>JAJHZJ010000454.1:3657725-4150257 GCA_023548195.1 Bettongia penicillata ogilbyi
AGCTCCATTAGCACTGAGTAGTTAAAATGCACCATAGGTCTTTGGCCCATAACTAGCCTTCAGGACATCATAAAAGTGCTTTCGATTGTCAGCATAAAACTAAATTTCGTCTGCCTTCTTAATGAGCCAAGAATTCTGTATCTTTAAGTTTTACTTGTACTTTACTTTTGATAGAATTAAATGCTGCCTTCTTAGAGATGGAGGAGCTATTTTGCTGGTAAACCCTGTGGAGTTCTTGTTCTTTAGTTATCAGCTTCTGAATTTCTCCATCATCTTCAACAAACCAGTCTTGGTGTTTGTGAGTGTTCTGATCCAGATGAGCAAATGCAGTGCTGTACACTTAATATGTGAAAGCCACCTACTCCTTTTCTGCTTCACTGTTGCCAGCTGTGTGTTAACTCAACTTTCCTTCCAAGTTACCAACAAACTGTTCACGCTCACAAAAGAACTATAATTAGTTTACATTTATTCTTCTGGTAGTCATTTTTCCTTGGGAGTAGTGCTTTTGATGAATGTGAATATTTAACTTGGAAAGGATAAGTCTATGATCAGTTTAGCACTCTGTACAATGCATTGACTTTGTCATTCTCACATCTTGTCTCTTCTTACAATCACATGGTCCGTTAGATGCCAATGTTTTTGCAAGGGTGCATCTGTGAAGTTTCATTCTATATAGGTAAATGGAAGACAGTGTTGGTGATTAAAAGTTTATGAGATGCTCAAAAGTAAGTGACCACTGCTATTGCAGTTTCCAACTCTGTTCCTCCGTAGGAATCCCTAGCGAGTCTGCTAGTCTGAGCCTACTCTGGCATTAGTCACCCAGAATTTTGTTTGTCCTCTTTTGGCTCATTTATGAGAAGATTCTCCAGGTCTTTGTAAAACTTTTTTTTTTAATATGTGTAAGATATTGATTATTTAGGGAATCAGGACAGAGAGCATAATAGGATTATTATGAAAACACACACACACACAAATACACACTCAGAACATTACCCTTTTTCATGCTATGTCTGGCAGCATGGTCTAGAACAAGAGCTCTGGATTTAGAGTCCAGAAACCTGGGTTCAAATCATAAAACTTTTCTTTAACCTCATCAGGGTTCATCACAGTAGGAGCACAGGCACTCACAATGTTGACGTGATGTTTTCCTGCAAGTGGCATTACATTGTCATAAACCTGTCCACCTCTTTTGGTAGACACTAGCTTGTTGACTAGATTAGTTTTGATTGCAAAACCTACACCAGTTTCATGGCTCTCACCTTTACTGCAACCTCTCTAGAAAAATGTGTATCCAGCTCCAACTTCAGTAAACTAGCCTTCATTTGCCAGCCTTGTTGCATTCAGGGCTGCTATTTGGATGTGATATCTGCTGAGTTCTCTTGCAATAAGAGGTGTTCATCGTTCAGGTCTACTGGATTTTGTGGTATCTATTGGTGTGTACACATTCCATCTGTCTATGATGAGTAGAATCATCTTTGCAGATATTTTTGTACATTTGACCACAGAATGGAATCCCCTGCTTGCTGTGGTAATCAGGCTAAGGTTGAGTAAATAGATAACTTTTAGGGCACATTCCTCCCACCGGGAGGTGAGCACTATGATCCTTAAAAGACTTCTCAGACACCCTGGGGACTGTGGAATCCCATAGTGAGAAAACAACCATATGGTCTGGGCAGCCTGTGTTCAGGATTATGACTGCAGCTCTCAGTGCATCTACACCTGCTGCTTCATCACTTGCCTGTCACCACAGGACTTTGAGATAAATAAATGGTAAAATGGTATGGGTTATATATTTTGATTCATGCAAAAATTGAATTTAGTGAAGCTCAGTTTCACAAAATCATTAGCCTCACTCTTGCCTCCAGAGTCATCACAGGTAGGAGAGAATCAAGATGACTGGTGATGGCTTAAGGTGCGATGGATGACCTTGATGTCTTCTATGTCTAACCAAACTCTAGGCGCTCCACATCACATGTTTCAGCTCCCTTCATGGCTGTTGGAACAAATTGGTCTCATCTGCTCATTCCACCAGGGGAAATCTTCACATGCTTGGGGTAGATACCTCCTTAACTCACCCTTTGATTTGAGACCCCTTGGTTACCCTCAATCTGGTTTAGCCCATCTGCCAAAACAGTTTATTGGGGTGTGGCCACTGCATGTCACAGCTTCTTGAAACCACAGGTGAGAGTTAGGTGGAACAGGTGGACATCAGTGCTGGAAAGCAGCCCTGAAAGGACTTGGTAGCCATCATATCAGAGGTATTAGTCTTCCCTGAACATACCCTACACTCCATTAGATTGTTTTTAGCATGTGCCAAAGCCCTTTGACACTCATAATGCATCCACCCACATGAAACAATAGAACCATCAATTATGGACCTTACCAAACCCCACCATTTTAAAATTTTTCGAGGAACTTAAAGTTTTAGTTGGGCAGTTAGGTGGCACAGAGGATAGAGTGCTGGGCCTTGAGTCAGGAAGACTTGAGTCAAAATGTGATGTCAGTCATTTACTAGCTGTGTGACTCTGGGCAAGTCACTAAACCTTATTTGCTTATCTGTAAAATGACTTGGAGAAGAAAATGGCAAATTACTCCAGTATTCTTGCCAAGAAAATCCCAAATGGGGTGACAAAGAGTTGGACACAGTTAATATGACTGAACAACATCAAAGTTTTTAGCCATCTTTCTTAATATAACAATTCTATCATTTACAATATGTTCTTCAAACTTTTTGTTTCTGATTTGAAATTCCTGCAATCTCCTTTATATTGCCCTATTCTCCAATGATCTCCATTCCACTAGTAACTTAGATTCCACCCTTATCTCTTCCAGGGTCTATTAGATGAATCTTTGTCATATCTTATCAGCACTTGGTCTTTACTTTGACTTTCTCCAATCTATAATTAGTTCTACTTCATCAGGATCTTGAGCTCCAACCCTGGCTTCTCCCTATTCTGATAGAGGAACTTTTTGCCTTATATTACTGGGAAACAGGCCTCTACTTTATTCCTACATTCTCTTTACAATATACTGCCTTTCTATGACTCTTTCATGTACTGTCTCCCTAATTAGAATTTAAGTTCTTTAAGGGGAGGGACTTGCTTGCTTGCTTTTCTTTGTATCTCCAGCACTTAGTACAGTGCCTAGAGTATACTAAATGCTTAATGAGGGCTCTCTCTATCATCTATCTATCTGCCTGCCTGTTTGTCTATATGTCTGTCTGTCAATCTATCATTCATCTATCTGTCTGTCTTTCTATCTAAACTATCCGACTTGCATTTTATTGTGTTGGGTTTTAGAGATCTTCCATGTCCTTTGATCTTTGATTTCTTTGCTTCTTAATAAAGATTTTCATTGATGTTGAGATTTATTTTTCCTTTGTATTGGTTTCAACTCATTTGATTTCTTTTACATTTTCATTTTTATTTTTACTGGATGATAAATGAACTCTTGAATTTCTACTATATTTTGTTTTCTGAATTCTGGTAGACATGTTTCATTTTGTTGACTTTAATTAGGATAATGTGTTTTTCAAGTTTTCTATTGAACTTGACAGCTATATATTTCTATAATATCTTCTTGTGCCTTTTCATGTTTTGTCAATAATTCTCTCAGGTTGCTTCTCTCATGATGATATTTGCCACCTATCCTTGGAAGTATTCCTTAATATTTTCATCTCTTCTCTTTTGGTTCTTATAACAATTGCTATAGCATATACTACTTTATACAAATCCTGATTTTACAATCCTTTCTTTGAAATCTTGTGGGATGATGCATTAATTTATGACAGCTATACTAGTTGCAAGCTTTGTTGGATTATTCTGCTTTCATTTGGTGGTCTTCTAGTTGAATTCATGTTGTCAAACTCAAAAAAAACCCTTTTTTTGAAATTCCAGTCTTAGAATGCTTATCTCCTTTTCTAAATTCATTGGGATTTTAGTATTGTCTTTGTTGTCTGTTTTGTTTTATAACTTTTGGAAGAGTCTGTATTAAAAAGAAGATTTTCATTGAACTTACTTTCCTTGAGCTTTCCATTCTAAGACTTTACAATTCAATGACTGTCTCTTATTCAGCTGAGCCTAGCCTAGCCTTGGGTATGAAATTCTTGTTCATAATTTCCTTTCACTGGTCTGCAATACCTTATTATGTGACTTCTATCTGTGGGTTCCATTGACAAAAAATAGTATGAAGCGCTTCCCTTTTGCTGGTAAGATGTGCTGCCAGATTTATATACAATGATGTTATTCATGTCTTCAGTTCACGTGCACTCATTTTTTTCACTCAATTGAGTGGTCAATGCCATTTGTGCTGATGTGTTTCCATTAGATGGCAGTACTGGTATTTCTTATTTGTTCTATTGTGTGTGTGTGTGTGTGTGTGTGTGTGTGTGTGTGTGTGTGATACTAGAACATGAAGGATCATCATTTGTTCTACTGTCCTCTATGTCAAGCTGATCATCATATTTTTTAATAGAATCAGCCAGAATTCTCATTGTATCCTGTCTATTTCTTTGACTTTTAGGAGTAGGTGCCTCATTTGTTGGAATGGTAGACTCCCAACCTACACTGCTGCTGGAACTCAATTTCATGTTATTTCAAGATTCGTGTCTGGGTTTCATGGTTGTTTTAATGAACTCAGGGAACTTCCATCGTTAATCACTTCATTGGCATACCCCTCCCCCTACTTTGCCATTGCCTCCCTAGACCCATCTATGCCACAGATAGTAGATTATACTTTTAGGGGATTGTTTTTATTCTTAATTCCTAGGATTTCCTTGAAATGTGCCAGGTTATCCTTTAGCATCTGCACTAGTATCAGTTACTAACCAAACTGGAAAATGGTCAGTTCAGAATGGAAAAGATGGAACTCTTGGGATATTGCTCTAGAGAATCTGATTCTTTATTATAAATGGTAGAGGGGATAAAGATGTTTCAGAACCCTTAAAGAACAGAGAAGATATGTATATATATATATATATTTATATATGTATATGTAAATATATATTTTAATATATATAGAATCAGCATTTTCAATATATAAAAATGCATATTTATACATATATATTTTACCTCCAAGAGTCATATAATAGATCAAATGAAAAGAATAAATTTATGTGATCAATAATCACATGAAATTCTATAAATTACTAATAATAACAGAAATGCAAGTTAAAATGATCTCAAGTTTTTACCTTATGTCCGTAAAATTGGAAAAAAAATGATTAAAAAATAGAATGTTCTATATTGTTAGGGTAGTAAGTAGAAAGGCATACTAATATATACTTGATGGAAATATAAATTAGAACAACCACCTTGACAAATATCCTGGAATTATGTATGAAAAATGACTTAAATGCCCATGCTTTTTGACCTAGGGTTGCTACACATTGTATCACTCAAATGATTTGTTGTGAACTTGGACTGGGAAGATGGTGTTCTTCCCAAGAATGATAGGGAAGTTAGGAACAGGGGAAAAGATAGAGTTCATTCACGAATGGTTAAGAATTAAATAAGAAATCTCATGCTAATTGCATGCTATTTGAAAGTTGCCTTCTTTTACTTTCTCTCAGTGCAAGACAGGAGAGCATTAGAGGGCCGGGAAATGGACAGTTTGCAGGTAGCTAAGTCTAGCAGGGAGTAGTGAAGTGCTGAGTACTGAACTGTGGTATGCAAGTCGTTAGTATTGTTATATATCCCAATTAGGTCAATTACAGAAAGAAAGGCTATCATTTGTCTGTTTGTGTATCTGTGTATCTATATATCTGTCTATCCATCATCTATGTAAATTTATGTGTATAAAAATTTGGAAGTACTTATGGATGATATAGAGCTATTCAAAAGTGGGATCACTTACCTCAGGAGGAAGTGGAGGCTAGATGACTCTTTGTGGGGGTTGTAATGGAGAACATTTTTCATGTAAGAAAGTGGTTAAGGTAGCTCCTTTTCCATGAAACTCTTTTATTCCCCTTGTTGTAATAAGATCTCAGAGTTAGAGCTTGAAAGGACCTTAGAGATCATGTGGTTCAGCGTCCTCATTGTATAGCTGAGGAAACTGATATAGAGAGATTGAATGATTGACACACAGGTAACAAAGTTTTGGAACAGGATTTGAACATGGGTCTTTTGACTATGAATCCTATTCACTTTCCACCATTACATTCTGCCTTCCCAAGTATTCAGTGCTGTCTCCCCTTACATGTTGCTGGTAAAAGATAAATTCCTCAATAAAGATAAGTTCCATGAGGACAGGGTTTGTTTCTTTCTTTCCCCTTTGTTTCCACAGCACTTTGTGTATAGACCATACTTAATATATGTGTGTTGAACTGAATTAGTTCATTCTACTTTCCAATTCCTAAAATGTGTTTATTCTTGATATGCAGCTGATGTGGCGAGAAGGTATACCTATCAGCTATCATACTTATTTCCTCCATATCCCTCTTCAGCTAGGTGTTTCTGACCACTGGTCTCTACTTTCAGGGTCAGACCACCTACACTTTAGAATCATATAAAAGCCTAAAAGTTAGAATAAGAAATCAGCCCTGGGGTGCAGGTATGCTGATAAATACCATTTTATTTCTTTATCCTCTAGTGTATTCCCCATTCTTGACTGTCTGCTTGAACTTTGGACTATCCCATTAAGTGACCTCCTCTTACAGGATCATTTTCTGCTCATTTTCTGCCTTTTTCTGACTTCTGATATCTGTGCTGTAAACAGTTTATTTATTTATTTTATTTTTATTTATTTAGTTTATTTAGTTTTGCCTGCACTGACACTAGACATCCATGGTTTCATTGCAAGCTGCTCTCCTGTTCCTTTCCTGACTCCTGTGATAGATGAAATATTCATATTTGCCTTTGTCCTAGTCTCTAATTATTTCCCTAGCTCTCAATTCTTCTGTATCATTTGACTCTGAAACTTTAAACTGTTACTCCAAGTCCCAAGGCTTCTGATTTCCTTGAATCCCTTGAACAGGGAACTGACCTCTATTTATAACTCTTTTCCTTAGCCAGTGATCATTTATACATTTACATACATACACACACACATATATATGTACATAATAAGCGCACATAAATATATGTGAATATATTTAATATATATTAGTACTCCAGTGAATTCTTCTCCTCACTGATGTAAATATTCACTTCATTGGTGAAATCAATCCATGCCTTCTTATCTTGTAATATTTTAATGTCCATATTCTCCCATAGATCCTCTGCCAGATAATCTTACCAACATGTTAGAAATATTCTTGTAGATTTAAAAATATTTTATAGATATAAATGTATGATTTAAGTTATCTTCAGTCAGCCTCTCGATCTGAACATTCACCTCCTTATCCAATCATGTGTTTCCTACATATTTCTTATTTTGATCCTTTTTATCAATAGAAATATTCTCCAATCTTTTAACAGATAACATATCTATTTCTCCTTTGTGCTTTTGTTATGTACAGTACTAATGTTTGAAAGTTGTGTTATTACTATCAGGCTCTTTTCCTATAGCATGCCTTTGTCTCCCACATCCATAAAGAAAAAGGACAAAAAATCCCTCTTCTCATGACCTTGAGTGATATATCATCCTTTATCTTTCTCTTTGCTTTATACAAACTCCTAGGGAAAGCCATATCCTACCATTACTTCTTCTATTTCTAGTTTTCATTCTTCTGCTTACCCTACCTCTTCCCAAGTGTGTAAAATTTGGCTTTCAAATCCAACACTCAACTGAAACTGCTCTCCACAAGGATAATAATTATCTCTTAAATCTCTTGCTAAATCTTTATCTCAGTTATCATCCTTTTTGAATTCTATAGAACTTAACAATATTGACTACCCCTCTTTCTGGAAACCTTCTCCTGTTACTCTTTTTTTTGTGGATGCTGCTTTCTCCTGATTCCCCAACCTGTCTCCTCCTCAATATCCACTGCTGGATAATCCTACTTGTATTGCTTCCCTACTGTATGCATCCAGTAAGGCTCTATTCAGAGATTTCTTCTCTTCTCTATGTTCTTTTTCCATGAACTCACTATGTTCCATGTTTCAATGATCATTTCTATGAAGCTGATCCACCAATTTTCATGTCCAACTCAAATCTCTCTCCAAAGGTCCCGCAGTTGATTTCTGATAATTTCTTCCTGGATGTCCTGCAAACATTTTGAATTTGCTATGTTCAAAATTGAACTAATTCCTTGATAATAGTACTTACTTTCACATAAACTGAGGTACAGATCTGATCATTTTACTCTCCCGATAAAAGATTGTAATGGCTATCTGTTGTGTTCTAAATAAACTACTTAGCCTGATACAAAAGGTCGACTGCAATTTTTCTCTAAACTATTCCAGTTTTATCTCTCATTATTTGTTTCTATGGACTATGTTATTGCCATAATAAATTAATTATAATTCTCCAAACCTGTTCCACCATCCATTTTTTTTTCATGTCATAATCTATCTTTAACTTTTGGAACTGAATTCCCCAGTTGATAAACGGTCAAAGGATATGAACAGGCAATTTTCAGAGGAAGAAATTAAAGATATCTATAGTCATATGAAAAAATGCTCTAAACCACTTTTGATTAGAGAAATGCAAATCAAAACAACTCTGAGGTACCACATCACACCTATCAGATTGGCAAACATGACAGAACAGGAAGATGATAAATGTTGGAGAGGATGTGGGAGAATTGGAACGCTAACACACCGTTGGTGGAGCTGTGAGCTGATCCAACCATTCTGCAGAGCAGTTTGGAGCTATGTCCAAAGGGCTACAAAAATATGCATATCTTTTGACCCAGCAATAGCGGTTCTAGGACTGTCTCCCCAAGAGATCATAAAAATGGGAAAGAGTCCCACATGTACAAAAAATATTTATAGCAGCATTCTTTATGGTGGCCAAAAACTGGAAATCAAGAGGATGCCCATCATTTGGGGAATGGCTGAATAAATTATGGTATATAAATGTAATGGAATACTATTGTGCTATAAGAAATGAAGGACAAGAAGACTTCAGAGATGCCTAGTAAGACTTATACGATCTGATGCTTAGCAAAAGGAGCAGAACCAGGAGAACTTTGTGCACAGCAACAACAACAGTGTGCAAAAGTTTTTTCTGGTAGACTTAGAACTTCATTGCAATGCAAAGACTTAAAAAAAAATTCCCAATGGTCTTCCAAGGCAAAATGCCTTCCACATCCAGATAAAGAGCTATGGAATTCAATCGCAAATTGTAGCAAATCATTTGTGTGTGTGTGTTGCATTTTGTTAGATGATTTCTCCCACTCATTTTAATTCTTCAACACAGCATGACTATAGTGAAAATGTATTTAATAGGAATGTATGTGTAGAACCTATAGAAAATTATGTGCCATCTCGGGAAGGGAGGGGGCAGGTAGGGGGAAGGGAAATAATAATCTAAGTTATATGGTAGTTATTGTAGAACATTGAAAATAAATAAAAGTACAAAAAAAACTTTTGGAATTGAATCCGTAAGTCAAAATTTAGTTGATATGCCACCACCTCCATAAAGTGATGATCCCAGCCAGAAAAATCCCTCCTTCCCTAGATTTCTTCTACTACTTTGCTTACATAATCTCCTATTTCATTATAATGGCCCATTTTTTATTATGTAAGCTAATTATAGCACTATAAATGCAGTAATATAGTAATGTGGTAACTAGTAATATATCTATAGTAATATAATTTTATATTATTTTTATTCATGTTGTTGTTTTATCTGCTTACTAGATTATGAACTTTTGAAGGACAGGAACAAATTTTTTATTCACCCATTATGGTCATATATCAAAGTACAGAACTGCTTTTCTTACCCCCATCATTCTTTTTTTTATTTTTTGAATATATAGTTTATTTATTTTTCAGTTTTCAACATTCGCCTCCATAAGAATTTGAGTTCCAAATCTTCTCCCTATCTCTCCCACCCTCCACTCCAGGACAGTGTACACTACGTTCACCCCTTACCCCAATCTGTCCTCCCTTCTATCACTCCCTACCCCACTTTCTTCCATCTCCTCCCCTCTATTTTCCTGTCGGGCAAAATAGATTTCTATACCCCATTGCCTGTATATCTTATTTCCCAGTTGCATTCAAAAACAATTTTTAACAATCATTTTTAAAGCTTTGAGTTCCTTATTTTCTCCCTTCCTCCCTCCCCACCCACCCTCATTGAGAAAGTAAGCAAATCAATATAGGTCATATATGTGTATCTATGCAAAACAGTTATGTTGCAAAAGCATATGTTATGTTGCATTTCCCTCTGTCCTGTCCTGCTCTCCATTTATTCCATTAGTTCCCTTGATCTGTCCCCTCACCGTAGTGTTTGCTTCTGATTATCCTTTTCCCCCATTTTGCTGTCACTTTTATCTTCCCTCTCTTATCCCCTTCCCCTGATTTCCATACCCAATTGAGTGTGTCATTCCCTTCTTAAGCCAAATCCTATGAGAGTAGGACTCACTTGTTCTCTTTCATCTCACTGCTCTTTCTTTCCCTTGTAAAAGTTCTTTCTTGCCTCTTTTATGTGAGATGATTTGCTACATTCTATCTGTCCCTTTCTTTTACTCCTGGTGCATTTCACTCAACAGTACCTTTTATATATTAGGTATTCTCCCTTCATATAGCTCACCTTGTGCCCTCTATGTGTGTGTGTGTGTGTGCATACACATGCACATTAACATATACATATACACACAGACACCCACATACATATATCTACCTACACACACACATATATATGTGTGTGAGTATATATATATGTGTATATATATATATATATATATATAGAGAGAGAGAGAGAGAGAGAGAGAGAGAGAGAGAGAGTACGTCTAACTACCTGAACACTGAAAAAGGTCTCATGAGTTACAAATATCATCTTTCCATGTAGGAATATAAATAGTTCAACTTTAATGAGTTCCTTATGACTTCTCTTTGCTGTTTACCTTTTCATGCTTCTCTTCATTCTTGTATTTGAAAGTCAAATATTCCATTCAGCTTTAGTCTGTTCAACAAGAATGCTTGGAAGTCCTTTATTTCATTGAAATTCCATTTTTCCCCCTGAACTATTATACTCAGTTTTGCTGGGTAGGTGATTCTTGGTTTCAATCCTACCTCCTTTGATCTCTGGAATATCATATTCCAAGCTCTTCAATCCCCTTTAAGAACCCAAAACTCAGATGTTGGTGCTCCCTGATCTGGTGATTATAGTACCTATTATTCCATTTACATACTTGCAGCCCTGTCTATTGAATTTTTTCTTGGATACTCACTTCTTTCTACTTATCTGTCTGCATTGTTTCATTAAAGTAAGATTGTTGACCCCTTTGAAAATGTTTTTCTTTTAGAAAAGCAGATCAAAGAACTTGTGCTAGCAGCCCACCCTGTGTGCTAATATGCTGTAGGGTTTTCAACCCTACTTAGAAGTATTTCTTCACAAACTTTGACTCATTTATTGGAAAGTGGTATAGATTTATACCTATATATTGATAACAAAACCTTAACAGAGGAATTTGACCTAAACCTCCCCACCCCACTTAATTACTTTTCTTTCTGTCTTAGGTGCATTTCTTTTATGTGTGTGTGTGTAGAAACTTTTAAGTTTCAAGTCATGACAGTTATGTATTTTGTCATTTTAAATGCCTTTATCATTTGTATGGTTAAAATTCATCTAATTATAGCTGTGAGAACTACACAATCTATTTCTCTTCTACTTTTTATACTGTGATTTTTTAATACTGAAGTCATAAATTCATTTAAAGTGTATTATAGAATATGGCTAAATTAAACCTAATTTCTGTCAGACTTCTTTCCAGTTTTCCCATCTTTTTTTACTAATAAGAATGTTTTTTTTTAAATTTCTTTTTTTAATATAAATTTATTTATCTTTTTACATTCATTTTCACAAAATTTTGGGTTCCAGATTTTCTCCCCATTTATCCCCTCCCTTCACGCCAATATACCGAGCATTCTAATTTTCCCTATCACTAATCTGCCCTCTCTTCTATCATCCCTCCCTTCTCTTGTCCCCATCTTCTCTTTTGTCCTGTAGGGTCAGATGACTTTCTATTCCCCATTAACTGTATTTCTTATTTCCTAGTAGCAACAACAATACTCAACAGTTGTTCCTAAAACTTTGAGTTCCAAATTCTCCCCATTCCTCCCTCCCCACCCATGCCTTTTGGGAAGGCAGGCAATTCAGTATGGGCTCTATCTTTGTAGTTTTGCAAATGACTTCGATAAGAGTCGTGTTGTGTAAGACTAACTGTATTTCCCTCCATCCTATCCTGCCCCCCATTGTTTCTATTCTGTCTTTTGATCCTGTCCCTCCCCGAGTGTTGACTTCAAATTGCTCCCTTCTCCCATTGCCCTCCCTTCCATCATCCCTCCCTCCCTGCTTATCTCCTTCTCCCCCACTTTCCTGTATTGTAAGATAGGTTTTCATACCATAATGAGTGTGCATTTTATTCCTTCCTTTAGTCGAATGTAATGAGGGTAAACTTCTTGTTTTTTTTCCTCAGCTGTCCTCTTTTCCCCTCCACTAAAAAGTCTCCTGCTTGCATCTTGAATGAGAGATAATTTACCCCATTCCATTTCACCCTCTTTCCTCCCACTACATTTCTCTCTCACCGTTTACCTTAATTTCTTTTAAGATATGGTCTCATCCTATTCAATTCACTCTGTGCTCTCTGTCTCTGTGTGTGAGTGCATGTGTGTATGTGTGTGTGCGTGCGTATGCGTGCATATGCATGTGCGCGCGCACGCGTGTGTGTGTGTGTGTGTGTGTGTGTGATCTCACCAACTACCCAGATGCTGAAAAGTTTTAAGAGTTACAAACATTGTCTTTCCATGTAGGAATGTAAACAGTTCAATTTTGGTAAGTCCTTTATGACTTTTCTTTGCAGTTTACTTTTTCATGCTTCTTCTCATGTGTTTGAAAGTCAAATTTTCTTTTCAGCTCTGGTCTTTTCATCAAGAATGCTTGAAAGTCCTCTATTTCATGGAAAGACCATATTTTCCCCTGAAGTATTATACTCAGTTTTGCTGGGTAGGTGATTCTTGGTTTGAGTCCTAGTTCTCTTGACTTCTGGAATATCCTATTCCACACCCTTCAATCTCTTAATGTAGAAGATGCTAGATCTTGTGTTATCCTGATTGTATTTCTACAATACTGGAATTGTTTCTTTCTAGCTTCTTGCAATATTTTCTCCTTGACCTGGGAATTCTGGAATTTGGCCACAATGTTCCTAGGAGGATCTCTTTCAGGTGGTGATCGGTGGATTCCTTGAATAATTATTTTGTCCTCTGGTTCTAGAATCTCAGGGCAGTTTTCCTTGATAATTTCATGAAAGATGATTCCTAGGCTCTTTTTTTGATCATGAGTTTCAGGTAGTCCCATAATTTTTAAATTGTCTCTCCTGGATCTATTTTTCAGGTCAGTTGTTTTTCCCATGAGATATTTCACATTCTCTTCCATTTTTTCATTCTTTTGGTTTTTTTTGGTGATTTCTTGGTTTCTCATAAAATCATTAGCCTCCATCTGTTCCATTCTAATTTTCAGAGAACTATTTTCTTCAGTGAGCTTTTGAACCTCTTTTTCCATTTAGCTAATTCTTCTTTTGAAAGCATTCTTCTCCTCATTGGCTTTTTGAACCTCATTTGCCAATTGAGTTAGCCTATTATTCAAAGGTGTTATTTTCTTCAGCATTTTTTTGGGTGTCCTTTAGCAAGGTATTGACCTGTTTTTCATGCTTTCCTTGCATCTCTCTCATTTCTCTTCCCAGTTTTTCCTCCACCTGTCTAACTTGATTTTCAAAATCCTTTTTGAGGTCTTCCATAGCCTGAGCCAATTGGATATCTATTTCAGATGTTTGGGATACAGAAACCTTGACTTCTGTGTCTTTACCTGATAGTAAGCATAGTTCTTCCTCATCAGAAAGGAAAAGAGGAAGTATCTGTTCAGCAAGAAAGTAATCTTTTATGGTCTTATTTTTTTTTCCCTTTTCTGGGCATTTTCCCAGACAGTTACTTGACTTCTGAAATTCCTCTCCCACTCCCCCGCCCCCCGCCTCACTAGTGCTTGGAGTCTGAGATTCAAATGTTGCTTCCCAGCCTCAGGGCTTTCATCAGGGGGTGGGGCTGCTATTCAGTGTGAGATTAAGTTCAATTTCTCAGGTAGGGCAGGGTCACCTCATAGGGCTCAGTTCCCTCAGGGGGTTTATGTGGAGACCTTCAATAATGGATCTGAGCTCCTGTCTGCTTTGGGAGCTCCTGTCTGCTGCTGCCTCTGCCACTGCTTCCTGAGGGGGCCAGAGTTATGGTGACACCCCGCTCCCCTCTCGGCCAGCCCAGAAGTCTCCCTCACTGACCTGTAGTGCCTGTAACTGGGGGGACCTTCACAGCTACCAATGATTCCATCCCTGAAGCCTGCTCAGATCGGCTCCTCTCGGTGCCGCGTGGCCAAAGCAGGGCTGGTCTCTGCTCTGGTCCTGTGCCTGACCGACCTTTGGTGTCGGTTTTTCAGGGCTCTCTGGAACAGAAGTCTCCTCCACTCCATTGCTGCGTGGCTTCCACTGCTCCCGAATTTGTTGGGAGTTCTTTTTACAGGTAATTTATGGGCTGTGGGTTCAGAGCTAGCATATGTGAATCTTTCTACTCCACCATCTTGGCTCCTCCCCTCCTTAATCTTTTTTAAAGTGAGCCTGTTTTCACTGGGTTTCTTCCCCTCATCCTTGATTTCCTCTCATTTGTTATGCCTTTGCAATTTCATTTTTGTCTGTTTTTCGCTCACTCTCTGTCTACTCTGTGTCTTCATTTTCTGATCCATGATTTCTATAATTATTTGCTTTTGCTAATTTTTCTGCAGTCTTTATATGATCAAAACATTCTAGTCTCTCCTTTCTAGGCAATTTATGCCACTGCCTTGTAGAACTCACATTGTAGATTCCCATTTTCCACTGTGTCTCACTCCCAGAACAATGCCATTTATTCTGGATATCAAAGAAGATGGTTTCCCATGGTAGTGTCCCACTCTCACCATGTTCCCAATTATATAATCCATCACTGAAGTCTACTCTACCTTGGGTGCATTTTTTCTCACTATTTACCTGAATGATTCCTCCCTGGTTCCATGCTATTTTACTCCCCCAGCTATCAATTATCCCCAGGAGTTCCAATTCCCCACTCATGAGATAGGATGAATAGTCTTTTCAAGTCCCAATCCACTAGGCTACATGCAGAGAAAGTCCTTCTCTTTTCTCAGACCATCCCTCTTCACCCATAGAAGTAGTCATCATCAGAAGCCCCCTCCCATCACCAAATCAAGTGTTCCTTCTTTTCCCACATTTTTAATTTCTCCTTTTCTCCTTCTCACCCACACCCTTGTAGACTTTTATTTTTCTGAGTCCACAGGGGTGACCTTTCCCTTATTGCTAGCCCTAGATTTGAATATCACACATTTTTCTCTGGCCCTTGCTCCCTTCATTCATTCACATGTACCCTCTCATATTATTATAAAACGTAATTCACTTGTAGGGTTCTGTTCATAATGTCTCAGGTTTGCCTCTTCACTATTACATCCACCAGACTTTTGACCTCCACCTCTCCTTCTTTACTTATAGAAAGATGTTTCTTATTCATCACTCTCCTGTCAATCTGTGCTGTGTTGTCTTTATCTATGGCATTTATTCAGTCCTTTGGGTTTTGGGTTTTGGGCTTTGTTAGTGTAGTCTTGCTACTGGTAGTATGGAAGTTGAAGAAGGGATGTTGAGTGAGCTCAGGGTCAGTAAGGGTCAGTTCACATGAGTTTTTGTTTTGTTTTTAACCTTATTTTGGATTCTAGGTGTCCTAGCCTGCAGAGACAGCTGAAGTTGCTTTATCTTTGGAGAATAATTTCTGCTTTGGAAAAGTTTGAGAGGTCATAGGAATAAGAGAAAATTTCTAGTTCTGTATTTTTGCTATCTATTGCTCACAGAACTCAGAATATCAAATTACTTTGCAAAAAATAAATTCAAAGAACTTTCTGTTCCATAAAGAAAATTATTTTGTTTTGGCTTTCCATACTGAAGAATTCTGATACAATTCTGATACAAACCTGTAACATTAAACTGTAGTTGCAAAATGATATCATTTTGCTAATACTCACTATATTCTATAATAGAGTTCCATATATAATGTATTGGATATGGAAGTATTAAATGCCCTCAGCAATGACTGACTGAATGTAAATAGCAATTGTTTCTGTTTTGACCAGAAACCCCAAGGGTCTTCCCTTCCCATATTAATTTTTTTTGACAAGGTAAAAGAGGCCATTCCTTGCCCTTATTTTTTGCCTAATCTTACTCACTGAATGGGCATTGCCTCAGTCAAACTGAGATCTGGGAAAGACCTTAGCTTAAAAAGGCCATGGTCTCCCTGCGTTAGGGGCCATCTGTAGTCATTCTGATATATATCTTGCCGCTGGAATTAAATGGCTCCAGAGGAGAAAGTGAGGCTGGTAGCCTGGCACAGTCCTCCCTCACTTAAATCTAATTCATTTGCAAGTCATGGAATCACCTTCCTGATCTCATGGTCCTCTTTCAGATTAATAGACAAACAGCAATGATGACACTAAATGTCCCGTAAGAAGAATAATTCAGTGTATATAAATCAATGGTCCATCTTCAAATGACTGAGCCATTTTATAATTTCAAGTTGAATGGGCAAAAAAGAAAATTAGGATTTAAAAAATTATCTCAAGTTTTCTTTGTCTGGGAAAATTAGAGGTCACCAGTCATTTCAAATAATCTCTTAATTGAGGGGACTCAGTCATTTCAGAGGTCACTTTGTCTGCCACCAAAATGGGGCACATTTTTTAACAAGTCTGTCTTTTATACCTGAGCAATGATTTAGATATTCACATACAATCCCGCAGAATCTTATTTGTAGCTAGTCATTCAGTTCATCTCTAGTTCAAATTGACTCTGAGATGAATGTAGCCATTCAGCACATTTAAAATCCTAGCTAGTCTGAGAATTAATTCACATTTAGAAAAAAAGAAAGAAAAATATATGCCTGATATCTTATTTACCTATTCCCATGATTCATTAAGTAGATGTGAAATCTAGTGTTTATAGGTGAACTGGAAATAAATTTATATACTAGAAAAAGAGAATTTTTGCACATTATAAGGTGTTATTATAATGACAAATTACATTTGTGTGGTCTACATTATCCCCACTTTACAGAGGAGAAAAATGAGTATCACAGAGATTGTGAGTTAACCATTGTCCCATAACTCTTGTCAGATCCAGGACTAAAATCTAGATTTTTTTGACTCAAAGTGCACTTTGCTTTCCATGTTTAAAGAAAATAGTGCAACAGTCCTGTTTATTGATAGGGAAAAACTGGAAAAGAAAGGGAACAATGTATTTTTTTTTTGTTATCCACTCTAAGACTTAAGAACTCTACTTGAATTTAATTAATAAATATTTGTTCATAGGCATGGCAGTATATATTACTAGCTGTGACTACTGACATCTTTGGTTTTCTTTAAGATTTAACTAAAATTCTACCTTTTAAAGAAAGCCTTCCCTCAACCCTCTTAACTACAGTACCGTCCCTCTGTTAATTAGTTCCTATTTATCCTGTTCATAGTTTGATATATGTGTGTATGTATATGTGTATATCTATCTATCTATCTATCTATCTATCTATCTATCTATCTATCTATCTATCTATCTATCTATACACATATGTGTGTGTATGCATGTATGTGTGTGTGTAAGGTCTATCCCATTTGATTGTAAACTCTTTGAGAGTAAGAACTGTCTTTTGTCTCTTTTTGTAACCCCAGTACTTATAACATAGCAGGAGCTTAACAAAAGTTTATTTACTGATTGATAGGATATATCTATTTTTCATCGAGATCAAAACAGCAGTTTATTTGTTATCTGACCACCCCCTTCTCCCACATGTCTTGTTTTGTGAAAATAAAAGTCACTCTATTGGTGTTACCCATTAAATGAAGTTGCTCTTTTAATAGGTAGGAAATAATTTAGGGTTAGTCAAAAGTGCAATAACTCTTTCAGGCTACAAAGTTGGTCAGTTCCATAGTTAACCATTCTCCATCCCTTCCCCCATGTCCAAGGAAGGAAGATATTATAAATATATTCTGGGGCAAGGAGAAAAAAAGTTTCCAAATAACTTTTAAAAATAAATTATGGCAGATAGGAAAAGGTTGGAGGAGGGAGTGATCTGACCCTGAGAAGCCATCAAACTCTTTCTGGGGAAGGCAGTCAGTCTGGGCCATGCTGGGGAACAATTGATTTGATGAGAAGACTTGCTATAAAGTTTCATATTTTTAATCCATTATTTTTGCTAATTAGGTGCTAAGCTCAGGTGTTTCTACCTGCTGTAGAAGTACAATGCTATCAGGATCCTTTACATTTTGACACCTTTGGGGAAATGTTCAAGTCATCCTGCCCTTGTTACAGCTCTGAAACTGGCAAATGACTTCTTACAATCTTTTTTTTTTTTTCACTTGAAGAGATAAACTTCACAGTAGCATATATCTAAATGTGCAAAAAAAAAAGAGAGAGGAAAAAAACCCCAAGTTTTTAGGTATGCTTCATAACTCCAGTAAAACTAAGGGATATTTTATGCAAGTGTCTGTCTCCTTTCATTTCTGACTGATACTTTTACCACTAGTATCTTTTAGAGAACATCTTCTATTTGATAACGCTTAATTATACTAGATTATGTTACATTACTCACTTCAGTGACTATGAAAGTACAATACATTCCCCACCAAAGCTGTCTTCCTGAGGTTCTTTGGATGTCACAGAGCTTCTTCAAATAGTGTGTCCTGGGGCAGGCAGAAAGTGTGACAAGAGGAGTCAATTTGATGTCATGTCACTTGTAATAGATCTTTTCACTGAAAGGGAGTTATGAATATATTCCTATTCAGTTCTTAAGCAGAGACAGCCATACACTAGTGAGCTCTGTCAATTTAAGAGCCAAATACAACAGAGAATAGTTCTACAGGGTCCTTTAAAAACCAAATTGAAAATAGGAAACTGTGTTTGTTCAGCAAGATCTGAATGTTAGGAGATGGAAGATAGTCATTTTAGGCATGTGTAATACCAGCATTTTTTAAAAATGTATGTATTTGCCCTGAATTTTAGGTATTTACACAAAAATCTCTAAATGTAGCAGTATTTTTTATTGTTTCTGGTGATGAAATAAACAATTGAATGCATCCTAAGTGATGGAAGATAACTATAATAAGCCAGTGTTTTTCTTAGCATTCACTTCATGTTGAATAGTACTCTCATCTTTGGACTTAGGACATTTTTAGAGCAACTTACCATTTAGCTAGAAAAATACTTACGGGAATGGACCACTCCCTTCAATAGAGGTTGATTGTTTATGGAAAGAATTAAAATCTTTTCCTGCTCTTTTCTTTTTAATGCAATATTCTTTTTTTCTCCTAGCTTTTTATTTCCTTATCCTTTGGCTCCTCAGTGCTCCTCTGAGGGGCACTGACAGAAAGGCCCTCGTGGCTAGAGCTATGGGAGGTGGGAAGGAATCAGCAGAAAAAAGAAGGTTGGTATTGAGACACTATGAAGTTCAAGTTCATGAAAGACATGAAGCAGAAAAGTGAGCTTTTTAAATAGTGGATGAGCTCAAAGATCAGACTGTCAAATAGATTTCAGGAAGGTCTATTCTGAGAATATAAGGATTCTGTATATTCAGAGGAGCAAAAAGAGTTAAGTACCTGAAGACAAAGTGTGTGTGGAGATAGGGGTAGGGGGCAATAAAACTGAATAAATGGAAGAGACTGTCTTTAAGACAATTGTTCTTCCAGTTTCTCAGATCAGTGAACTAAGCTGTGTAAAGATAGACCTGGTGTTTCATACTTGTGCCAAACACTACCCTATCCCACCATCACTTCTGAATGACTCATTGCTATTAACTGCTTCCTTTCACCTTCTCTGTCTCATAAATGGGAGAGAGCTGTGTCTCAGTGGGGCATACACTATAATACATGGGGCATCTAGATTTAACAGTTCAGAAGAACTACAATTTTATTATGCTTTGATAGGAATAGAAGTGAATCTTATATACATTAACATCAGACTTATCTGACATTATACGTTATGAAAATTTTGGTATCATTTGAAGTTATTTGAATAAAAACTCCCTCCTTAAATCAAAAGCTTATTTTTATTTTTTTTCTTCAGCATAGCATCTACAGAAAAGTAAGTTCTTCAAAATTATAAATTTTTGAATGCCATTATATGTGTTTGTATATTAAAAAAACAATAGAAATCATCGTGGGGTAGTCAGTGGAAAGAACTTGCTAGATTTGGAAGAAGAAAGCCTGGATTTTAATTTCAGATCTGTGGCTTTTTCCCTGCATTTCCTGGAAACTTTATCCATTTCCTCATTTGTAAAAGGAGGAATATGGACTTGGTGAGCTCTGACATCTTTTCTAGCTCTAATATTCTCTGACCTATGGACTGATGGGACTAAAGATAACGTACCTATACTAATAAGTAGAACATGTAGTGTTCATAAGTATATTTATTATATAATGATGTGATCCCACTGAGTGTCCTAGATAAGTCTTTGTGCCACATTTTTCAAGGAAATTGATAATGATCTCAAATAGTTTTGTGTTTTTGTCGTTGTTTAGTGGTTCAGACTGTGATTGTGAGTCTTTGTGACTCCATTTGGGGTTTTCTCAGCAAAGACACTGGAGTAGTTTTCCACTTTCTTCTCAAGTTCATTCTACAGATGAGGAAACTAACTAAGGTAAACAGGGTGAAGTGACTTGCCCAGAGTCATACAGCTAGTTAGAGTCTGAGGTCAGATTTGAATTCAGGAAAATAAGTCTTTCTTACTCCAGGCTAGAGAGACACTCTATCCACTGCACTTTATCCACTACTGATTTTTTTGTGTATATCTCTTTAAACATTTGAAAGTTAAAGTCAATTTATATGGGATTTATATGGCATTAAACTATAAATATATTGACTATTTGGAATTTAACCTTCTTTCATATCCTTTGCTCATTGGAGAAGGAATAAATAAATGGTTAATGACCTCTCCTCCCCTAAAAAGCAGAAAGGATGAAAATTATAATTACTTTTTAAATGAACATGAGTTTGTTTTACTCTGTAGGTATCATGATATATAGCAAATACTGTTTGGGCATCTTTTGCTGATAAGATTTATTTTTTTGTGGTTCAGTCATTTCAGTAATGTCTGACTTTGTGACTCCATTTGGGGTTTTCTTGGCAAAGATACTGTAAAGTTTGCCATTTCCTTCTCCAACTCATTCTATAGATGAGAAACTGAGGCAAACAGGTTTAAGTGATTTGCCCAGGGTCACATAACTAATAAGGGATGGAGGGTGAATTTGAACTCAGAAAGGGGAGTCTTCCTAACTCCAGGTCCGGCACTCTGTCCACTGCATCACCTGGCACAGTTTGTATTTACTTCACTTGAATTGACTAGCCCCTTCCATGAGCTTGTGTGGTAACATATTCTTTCTAGACTGTTTTCCATATCTAGCGTCTCTTACCTTCTAAAGAATTTCTATCACACATTGCTACGTACTCCTCAAACCGCTTTCAGTCTCTTCCCAGCTTTTATCTGGCTTTTAGCATAATGTTCCAAAAATATTGCTTTGCATTTATAACCATCCTTCCTCACTCTTCTTCTTATCCTGAAAAGACAAGAACCTTTCAAAGCTTCCCCTTTTATAACAGAATGAAGATATGGAATCTAAAATGTGGCAGGGTCCTCAGTTTATTTAATATAAATTCCTTTTCTTGGCATTTAAATACCTATTATTTGACCTGTAATATTTCCTTCAATGAACATTCTGTTTCGGCTAATATCACGGAATCACAGAGTGGCAGAACTGGAACGGATGGCAGTGGCTATCTAGTACAAATTGTTCCTGAAAATAACCCTTTTTACAATATCCATTGTAACTGGACATTCAGCCTTTGCTTGAAGACTTCCACTGAGAGAGAAGCCAGCATCTACTACAGCAGTTCATTTTACTCAAGACTAGCTGTAATTGTTAGGAATTTCTTTCTTAGAAGTTTGTCTCTTTGCAACTTCTACCTTGTTTCCTCCCTGTAGGGCAAAGCCAAGCCAGGTTCATTCCATGTCCCACACAAAAACTCTTTAGATTAATAAAGAAGATCCTGGAGTAATTCTATTCAATAGAATGACTATTCCCATTGTCTTACCAGTGACACTATCATTATCACCCTCTTCCTGGGCACTATGGCTCTCCTAGTGCATTAATGTATATCAAGATTAAGTTAGTTGGGTTTTTTATTTTTTACGATACCATATTTTTGATTCATACGTCACTTCCAGTCACTAAAGTAATAAAATTTTTGTCATTGTTTTCTGTTATATTGGTTGTTTAGGAAAAGATTCATATAATCATGATTCCTCTTGTGAAATGCTTTTATCCTAAGTGGCAGACTTATCCAAATAAAATATCAATTTATTACATTTCAACCAATGTTCTAGCTCATCATGCTATTTTATGAGCCTATTTGTGTGGGAAACAAAAGAAGGAATTCTGTTTCCTAACTTTCCATGATAGCAGCTAATCAGAGTTGTGACCTAACATAGTCAGGTAAAAGGTCAGAAACTTGTGTGCAGACAAGCTGTTTGAGGGAAGCCTATCTGAGAGAACATGAAGTGAGGTATTCAGGAGGTCTCATTTAGCTAATAGATATTGAGGCAGGAGATCTGAATTGGAAGAGTATGAAAAGGTTTCCACTAATGTCTGAAAAATTGTAGCAATTGAAAATTAGGAGCTACCCATTCGTTCAGGAGGAATGAAAATAAAAAATAATAAAAGTTTTCCTGACTCAGAATAAGTATAGTTCCTTGTTTAAGGTGAGCACATTTCTTACAGTTGGGGGTTTGCTTCTCACCTCTGTAACTCAAAGCATTAGTTAGCTGCTCTGCTTATGTTATTTGAATATTTGGTGTGTGATGTTTATGCTTTTACTTAAGTAAATAAGTTATTATTTAAATTATCTGTATATTTATTAAATAATAAAGTTCAAACAAAGATCCCTGGGATCTATAGGGAGACTTTTTTCTATGAATTTAATCATTTTGAAAGTCACCTGATCTCATCATCCAGCCCACATCTATTCCTCTTATCCACAATGAGGAAGGATTTTGTCAAGTGCCTTGACAAATAGTAACTCTGAAAAATGTACTGAAAAGAGCAAGGTTTGCCTGAAATGTGATGTTCTCGGTGAATCCATGCTGCCTATTTGCAAAAAAAATGCCCATTTTTTTTTCTCAAGGCAAAATAGTACCATGGAAAGAACCCCTGGTTTTAGAGGCAGGGGACACCAGTTCAGATCCTGTCCTTCATGTTTACTAGCTATTTGACCCTGACAAGTCATTTAGCTTCCCTCAGCCTCAGTTTCCTTATCTGCAAAATGAGAGTTGAAAAAGATAGTTTCTGATGCCTCTTTCAGAACCAGCTCTATAATCTTAGATAGTTACTATCCATCTCTTTATTTACATATTTTGCCAAGAATCAAAAAGAAGTTTACTTTTAATGCTATTAATATTGCATTTCCTAGTTTTTAAAATTGGTGTGCCATTTGCAGTTTTTAAAGTCTTATAATATCTTTTTCATTCTCCATCCTTTCAAGGATCACTGGCATTGAATCATCCATTATATCTGATCATTCTTTCAGTGCCTAAGGAAACAGTACTTCCCAGATACTCCTCCTTTTAATCACTTTGCTTCCCCGGATAAACTTCATCTCTGCAGCCCTGCTGACTCACTCTACTAGATCACTATTTGGGAAAGTCCAAGGTAGGACTTCATTATTTCTTATTCTCTGCACATCTCTTCTACAGTACCCCTGTTTTGGACAAAATTATTTGATCTTAAATAGGCATGCTGTCCCTTTCCCTAAAGGGCAGGGGCTATATTTTCTTTATTATTTGTATCTCTGCAGCTAGCACAACTTAAAGTCAATGTGTCTAAAATGTCACCTTCTCCCCCAGCATCCCAAACTCACTTCTCTTCCTTATTTCTCTATTATTATAGAGTACACTACCATCCTTTTGGCAAGCATTTGCAACCTCAGTGTTATCTTTCATATTCCCTTTCTCACCATTGTCACACATAAAAACAACATCAGCAACTGCCCAGAAATACATAAACACTAGCTTGGATAGAATAGTAAAGGCTGCTAAAAGGCCACTTAAAAGCTACTCACCTTTTTGTTTACCTTGGTAAAACAGGACACCCCAAATCATAGTTGTGTTGTGTTCAGTCTCCAAGCTTACACCTTCCAGGAGTAACATAGTAGGAGGGTAGGTGTGACTGTAATATTGCTCTAAAGAAAAAAGCATTAGGCAGAGGGCTGGAAAAATTATTATTTTTTTTTTTTGTAATGGCTCTAATTATACTTATCACCTGTGTGATCTGGGACCAGTCACTTAACCTTTGGCTCTTAATTTCCCATCTGTTAAAAAAATAGCAGTAATGAGAGAGAGGATTGGGAATGGGACTGAAATTCTTGCCCTTCAGAATCTTAATTTCTACATTCCATATGGCCTGTTCTATCTACCTGTCTATCTGTCTATCCATCAAAAAGCTGCATCTTTTTTAAGCAAAACCAAATCTCTTGTGTTAGAGCAAGCAGGCATTCCTAATGCAAACAGTATCCAATTACATAAGTAAAATTTTGCTAAAATATCAGAAAAAATATTCTGTCAGAAATACTTGAAGTATATAAAATTTTAATTGTAGTCATAGATTTAGAACTGGAAGGAACCATCCATATAACCCCATTTTACAGCTGACAAAAACTGATATGCAGAGAACTTAAATGAGTTACCTGAGATAACCTTTGGTATTAAGTGACAGAGCCAGGATTTGAATGAAGCTCCTCAGTGCAGTGAGTAGAGCACTGGGCCTGGAGTCAGGAAGACCCGAGTTCAAATCAGTCCTCAGACAACATTTATTAGCTATATGACCCTGGATAAGTCACTTAACCCCGTTTGTCTCAGTTTCCTCATCTCTAAAAGGAACTGGAGAAGGAAATGGTAAACCACTGCAATATTTTTGTCAAGAAAACCCCAAATGGGGTCACAAAGAGTTGAACACAACTGAAATGACTAAACAGCAACAGAAACCTCACACTCCACATCCAGTAATCAGCCAGCATTTATTAAGTGCTTACTATGTGCTGGGCATTATGCTAAGCCTTGAGGACAAAAAGACAAAATTGAAACAATCTCTGAAGTTGGCTTTGCACTTTGGGTTCTTTTGGGCAAGTCATTTAACCATCTTTGATATATGTCAAGTGAAAATTTTAGACAAAATCACCTCTGAGTTCCCTTTTGTTCCTCCATCCTATAATCCTAAAACCTAGAGTTACAAAAAGGACTTTTACTTTTATTTATTTATTTTTTTGCCAAATGCATTGTAGATATACTATTTAAATACAAATAATGAATTTGAAAACAAACTCTAGTATTCATAGAATACTTTAGTCATCCGTGAATGGGTAAATTTATTTTGTTTCAAATGACTGTATAGCTGTCCATCATGTGCTTCAAGTCTTGCACTCACATCTGGGAGTCTAGAAGATAGTCTTCTAGCACCACTTACCCAAGGAAGACATTTTCCACTTCGGAAGATTCACAAAGGAGATTATAATTTTGTAGGAATATCTGACAAGTGAAGTACTGAAAATTTAGCAACATTGATGGACAATTTAACAGATACTTTCAGGATGCCCTGGTCATGATTACATGTCACCTTTTAGACCTTTCACAAATAGGTGGCCTGAAAATAGTGTTTAATTTGTATTTTTCCATTTTTTTCGTTCAAATCCCCAGTTAGATCAAATGCAAGTTTGGTCAGTGTTTATTGCACTTCCACGGTTGTCATAGATAGGGTATCGTGGGGTTCAAGGCATCCAACATGCAATAGCATCAGCTGTCACTATCTATACCCCTTGGGGCCTGCTGCTATATCTTTGTCCTGGGAGGAAAGAGCACTGCACTCTGGGGATTCTGTTGGCTTAGGTTGCCAGTGAAGGCAAATATGATTGAGGGGTTCTGTGTCTCCATCATTTAAACTGCTGTCTGCCAGAGGGTATAGGACTATTATACAACTCATTTCACCAATGTCAAATTTGAACCCTGATCTCCAGAAGTGAGGAGCCTGTGTAATTGTCCTTCTTACAGTTGTCAATTGAAATGTTTTTCTTCTGCACAGATGAGCAGCCTGATGACAGAGTTCCCTTTAATCGGATCACCTCCCCCTCCATTCCTAACAGCATTGTAATAATGGGGCTTCATTTCTTATCAAAATTAAACCTCCTCATTCATAAAACATAAGAGGAGCATCCAGGTTGCCAGTTTCCCACCTCCACAGATAAAATTGTTAACAGGCCAAAACGACAGAAACATATAAGAAGGTTTTCTCTGTGATCTGGGAAATTCTTTGGAGGAAATCTATTTGAAAGAATCAAATAATCTAAATTGTTTTCATGTGCCTACTTCAAGGGAACTAAAAGCTACTATCATAGTTTTTAATTTCCCAGTTCATGTTAAGGTGCTATTTTCTCTGCACTGTTAAGGGCATCTTATTCTGGCAGTCCAAATACCACAGCAATCTCTTCTTCATTAAACTGGGCAAGGAGCACTCACTCGTTCTCAAACTGTTAAATGGATATTGGGATTTTTAATGAATGGAACATTTATTTTTGTGCCAGCTCAACTACCAACATTGACATGATTAGCATACATTTTGGCAACTGTTCTAGCACAAGGTGTTAGTAAAATGGGCCTTTTATGTGAAAGCCTAATTTGCTTTTAGCATCCTTTCTTATTCATGTTCTCAGTGCTTTGATGTGAAATTTTTTTTTTTTAATATGGACCATTCTGGCAAAAGAAAGAATTAAGAAGATGCTTCCTTATTACTGTTTTAAATATTTTATAAACTCTAAGAAAATTTCATTTTTGCTAGAAAAAAAAAAACACATCAAGAATGCTCCAGTGCTCTCCAAATTAGATAAGTTAAATATTTATTTTTTTTTTTCATATCAAAGTCTAAATAGTTGTATTTTTGGGAGCTTCGGTATTTGGAGTGCTGCCGTTTGCATATGAAGGTATTTATTTTTAGTAAAGGAAATGCGAGGTAGTTAATGAAATGTAGTTTGTTTTAGCTAGAACATTTATATATTTGAGTAAGAGGAACAAGGAAACAATAAAAGTTCTATTTGCTAAATGTTAAGTGCCCATTCTCTGCAAGGCACAGTGCTGTTTCCTCCCTTGGCTAGTACTCCTGCTGAATGAGTGGGATTGGTAGTGAAACTTTCTCAGCCATTTTATCTACCTCACATTCGCAAATAACTTTTACTTCACAATATACATATCTGCAACTGGCTTTGGGTCAAAGCCTTAATATATTTACCCTTTCACTTTGGGACAATGTGGCACTGAATTGAGCAAAGATACAAGCCACCAAAGGATATTACACAGCTGTTTTGCTTCATTTTATTTTGTATAGAACTTTTTTCTTTATGAAAATGACTAGAATTCATTGCATTTCAGTAACTTACGAGTAATTTAACTTATATTAAATAAGGGAACAGAAGAAAGAATGCTCAAAATTGCTAGTATTATATTTTTTTTAAATTCATGTGTCATCCAGAATAGATTCCTTTGTGTATATAACTCTTTCAGATATGTGCACACATCTTTACACATGTCAGGATTGACTATTTTAAAGTGAACTCTATTTTTCAACATGTTTACTTTTAGGATATCACTTTCTTAAGATTTAAATAAGACGGCTAACAGATACCTTCAGAAAGCAGTTCAGTGAATCTTATAGTCAGAAGGGTAACAAAGAGAAAGAAGTTATGAAAATATATAGCTTTAATTTGCAGACATATAAACACTTTTGGTACAATCAGACATAAGATGCTAGAAAGTAAAATGACCCATTTTTAAGCTGACACATTTTCCTTGTTTACACAGATATACTTGTCATAACCCTCAGATGAAAGAATTTTTTTTTCTCCACTTGCACAATGAGGTGAAAAGGATTCATCGATGATGAACCTGCTGCTTGCATTGCAAAGGATGTAGTGAAGAATAAATTATCCTGGAAATCTGTCACCAGGCTTAAAAGGCAGCTCTTGGCCCTAAACCAAAGCCAAAGAACAAAAGCCAGAAATAGTAGCCAGTTAACCTAAACAACAGTAACCACGATGATGTTAACAAGTCTCCCGTTTGAAATGTCATAACAGCTAGAATTTCATGTGAATTAGATTCTAAGATTACTAATATTTTAAAGTGATTTCTATTTTTCCTATGACAGTTGAAAGCAGAAAGCATGTAAAATAGAATTTGTAACTCAAATGAGAAGCACAGCAGACAAGTTAAGGGAGCAAAGAAATAATTTTTCAACAGCTGTGAGACAACTAAGGGTCAAACTATCCATTTACATCTGGCTGTTTGGACATGGGCACAATTGTTTCATTTACATCTTTTGCAAGAAAGGGTAAATGCATCCCCCACCCCCAAAATGGCAAGCAAAATGGTAGAACAAACAGAAAGCTATTGGAGTTTGGAGGAAGTGAAAGAACACTATTCAGCAGTTCAAATTTTCATCACATGGCAATGTTTTCTATCCTTGCTGAAAAGAAATTGCACTTCTTGTTAATGTTCTTTTCTATCATATTGTACATGTTATTTTTGTGAGGTAATAAACATTCTATTTTACCAGTGCATTTCTTCTCCTTTCATTATCATACATACAAGTAGAACAAAATTTTCATTTATTTTAGATTTATGTATATTTTATGCTCAAAACAATGTATTTAAAATATACTTTGTCATTATTTTCATATACAATACCTGTCATATATAAGATCTCAAACATCTTCCTACATAGGAGCAACTGATGCCCTCTGGTGGCTTAAATAACTTCTCAGACTTAAACTGTAATGTCTTACCTTTCTCTGTTCAATGACCTGGCTGATGTATGAAAGCTGCAAATGATGGAAAGCCGTTTATCAGCAGTACACTAACTGTTAATACTAACTTTTCATTTTAAAAAATGCTGTACACATTTTATAAGACCTGAATTTGAATTTTATAAAACTTGTAAACAGTTATTTACAATATAATATAATTTATAAATTATTTGTCCTTCATTGGAACTGCCAATCAGCACACCTATGATTATGCTTGTGACCTCTCCAAGGCCAAATATCTGTCTTAGTTTTTTTTTTCCCTTGGAAACATCAAATATTAGAAATCTCCATTGGTTTCCTCTCTATCATATGTAAGTCAAGCTTTCCTTTCAGTGGAATTTGTACTTCCAAATTGTCATTTTCCTGATGATGCTTTTTCCCCTTCCGTAGACATATGTATATTCCCATCCCAGTGACTAATGTGATGGACCCCAAACTTATCACAGACAGGGCGACTAAAGTGGGCACACAAGAGGCTGATTCCACTTTTCGGTGAGTAGGTTCCATTGAAATTTGTGGTTCTTTTTCCTCAATGCTGATCTCAGGTTCTTTTCGCAATAGACTCTCAATGTAGCTCTCATTGCTAACAGTGTCATTGACGAATAAATTTACCATGACAGTAGAGTGGAGGGGCTCAGGATAACCATGATCACTCACTTTAACCAACAAGCGATAAAGCCCATAATCATTCCGCATCAATGTCTCTTCCAAAGTAATGTTACCAGTTTTGGGGTCTATCTTAAAGGATTCAGGCCGAGGACCTCTTCTTCCTATGATGCTATAAGCTATGACTGCATTCATACCAGTGTCTTTGTCAACAGCATAGACTTCTGTAACTGGTGAGCCAGGTAGAGTAGAAGGTAGGACCAATAGATAAGACATATTTGACTGAGGAAACAGGACAAGAGGAGGGTTATCATTGATATCAAGAAGAAGAATTGTTATTTTTGCGTTAGAGGAGAGGGCAGGTTCACCTCCATCAACAGCTTCAACCCACAAAATATAGGAACTTTGTTGCTCCCTATCCAGAGAGACTTTTGCTCTCAACATGCCTTTTCCAGTGTCTATGACAAAAATGTCACTCTGATTCATCACTGAAAGGGCAACCCATCCATTCCGTCCTGCATCTGCATCTGTGACACTGATTACTCCAATTTCACCAAATCCTGGGAAATTTTCTGGTACAAAAAAGCTGAAATCCTTGTTGATAAACCTAGGGCTATTGTCATTTTTGTCCAACACCGTGATGGCAACTGTAGCTATTGACTCTTGAGGTGGTATCCCAGAGTCAACTGCTTTTACTGTGTACCTGTACTTCTCTTTTTCTTCTCTGTCTAACTGAGTGGACACAGTAAGAATCCCTGTAATCTTGTCTAATGAAAAATATGATGGTGCATCAGGTCCAAGGAAATAAGAAACTTGACCTCTCTCTCCACTGTCAGCATCTATGGCATGCAACTTTGTCAGAAAGGCATTTGGGGCATTATTTTCTTCAATAGACAGTTCTATCAGTGATTGAGTGAAAACAGGTGCATTGTCATTGTCATCTAGAATCTGTATTTTAAGCACCTTCTTAACATGAAATCCCTCAGAGTTCCAGGCCACCACAGTTATCTCATAGAGCTGCTGTGTCTCATAATCCAAAGATTTTGCAATTTCTAATAAGTATTCATTATTGTATGGTTGATAGGGAGATAATCGAAATGGTCCTTCTCCATCCAGGTGGCAATTCACTTTATATTTATCTTCTGGATCTCTGATAGTAAAAAATGCAACTGGGGTATTGATGGGTTCCAACTCCTTTAAGTAAACAACTCCTTCAACTTCATTAGCGATATAACGAGGAACTATCTCAGGTGGACGAAAAACTACTTTGATGATGGTCACCAGGACAGTGATTACAGCTGGAATGCAGCCAGGTCCATTGGCAAGTATAGTGAGCTTATGTAGTCGAAGAACATTGCCCTCAATCTTTTTGAAGAGTTTAATGACTCCAGTGATTTCATCCAGGTAGAACAAGTCTTTTGATACCTGTGGTACCTTCTGGCTGTAGGAGTAGGTGATCTGAGCATTAGCACCTAAGTCTCTATCCACAGCCAGAACAGCTGCTACAGGAGTGCCCACTGTAGCATTTCCATACACAGTCACATTGATCTGTGAGTCTGTGAAAAGGGGACAATTGTCATTAATATCACTGATGCCAATTGTGAGAGTGGCACTGCCCATGAGAGGTGGAGAGCCACCATCTTCTGCTATGATGATGGTTATATACTGGTCTTGAGTCTCCCTGTCCAATGCCCCCATGACAATTAAGTATGGGGTGCGCTCTCCATTCTCATTCTCCTCAACATCCAAGGTAAAGACACCATGATAGTCCAAGAGGCGATAGGTCTGAACCCCATTAATGCCCACATCTGGGTCCAAAGCTGGATGTTCAATGGCCAATCGGGTGTTGACAGGTGCATTTTCAGGAACTGATACAGCAATTTGGGAAACAGGAAACTGAGGAGCATTGTCATTGATGTCTCGAATGGCAATTTTCACTTTCACAAATCTGAAGTACTCCTGAGGCAGGACCAGCACGTCCAGGAGCAAGACGCAAGATTCTGAGGAAGGTGAGGAGGATACTGAGATGCCATTCCTTCCTCCTCCCCCACCTCCACCTCCCCCACCTCCTTCAAGACACAGTGCCTCCCTGTCGATCTCCTGCTCAGAAGTGTGCAGCTCCCCTGAACGGTTGTCTAGGGTCACATACTGATCACCTAGCCCTTGGGACGCCAAACTGAAGGAAAGAGGGGGATCCCATTCCTCTCCCTGGTGGTGGTGCTGATGCAATTGCTGATCTTTTTCACTCTTTGCTGTCACTGCTGCTTCTGCTGATGCTGCTTGGGGGACCAGCTGCAGGTCCTCAGCAAGGCTTCCGATGAGCACTCCTGCTGGTAGCCCCTCGTTCAGGCTGTAGAAGAGCTCCGTTGCTCGACTGTAACTTGCGAAGCAGTTGAAAGGTCCCACGAAGAGGAAAAACAGAAACAGATGCTGGAGGCGAAGAGCAGTAGAGAAGACGACACACAGGCAGAAAGAGAGAAGCATACTGGAGTTAGAGACAAGGGCTTATAGAACTCAGCAGGGATGCAGCTCATTTTTCTCTCGACCACCCTCCTCCCCAAATAACTCAGTCAGGGATGCTTTAGGAAGGCAGAGCATCATGCTCAATCTGGTGAGGAGGGTGCTTGCTTTATAGGACACCATCAGAGACAGTTTGTCTTTACAGCTCCACTCCCCTGGTCTCCTACTTTCCTCACCCCAACTCTTTATTCTCTAAATAAACCAGGAAGTAGCCAGTGCTGTCAAGTGTCCATTGCAACACACACAGGACTGAAGGTCTCACTCATGTGCAACAACGCATCACCAAAAGGAAGGGAGAAGCGGAAAGGAAGGTTTGAGAGGTGGGTCGGGGACTTCTCCCCCCTCCCCCACTTAAATCCCCATGACTCCGGTGCCCCCAATAACAAGCCGTGCCATGAAGCACACAAATCCTTTAAAGCAGGAAGGATGAGAGATTCTCATTTCCAACACGCAATTCAAATCTGCTTGGAAAAAGGATAGCTCTCCCCACCCACTCACAAACCCTCACTAATCCTCCTCCCCTGGGGGACTGAAACTAAACCCAGAAAAACGATTATGCAAAATAATTTGTAATTTGCAACTGACTAGAAGCTGTTCCCACTGTTGAATGTGCTATCTAAAAAAGGCTTAAGGACTGTACCCATTCTTTTTTCTGACTCGATCATGCAATACTTTTGCTTCCAAAATTACCCTCCATACCTCAGTCCCCTTTCCCTCCCCCAATTCCAGTCCATGACTTTTGCTTTGTGATAAAGACAATCTCCCAAACTCTTTCCCCCTCCCTCCTCTCCCCCAATCGCTCGCACGAAGTTTGGATCAAGCTGGAAGCCTCAGAAAAAGCAAAGCCCTGGGACCCGCAAATGCCTGTGTAGAGGTCCCTGCAACTTGCGCAGATGCTGGGGCTTCTGAACCCTCTCACTTACCGGCAGGTTCCTCCGACTGGTGCTGCTCCTGGGACTGTAGAAATGCCCCATATCCAGAGGTTGCTGCCTGCTCACCGGCAGCCAGATGACTCCTAGGGTTCGTGAGCGCCTCTCATTCCCTGGGCAGTTCATTCCCAGTGAAACTGCAGTCATTTAGCTACTGATGTGAAAGCAGCAGAAGACACTCCCTCTCCGTTCATGCAAATCACTGGGAGAACTTCAGCCAATAGTCACAGGCACATCCATTAACAAAGGGCTCAAATGGGGGCGAAATGAAAGGCCAGGGCATAGGGAGGACGTTGGCATTGTTCCACTCTCTGCCCCATGACCCAGGTACCTAGTGATCCTCTTTCCGCAGGAGCCCGAAAGAGGACAACTTGCAGCAGAGACTGCAGTTGGCAATCACATGGAGCACACTCCTTCCCCTTCCTCGTTCCCAGCACCAGTTAGGGAACACTTCCACAGTGTGCTGGGAGGGGTGAGAATCAGAGAGAGGTGACGCCACAGCAACAGCTTTACAGTCACAGACTCAAAGGCTCCTTCGCAGTAACTTTCCTTTATTCTTCGAGATAGGAGGGGACAGGGAGAAAGTGGATAGTGAGAGAAATGAGACAGAGAGAGAGAGAGAGAGAGAGAGAGAGAGAGAGAGAGAGAGAGAGAGAGAGAGAGAGAGAGAGAGAGAGAGAGCGCACTTTTCATCCTCACGTCTTATGAACCGGGGTACTACTTGTTGCTGGTTGTTGGTACGATGGGAGCAAGGTAAAATGGAGTTTCTGAAGGTTCAGATGCATCTCTGCTCAGTGAAGAGATTTCTTTGGATTCAGGGCTGAAAAAGATGTCAGAGGCTATTAGGCTAACACCCTCATTTTACCAATGAGGAAACTGAGGCCAAAAAGGTTTAGGTGATTTCCCCACTGTTACCCAGATAATTTTAATAACTGTTTATGTAGTACTTTAAGGTTTGCCAAGTACTTTGTACCTGCTATTGAAACTGACCAGCTCTTTTGTGAGGTAGTGAAAGCCAGCGCTAGAACTCTTAGCTCAGATCTTCAAACTCCCGTTGTTTTTTTATTCTGTACCATTTTAGGATTCTTGCACCAATTCTATTCCCCTCTGTCCTAACTGGTCCCCTTAATGTAATGATCTTGCTATCCTGTACTGCTTTAGATAAAAATGTGAGTTCACAGAGAGCTGTCCAGTACTGGGAAAGATAGAGTAAGGAGTGAAGTAGAAAGAAAGCAATTTTGGGACAAAGGGAGTCAGTTAATGGCCTTTAATATTTTTTTCCCCTAAAACAAAATAGATGTGTTTTCCTCTTCCATTCTTGTGAACTGCAAGTACAAAAGAAAAGTCATTGTGTGTGTTAGTTATGATGGCGTGTGTGTGTGTGTATGTGTGTGTGTGTGTGTGTGTGTGTGTGTTGGCGGGGAGGGTGGAAACTGCCTCCCCAAGATAGTTTCCTATTAAAAATATTTTCCTTTATTATTGGGTCACTAGATTATCTGCCAACTGCACTGAAAATAAAATTTCATGATTGAGTGGCCAAGTAATTTGCCCACAAGGATAGAACTCTGTTACTTAGTGATAACAGATGAAGATAGTTTAGATCAGTAATATTTCCTATGGATATTTTTCTATTTTCATCTTGTTTCCTTTTACATATTTACTCAAGTGATTATTTAATTATTTTCCACCTTCCTAGTCCTTTTTCATTTCAATCTTCCTAATAGCTAAAAAAATTAAATTCGAAATATTGACAAAGAAATTTGAATAGAAATTATGTGGTATTCTGGACAGAGCAGTCCCTTTAGTCAGAGCAGTCCCTCTGACAATTATTTGGTCAACACATATTTAAGTGCTTACTGAATACTAGACACTTCTAAGATCTAGAGTTGCAAAGACAGAAATGAAACAGTCCCTCCCCTCAGGGATTACCTGATTTCTAGTGGGAAAATCAACTGAATACACACATATACTTACACATATACACAATATATACAAAATTAATACAAGGTTATTTTGAAAGGAAGTGCACTAGAGACATTGGAAATCAGATGTTTCAGGTAAAAAGTCACACTTGAGCTGTAGCTCGAAAAAACCAAGAATTCCAAGATGTGATGATATCCAGGCCTGGGGAAAGTCCATGAAAAGTCAGTGAGATGGAAAGTAGAGTATCTTGTGTGAGGTGTGGAAGGTCCTGGTTTGTGAGGAGTGTAGTAATGTATAAGACCAAAATCAAAAGATATGGGTTCAAATCTTGCCCCTGATGCTTACTACTTGTGTGACTGTGACCAAATAACTTAAATTCCTTGGACACCAGTTTCCTCAACTGTAAAATCTATGGGTGAGACAATACGACTTAAATCGATGCTTTTATGAGTTCATCATTTCACTAGGGTGGGTATAGTATGGGCCATCTAATATACTATGAATTAATTCCTTAAATAGAAATTTGATAAGTATGGCTAGTCTGCAAGGCATGTATTATTAGTTCTGCCCTCAATCCCCATCTTTAAAGGTATTACAGGGGGAAGGAGGAGGGGGAAGATTTAGATCACAAATCCACATCTACCTAAAAAAATAACTTCTGAGTCTAAGCAAAGAAATATAGAACAACTCTGCAGATAGAATGTAGGCAAAAAACTGACTTTTCATCCCTGCTCAGCTGATGGTTCCTGCCTTATGGAAGAACTTTTTCCATAATTGGCAAATATTTACTTTGGAGTTTTGATCTGAAATATATCTTACTCCTATAACCAGTACCATACCTTTTTTTTCTCCTGAAGTGGGTATAATATATATTTTCAGCCAACACCTTTAGCTTATAGAAGACTTGGGCACTTGGCCAGAATTAGACAATCAGTTAGTGGTGTGAGTACGAGCAGACTAGACTGGGAATCTCAATTTATTCCAAACCCATCCGGATGCAGCAGCAGCAGGCTGTATTTTCACATCAAGCTCTTTACTCTGTCCAATGGCTTCAGATCATTCATTTTTTCCTTTGGGTGAGAAGATAGTGGTCTCTTTCTTTGATTTGCCTTTGTTTATGGGGGTAATAGAGAGGAACTGCATTTAATGAAGACAAAATCTATTTGCTGTGACGTCACTGTGATTATTCTTTCAACGGAGTTTGATTTTTCCTGTTCCTCTGGCTGATCCAGCTTTCCCTGTTTCTATTTTGTGTTGGATGCTTCTGGCACAGATGTACATTTTTATAGCTCCTTTTTTCAAAGACGATCTATTGCTCCTCTGGCCACCATTCTCCCAGCTGCTCCCTCCAGAGAAGGAGGCTAATGTTCCTGCTTCACTTAGAGAGTTAAGTTGGCAAGCAATTACACATGCAGGTTCAGCCACTGTTTTGGCTGAAGTCTTTCCACAAGGCATCCTGAAGTGCAGAAAAGGCATCCCCTGTCCATCAAAGCATGAGAATTAAACACACATAAACAATGTTCAAAAATGCAAGAAATCTGTTCTGCTTTAAGTCTCCATGGTGACTCCTAGGGCTCTATACAGAAATTCATCATGTGTGCCCAGTAGACCTTGGCACAGTTTTGGGCAACACCTTATGTGTCAAACTCCAAACTGCTAATTGAGGTACTTGTTATTTTTCCTTCATCCTTTGACAAACTAAGCAGGGTTTCATATAGGCTTTAACTCTAATTGAGCTGAAAAGGGACCAAAATAACCCCTCTTTCTTCTCGTGTGCCTTATTGCTGGGCATTGTGAAAGTGTTCCAGCATTGTTTCACCTCTTGACTCAAGCCCTGTGACCTCCCATCTGGTGTTGCATATTACTTTCTAAAGACAATTTGAAGAGCTTGTATGCTATTAATCCCTTGAAAATAATACTTGTGAACTTCTCAGATGTCTTAATTGCTCTGGGTCTACTTCCCAGGTATTTTGTAAAAATTGATCTAGAAGAATAATTAGCTATTTATGCTTCTCAAGCTTGGTTTCCTTCAGAGGAAGACAGAAGTGTGATCTAATAAATAGAACCCTGATCTGGCTTATGCAGTGAGAGCACTGAGAGAGCACAAGAGAGGTCATGGGACCTGGGTCCTATTCCTGGTGCTCTTGTTAATATATTATGTGCCTTTAGACATGCTACTATAGTCTGTAATTCAGTTTTCCCATATGTAAAAAAGAAAAAAAAAAGCATATTTAATTACATATAGGAATTCAATGCCCACTCATTTATTCATTCCAACTATTCATTCATTTACTTATTTACTTTTCATTTATTTATTTATTCAATAATATTGAATGGATGCAGACTTTTGACTGTCTAAGTTTTACAGAACAAATCCATTTATTAAGGGGATTTATTCTGTGAAGTTTGAATTCAGGCAAAGGGATGCACTTGAGAATCTAGAGGGCCACATGTGGCCTCCAGGCCACAGGTTCCCCACCCCTTACCATGCCTATGCTTTCACTAGGTATGGGGAACTTTTTTGACTGATATGGATCAGTAGATTTTCTGTAATTCATAATCTGAGTGAATTGCCAGCACCACTGAAGGATTAGGTGACAATGGTTACACAGTTAGGTATAGAAATATGAATTGAACTCAGATCTTTCCAACTCTAAGGCAACCTTCTATTTACCATGACAAGCATTGCTTACACAGCCATTTATAGAAACCTCAAACATATGGGCAGTTGATTTAATCTTATATACTTCCTTAACTGAAACAAAGGTAACTCCTTAGGTTTCCAAAGTATATTTCAATTGCTTACCTTTATGTGTACACACACACACACACGTGTGTATATATAGATATAGATAGATATAGATACATAGATATAATTTTATGATGACTCTGAGTTAGGTAGTAAAATTATCATGATCCAGATTTTACAAGTAAGAAATCAGAGGCTTGTCTAAAGGAATAAAACTAGGAAGTAACATAGCTGCGTCTCAGGCTTTCTGACTCCAAATCCAGTGAACTTTCTTCCCTAACTCTCTTTCTTGTTAGCACAATGCCTGGAACAGAATAAGCACTTAATAATTTTTTTTTTCCTCCTTCCTCTAGTATACACACACACACACACAGAGACACATGTATGTATATATACACACATACATTTTAAATTTATTCAAGATGCCTTTCATATTATTATTGGCATTTATGCATTTATGAAAGTGATCACAATTTCCATTAAGGTAGTACAATCTTCGTATCTTTATTAGATTTCTAAAATTCTTGGTTAAGATTCACTAACTTTTGATAACGATTTCTTATAAATTATGAGTAATCTCAAAATCAACACCACCTAAAATTTCCATCTATTAATATGTGAAAGTCTATTAAATTACTTCTATGTGTTTATATGTATAATTTTTTTACTAAATGTTTTTATGCAAAATAGTTATTTTATTTCAAAGCTATTTAAGATTAACACAATCTTTAAAAAGAAATTGACCATTGATTTTGATATTCCTCAATCTGACAAACCAGTTTTCTCTTCTCTTTTATCATCTACTTCATTTTTCTATATGTGTAGCATTGCCTTTTTTTCAAACCACCTATGTTTACCAAATTTAGATTAGTTTGTGCTAACTTCAGTCTCACTATTTTCCAGAAATTTTGTCCTCTGATTGCTTAATACCACCCATGTTCGAGCATCTTCTATTTTGGCTTCACTTGCCTCCCTTCACAGTCTTAACTATAGTCAGTCATTTTAAAGCTATGCTGTCCTCTATTCCTTAATCCTTTGTTCCCTGATATTTTTACTTTCCCTAGCCCAAGGTCACCACTACTATTTGCTCTTTCCAGATCTAACCCTGAATTGCAGGTCACTGCTGTAGGAAGCCATCATTATCATTTTGGCTTGGCAATCCTTTTAAACCTTGGATTGACTTCCTATCTTATTACCTACAAGAGCTGTTCCAAACATCCTTCCCTCTTCTCAAATTCCTCATTTCACTCAGTCCTTTTCTATCAACTAATGACCTTACCCACTACTTTATTTTTTTATCTTTTTTTAAACTTATTTATTTTTAGTTTTCACCATTCATTTTCACAATATTTTGAGTTCCAAATTTTCTCCCCATCTCTCCCTTCCCCTACCCCAAGATGTCCTGCTTTCGGATTATTCCTTTCCTCGGTCTGCTCTCTCTTCTATCACACCCCTCCTTCCCTTATCCCTATCTTCTCTCTTTTCTTGTAGGGCAAGATCTATTTCTATACACCATTACTTGTATTTCTTATTTCACAGTTGCATGCAAAAACAATTCTCAACATTCATTCCTAAAAGTTTGAGTTCCAACTTCTCTCCTCTTTCTCCCTCCCCACCCAATCCCCACGAGAGAAGGCAAGCAATCCAATATAGGCTATATAAGTGTAGTTATGCAAAAGACTTCCATAACAGTCATGTTGTAAAAGACTATACTATATATTTCCCTCTTTCCCCTGTCCTGCTCCCCATTTATTCTATTCTCTCTTTTGAACTTGTCCCTTCCCAAAAGTGTTTACTTCTAATTACTCCCTCCTTCCCTTTGCCCTCCCTTCTATCATCCCACACACACCTCATTTATCCCCTTTCCTCTACTTTCCTGTAGTGTAAGATAGATTTTCATATCAAATTGAGTGTGCATGTTTTTCCCTCCTTAAGTCAAAGGTGATGAGAGTAAGCTTCACTTTTCCTCTCTTACTTCCTCCCTTTTCCCCTGTCCCTTTTATGAGAGATAATTTGCCCCACTCCATTTCTCCCTTTCTCCTCTTTCACCTCTTTATTTTTTTAGATATCATCCCTTCTTATTCATCTCACCCTGTACCCTCTGTCTATATGGATATAACCCCTCCAACTACCCAAATACTGAGAAAAGTCTCAAGAATTACAAATGTTATCTTTCCATGCAGGAATGTAAACAGTTCAACTTTAGTATAGTCCCCTTAGGATTTCTCTCTTCCTGTTTACCTTTTCATGCTTCTCATGCTTCCTACATTTGAAAGTCAAATTTGCTATTCAACTCTGGTCTTTTCATCAAGAATGCTTGAAAGTCCTCTATTTCATTGAATGACAATTTTTCCCCCTGAAGTATTATACTCAGTTTTTCTAGGTAGGTGATTCTTGGTTTTAATCTTAATTCCTTTGACTTCTGGAAAATCATATTCCAAGCCCTTCAATCCCTTTATGTAGAAGCTGTTTATATCTTGTGTTATCCTGATTGTATTTCCGCAATACTTCAATGGTTTCTTCCTGACTGCTTGCAATATTTTCTCCTTCACCTGGGAACTCTAGAATTTGGCTATAATATTCTTAGGAGTTTTTCTTTATGGATATTGTTCAAGAGGTGTTTGGTGGATTCTTTCAATATTTATTTTACCCTCTAGTTCTAGACTATCAGGGCAGTTTCCCTTGATAATCTCATGAAAGATGATGCCTAGACTTTTTTTTTTTTGTCATGGCTTTCAGGTAGTCCTATAGTTTTATTTATTGTTTCTCCTGGATCTATTTTCCAGGTTGATTGTTTTTTCCAATGAGATATTTCACATTATCTTCTATTTTTTCATTCTTTTGATTTTATTTTATAATGTCTTGGTTTCTCATAAAGTCATTAGCTTCCATCTGCTCTGTTCTAATTTTTAAGGAACTATTTTCTTCAGTGAGCTTTTGAACCTCCTTTTCCATTTGGCTAATCTGCTTTTTAAAGCATTCTTTTCCTTACTGACTTTTTGGATTTTTTTTGCCATTTGAGTTAGTCTATTTTTAAAGATGTTATTTTCTTCAGCATTTGTTTGGATCTTCTTTAGCAAGCTGTTGACTCACTTTTCATTATTTTCTTGCATCACTCTCATTTCTCTTCACAATTTTTCCTCTACCTCTCTTATTTGATTTTCAAAATCCTTTTTGATTTTTTTCCATGGCCTAAGACCACCACATATATTTTTGGAGGTTTTGGATGCACAAGCCTTGACTTTATGTCTTCCTTTGATGGTATGCTTTGTTATTCCTCATCCTGAAAGGATAGAAGAAAATACCTGTTCACCAATAAAGCAACCTTCTATAGTCTTATTTTTTTCTCCTTTTTTGAGCATTTTCCCAGCCAGTTACTTGACCTTTGAGTCCTTTGTCAAGTGGAGGGTACACTCTAGTGACCTAGAAGTTTTTAGTTCCTCCATGGTGGTGCAATCAATAGAGAGGCCCAGGATCTGTGAGTAGAATTCTCTCTCTACAACCACAACAAGCTCCCCCAGGTCAGTGCTCCTCCTCACCCCAGGACCACCACTCAGGGCTGAGAACCAGATCAGGTGCTCAATTCCCTCAGGGTCTTTAGGCTGAGGGCTCCAAAAGTTGACGCTGCTTCTACACCTACTGCCACCACCCTGGGGCCATGGCCAGAACCTTTCCCTTCTTACCCACATGAAAGAGCTTTCTCACTGACTTTTGAAACTGTCTTTGGCATTTGTGGGGTGAGAAATCTGGGAACCACAGCTGCTGCCCACGATTCGGCACTCTGAAGCATGCTCCAGTATTGTCTGTGCAGCATGCTTAAGTCTGGGTTACACACTGCTCTGAGCCCGGCATGATAAACCTTTCCTGTTGGCTTTCCAGGCTGTCTTAGGCTGGACATCTCTTTCACTCTGTTGTTTTGTGACTTCTGCTGCTCTAGAATTTGTTTAGAGTCATTTTTTACAGGTTTTTTTATGGGCTGTGGTGGGGGAAGAATGGAGAGGGGGAGAGTTGAGCAGGTCAGTCCTTCTACTTTGACATCTTGACTCCACCCCCACACCCACTACTTTAAAGAGAAGGGCAAGGCCATTCATTGTGAACTTTTTAAACTTTTCATTGTGCCTCAAGACCGATTTTCACCTATCTTTGTAACTTTCCTTCTAATCTAAAACAATAAAATACCCCTAGACACTTAAAGTCTACACAGATTTCCTGGACCTACTTACCTCCCTTCAATTGAAATCTCCTATATGTTGCCCCCCCCCATTTCTAATGTAAACTTCTCCATGGATGGATTGTCTTGATGTTTCATTGATATTCCTAGTACTTTCCATAAATTTTGTAAATAGTAAGCACATAATAAATGTTTTTTCCTTTAACCATTTCATTTCTGTCTCATTTTTAATATATCCTTCTTTATTGTTTTGTTTTTCTCTGCTTACAAATAGCTGTAGGCATCCCCTATCATTAAAGATTTTTAAAAAATACATTTTTCATCAACTCTGATATACATCAGTGAATGGATCCACACTCCATCCATCATCCTAGCTCTCTTTCCTGCCATTCACTTTTCTGCTTCTACAAAGTCTAATCTCTGTCCTCTGCCTCCATGTACTCACTCCCCATGCTTGACTCTCTAAATCCCTTTCTTTCTCCTTTCCTTTCAAACTACTCCATTGAAAGTGATCTTACAAAGGCAATATATTGAGTATCTCTTTATTTCCAATCAAGTATTTCTTTCTATGTGCTCATCCTGCTTAACTATTCTGTAGCAATTGACAATATTGACAATCCCTTCCTTCACACTCCCTAACTGAAAGTAATTATTTCAAAGATTTTTTCCTAGTCTCAAGCCCTTCGCATCACCCTTTGAATTCAATCTTCTCAACTTCTCCCTAAATCAAAACCCCTTTCATTGTTTGCTATTCCCTTAATTTTTTGGATTCACTAAAGTAGTCAGCAGGAAGTTCCTTTCTAAGTTCAACCTTTCTTCTTGTGCTTGTAAGCTCATTACCAGCTATTTCCTTTGGAAAGCTGCCACATTGATTATTTCCTTTCATTTAAAATATCTCTTTCTTCTAGTCTACAAACAGGCTTCCATTCTGGCTTATCAAAACAATTAAGCAAAAGCAACAACCAAACTACACACAAACTAAAACAAAACAAACAAAAGCGCAAGCAAAGCCTAAGCACTTAACACTTTCACCCTCTTAAACACTTCTGTCCTTTATCCTCTCAGTGAAAATAAAACAAAGAGAAGCAATATGAATTAGCTCCACTCTCATTCACTTTTCAAGCCCTTGGAATCTTGCTTCCTCCACCACCTGAAAGAAAGTGCTCACTTTTTCAGTCCCTCAATTGAAAACTGTTTATTAAGTCCCTGTATCATACTAATCCCTGGGGATACCGGGACAGAAACTTACCAGTCCTTTACTCCCAAGGAAGTGGCATTCTAATGGAGGAGAAAATGTACGGACAGATAAGTATATGTGGAATATATGCAAAATGAATGTAAAGTTGTTTTAGGAAAGAGTGAACTAACAGTTGGAAGATCAAGAAATGCATTATGTAACAGGAGACCCTTGAGCTGACTTGAAAGGAAACTGGGAATTGAGAGGTTGAAACGAGGAGGAGGCACATTCCAGGTATGGAAGTTAGTCTCAAAGGCTATGAATGATTTTTAATTGTCAAATCTGATACTCTATTTTCAGTACTATCTAGTTTACTTTTTTGCAGCTTTTAACACTGTCAGCCATTTCTGGGTTACCTTGTGCTCCCTTGACTCTTGTCACTTTGAGATCTCTTGGTTCTCCTCTTTCCTGTATGGGGAATACCTTTTTTTTTTTTCATTCTGGTTATTCATTTTCTTCTTCTTTCTTCTTCAGTTTGTATTCCCTAAGGTTCTACCCTTTTGTAGCATCTCTTTTTTCCCCGTACTCTTATTTGGTAATCTAATTAATTGTTGGTTTTAAATCATCAGCTTTATGTAGGTGACTCCTCAGCCTCTTTTTCTAGCCCTACCAGGCCTTTCCTGTAAGTGCCAAGTCCCAGATTTTTAACTGCCTGAATGATAGTTCCACCTGGATATTCACAGCCTCAACATGTCCAAATCTGAATTCATTAACTTTTCCCCAATCTGTTCCCCTCGCAAATTCCCGAAATTTGTTGATAGCTCTATTCCAGTCACCAAGACTGAACTCTGAGTCACTGTTAATTTTTCTTTTTATTCAAACAACACATCCAATCAGTTGCCAAACACTACTGATTCTTCCATGACAATTTCTCTTAAATACACTTCTTCCTTCCTACTAACTCTGGCCTTTTTGTAAACTCCAAGTTCATGCCATTTAAATATCTTCCTGAATATTTTTTGTCTTCAGTCTATTCCCTCTCCATTCTTTTTCAGATAGCTATAAAAGAGTATTATTTTTAAATGTTATTTTATTTCTCCCAGTTACATGTAATAAATACTTTGGCATTTAAAACAATTGAATTCTAAATACTACTCTGCCCCAACTCCTGCTCCTTGAGATGGTAAGCAGTCTGAGAGATGATACATGTGCAATCATGTAAAACATTTCTGTATTAGTCATTTTGTGGAAGAAAAGTTGAATGAAAGAAAAAAATGAAAAATAATATGCTTCTGTCCTTTCTCTGGAGGCTGATAGCACTTTCCATCACGAATCCTTTGGGATTGTCTTGTATTGTTGTATTGCTAAGTCATTCACAGTTCTTTATCATACAATATTGCCATTACCGTGTGTAACATTCTCCTGGTGCTGCTTACTTCACTCTGTATCAGTTCACAAAATAGTATTCTAAATGCATATATCTGGCTACATTATTATTCAGTGGTTACCTGTAGTACAAAAGATAAAATCGTTACCCTGATGTTTGTCTCCTCACTTTTAGTCCCTATCCTACCTTTCCAAACATATTTAGCTCTGCTTCCTTTGACATATTCTATTCTCTAGGTAGACTATACATATATATATATATATATATATACATATATATATATATATACACACACACACACACATATACATATATATACATACATACATTATATACATATATATATATATATATATGTTCCTTATTATAGTTTGCCATCAGTGCATTCATATAGGTCATCCCCAATGTCATTGCCAATATCTGGCATGCATTACCTTCACATCTCTACCTGATGAACCCTTTCTCTGCCTTTGATTGTATGGTACCTCCTTCATGAGACCATCCCAAATCCTCACACAAAATTATTTTCTGCCTTTAGACTACACATTTTTTTTCTGAATCTCTCCTTTGTCCTTATTGAATTCTATTTGTTAGCAATTATTTCAATAGCTGCATTTCCCCTATTTGATGATAAGTCCCTTAATAACATGTTACTAGTCATTTGTCTTCAAATCTCTTTCAGCTACTAGAATGCTTTGTACAATGTGAAGACTTAATAAGTGTTTGCTCATTTTGATTGAGCAAGACAGTAGATGTGATCCTTAAAAATAATGAAAGATGTTAAAACAAAAAAAAAACTTGCATCTATTATCCTTAAATGTCATCCAAATACATAGAATTATTATTAATTTATACAAATTTTAAGTCTCTTCTTTTTTCCACCAAGAGTAATCATGCCATCCATCATTCTATACAATTACTTTCCTTAGGCAAGTAAGCAAATGACAGTTTCCAAGATTGGGGCTATTTGCAAGACTGTGAAAGAGCATAAGTATATTCCACATTTGATAGTTACCCCCCTCTTCTTCCTCCTCCTCAATGTTGAATGATAAAAATAAAATTATTAAACCTAAGGGTGGATCAAATACCTGGAACTAGTACCTTAGTTTCATTTTTGGACATCTCAAAAGTAACACATATTAAAAGTAACTAATAGTGCTGTTCCTACTCCTTTCTCCTGTAACACACACACACACACACACGCACATCTTCTATGATTAGCCTCTTATTGGTGTTTTTCTGGCTTTCCCTTCCCATCTTTAATTAGATCATGGAATCATAGAAGTATTTTTAACAGTTCAAAATGGTCTAAGAGATTAGTTTCTTACACACACTTCCATAACCCCAATTCATTTTGCAGGTGAGAAAATTGAGAACAGGAGAGGGTTTAAGTAAATTGTTCAGTTATTCAGCTAATTAGTGTCAGTGGGAAAATTATCAAATATAAAATATCTATAGAAACCTGATCTATTCCAGGTTTTGATCTTCCTTCCTCAGGGTTGTTTTCAGTCTTAGAGAGAATCAAAAGAAAATATCAAACTAACCAACATTTGTCATATCTCCTTCAATCCTTTTGGATTCACTAATTAATGAAATTAGCATTATATTATTTAACTAATTTAATTTCAGTAATTTATGAATTTGGCATTCTGCTATTTGATACAATTATGATTTTAATGCATTGTGCTGCTTTATACAAATATATAAAAAAACTTGTAGTCTGTGCTCATAGTGCCTATGAGGGGAATGGCAGAATATGCATTTATATAGTCCCTGCTGTGTGCCAGGCAGTGTTCTAAGTGCTTTTTACCAACATTATCTCATTTGATTTTTACAACAATTCTGTTAGGTATGTGCTATTATTATCCTAATTTTTCATCTGAGGAAACTGAGGCAAACAGATACTAAGTGATTTGCCCAGAATCATGTACCTAGTAGGTGACCAAGGCTGAATTTGAATTCAAGTTTTCTTGACTCCAGGCCCAGTACTCCAGTACTCTATCCACTGCACCATTTTTTTCTCTTTAATTAAATAGATCTTCAGTTTGTGATCTCACTAATGTAGTTACTCCTTCCAGTGGTACATGCCCCAGTCCAAGCACCTTTTTCCCCATTTTGTGTAACTCTTATTTGTAGCTTGTAAATTTCACACAAGGCATACATCCAATGAACTAAAGGGTGCATCCAATGCATCCTCCTTTAATTTTTTGGGCTTTGTATGCATACCAGTGGAACACACAGTCTGTTTATCTGCTAACTTTCATTGTCATTATGGCTGCTATACTCCTATAAAGATAATATTTTCTACACAAATGTAGAACAAGTGTATTGATCCTTAAAAAAGCTCCATCCCAGTAGGCAATCCTACACACACAGACATACATATATATGTACCACACACACACACACACACACACATATATACACATATGTGTAAATGTTCTCTAATTATTTTGAATTTATATTTAAAGTATATTCATATTTTATACACATATCTCTATAGTTATATATAATATATAAACACTAAGATTCTAAAATATGTTTTCTACACATATTTATCATCATTCAATCAATGGTATTTGTTAGTTCAACATTTATTAAATTCCATTTTTATTTATTGCATTATGCTAGACACTGGGGAATATAAGGATGAATAAGCTATGATCTGTATCTTTAAGGAATTTATGAACTTAGCAGGGACTACTATACATATGTGCAGATGAAGAAAAAAATAAATAATGGTCATAGCAAAGGAGGAAATGAAAAGTTCTATGAGTTCAGTTTAGGACAAGATAACTTCCAGCTGGAGGAATCACAATAGTTTTCATGAAAGGAGTAGCATTTGAGTTAAGAAACAGGAATACTTATTACATGCTTTAGCTATAATAACCCAATATGCAATCCTGTCTAGAATTCACACATGGCTCTTCTTTATATTCCAAAAATGTCACATAAAGACTGGATATGATGGATAGCGCATTTATTTCTGGCTCTCAATATAGTAATTTCTCAATTATCCATAGAAAAATAAGGTGCTGGGAGGGCATGAATAGACACAGTTATAACATAATTCTGAATCTCCTTTTACCTAATAGCTTCAGTTTCTACTCCCCAAACCAAAAGGAAGAAGGAAAAAAGCAGTTGGAGCTGGAAACTAATAACAAAATAGACCAAATTTAATTTCATCCCAATTTCATTCTCTATTCTGATAGAGGCAATAATGATCAGTGATAGCATTGAATGATGAAGTGAAGGCAGGAATGAACAGGAGGAAAAGTAAAGGGCTTGGAAAACCCACAGATTAGATTATTGCACAGTGTATAAGGACAAACTGACTGAAGGTAATTTACTGCTAATTATATATTTTCCTTACATCTTTGAGCCAATTCCTAGATACTTAGCAGCACTAGTGAGAGATATTAGGATAAAATAATCATAAATCTTAGAAATTAGCCTAGAAGTTCCATCAGCTCCAAAACAGACACCCTAGAAGGAGAATGACAATGTCAGTCCATATTCCATGACACAAACCCTTCATTTCTTTAGGCTATTGCTACTCATTTTGACAAAGATGATTGTTAAGATTTAACTTAATAACTTAATAAAACTACCTATTGGGGCATTACTAAAACCTCATATTTCTGTAGCATTTTAAGCTTTGTAAAATATTTTCCATAGTATAAACCTGTAGCACAAATATAAATTCCCTTATTTTACAAATAAGACTAAGAAGTTTTGACTTGTTCATGATCCCTCAGCTGTTATATATTTGAGATAGAATTTGAATGCAGGTCTCCTAACTCCAAATTTAGCCTTTTATCTAATACGATGTACCATATTGGGATAGACCATTCTGTCATGTTGTTTTATGTTCAGTCCTGAATTAGACTGATAAACTATCTGTTTTACTACTATTTTCTGGGAGTTGTGTACGGATTTGATGCTTCGTAGGCATTTTTCCTGGATGAATCCTTAGGTAAGGGAGAGTGGAATGAACCAGCCCCTCATTGAAGTTTTAACCTACTTCCGGGGAAGAATGGGAGTGGGGGCTTAAAGGAGAATTCTTTCTCTTTAGGCACGGGGATATGCAATCAAATTATATTCCTTTGAAAAATTGCTTATGTTTTGCAAGGTATCTTGGAGTTTGGAGGCTAGATTTTTTCCCCTCTATTTTATCATTTACCCCCTCCCCCCAAAATTGGAATGATTAACTCTTTGTCTTGTGTAGTTTTTAATTATGATTTTTTGAAATATAGCTCTGAAAAAACAGGCTTTGAAAAAGTCCATTGTGATTCAAATATGCCTTTAAATGCAAATCATTCTGGTTTTCATTACCGTCCAATAATAGGTCCCAGTTAGCTGCTCTTGTTCATTATTTGGAATTTGATGACTCAGACTAATAGCAATTGTTTTCTGTTCTGGCCAGAAACTTTGAGGGGCTTGCCCACCCAGACTGATAATTTTGTGATTCTTTTGCCTCATTTCTTACCTAGCTCTCAATAACTGGATGTACATTGCCTCAGGCAAACTGAGACCTTAACTTATAAAGGTCATGGTTTCGCACTGCATCCTGGTCTATTACCAGTAATTCCTTAATTTATGTCTTGCCACTGGACTCCAATGACTCTGGAGGAGAGACTGAGGCTGATGACTTTGTGCAACTCTGCCTCACTTAAAACAAGCTCACTCACAAGTAAAGATATCATGTTCTTGAGATCACTGTTACTCTTTGAGAAGGAAAGATAAACCACAAGGGATATATACTCCACAGGTAATGCAGATAATATGGGATCACATTCTGAAGCATCTTTCCTAAGCATCTATAGATATTGTTCACTTATGGGTATAAGAATTATTCTAAATTTTGAGTAAAGAAATTTCATACAGAACAAGTTAAATTGCTAGGGAAAATATAAAGTAAGCATTCGTTCTTATGTTAGAAAATTTGTGTGTATGTATTTATTTTCACATAAATTATGCATAGCTGTTAATGGACCTTGTCATACATTTACACAAATTTCCTTAAAATCCAATAAAAAAATGGATATTTTATATATGAGATGCAGTTTATCTCAATATTGTTAGAGGATAACATTTTGGAGGGCTCATGAAAGACATATTGAAACTACAGTAATGGTTCTGTATCTCACATAAATTGAAGTAATGGAAAGAATTGGAGAAGTGTCCTCACAAATGGGAGATAGGACTTTCCGAGGATTCTGTTGTTTTTTCCCTTTGAAAAGGGGATCCCCGACCTGGTTCACCAGAGGCCTGAATTTTATATTCCTTGAATACCATGGTTACATGTTGTATGTATTGATAATTATGGAACCAAACCAAGAATTAAAACAATGTTCAAAGAAACTAAGTATAGAGGAACTGTATAAGGTCATACTGTCATTTTCAACCCCAAACTTGGCAGAACACATTCTCCATGAGGTTCTCACCAAGCAAGTGTGCCTTCCCCCTCTGAGATCCTTCCTCCAAACTCCCAGTAAATTAGTGTGGCCCATGAAGAAGATAATCCAACTGCTCTTTAATGATTTGTTGTGTAGATTCCTAACTGGATTGTAGAAATGAAGCAAATTTTTGCAAAGCTAGGAAAATTAAAAATAAATTAGATGTGCAAGAATAACAATAACAAGATAATTTTATATACTTACATACTATAAAATGTATGAACCACCAATGACATTAGTGTTCTGCAATTTGAAAAAAAAAAACATACTGAAGATGGAGTAGAAGAATCATAGCATAGAGAGAGAACTATCCTTACAACCACAAATATCTGGATTTGTCTTGCCTTTGACCCATTGACCACCATCCTACCTTGGGCAAAGGCAAATGATTGAACCCCAGGCCTTTAGCAAGTAAGTTGTAAGTACCATAAGTTGGAAAGAATGTGCTAACTTTCTTTGGTTGAGAGAACTTCCCCATTAAAGTTCTCTGTAGTAATGAAAGCAAAGGTCTAGTTTTTATATCCCAAATGATCATCAGTTTTTACTTTTTCTTCTCTTTCTATTGCTTTTTGCTTAGGGAAGGAGAAAAATATGATATTATTTTCACCATTTTTATTAATTATTATGTTAATCTTTCTGATTTAGAGATTCTCTCTCTCTCACACACACACACTCTCTCACCCTTAGTTCAGAGATTCAGAAATTCAGTCTGCTTTTATTTTTATCTTTGTCTTCATTTATGTTTTTCTTGTTAAATAAGAAACTGTTAGACACCCATCAAAAATGATCTAACAGTACTTTAGTCATCCCAAAGGAACTTTGCCTACTTGTTGAACTCTCTGTTATTGTCTACAATATTCTATATGTGTGCATCCAACCATCTAATTTCCCCTAGTTGTGTTCATGTCCCTTCTGTATTTGTTTCATCTTTTTGATTTTTGCATGTGATTTAGGAGTTCAAGCTAAGTTCCTAATGTAAAGTTATTAGGTTGAATTAATTCATGTTTTGATGATGTAATATTGATGTTTGTCTTTGAGCTAAAAATGTGTCTAACATGATAAATATGTATTTAAATTTTGTAAGTTTCATCAAAAAGACTTGTGACTTTTTTATTTCAATCTTCCAGGATGCATATATGATTGCCACATTAAACAATCTCAAAGTCGGAAGGTAAGTTCAAAATCTATGAAAAAACATGAGACTCTTAATAGCAGTGTGCATGTCTGTGTATGTGTGTGTGTGTTTGTGTGTCTGCGTCTAAGAGAGAGACAGAGTCAGATGGAAACAGGCAGAGAGATGGATGCACAGAGACAGAAAGAGAGAGAGAGGGGGGAGAGAGGGCGAAAGAGAGAGAAAGCATAAAATCAAGAAATAACAGATGATTCTCAAAAATGACCAAAACTTTTGGACAATTAGGTTAAATATGTCATTTTATGGGGAATTGAATGGAAAGAGTTGTAGACAGAAAAGGTTGTAGACAGAAATCCTCAGTTCAAATCTAGACTTTAATCCTTCTCCTTGTGCAACTTTGGGTGCATCAACCTTTCTATGTCTCATTTTCCTCATCTATAAAATAAAGTGGGGGTTGGAGTGTACCCTATAGATTTTGAAATTCCTTCTATATCTAAATCTTTGATCTTATGATCTCACCTTTGAAGGATGAAATATTAAGAATGATTTCTCATTTCTAAAGTAATAAAGGTTTTAAGAAAAGGTGTTAGATTTTGGGTCTATACTTTATTATTAAATTTTTCCTTTTTTTGTGTGGAAATATACACTCAAATGACCAAAAGTATAGTGAATCCCAACACATGACCTTGTTTTTTTCTAAAATGCTAACACATTTGAAAGACCATTTTAAATAAGAAAATGAATCTCACTGAGAATTTGAAATAATAAAATGTTAAAATATCACACATTCTAAACACCTTTGTCCAAATATCTGTAGATAGCTTATGGTGTATATATCTGAGCTGAATGTTTAAGAAACATGTTTTCTTTAGAACAAACAAAATTGGCAGAGAAATGAACAAAATTATTAGAAAAAAATGGTAGAAAAAAATGAAATTCAATCATAAAACATAATATCCTTTATTTTATCATTCATAAATAGGTTGATTTTTGTGAAAATCAGGTAATTCCTATATATACTTAATTGCCCACATATATCTATGTGCATATACACACATATCTTTATATGTATATTTTTACACACATATATGTATCTTTGTTTTTGTACATATGTGGATGTATGCACATATGCATAATACATAAATTATATATGCCTTTATGTATATATATATGTATATATATAAAACTCAGAATGAAATGTCTGTGGATTATTGAGAAATAACATGAATTAACTGATTTTGGTTTCAACTTTTTTACTCTAAAATATAAAATTCTTTTATGTATATGTTGTATATCCATTACACATGAATACACACATAAATACATGCACACACATTTATAGAGTCAACCATGATGTATTGGATAGAAAAATTCTGTTGGAAATGGGAAGGCCAATTTGTAAGTCCTTCTTGTGACATATACTTGGTGTGTGGCCCTGGCCAAGTGACTAAACCTCTAGGTGTTCTAAGCAACTCTGTAAGATTAAAAATTTTAGAAAAGTTGTGAAGTTGAATTAATAGAGGGAGTTTCTTCATCCAATAGTTCCCTATATCAGTGAAATCACAGATTCAATTCCTATATGTAAATATACACATATAAACAGAGAAATGTTAGAGAAACTAAAATAAATCAGTGCTACTATTCAACAGTACCTAAGATGTATTATTTAGGGAGGAGGTTGACACTAATGGCAATGTTCTCATTATAGGATTATTTGTGGGTGTAATTTATTTTTGCTTTTCTTTTTCCCCATTAGATATAATGAAAAGTTGGAAAAGTTATCACTAAATTCTACACTCTGATTATTGTCAGCATTTATCAGCAAATATAAGGTTTTGGGGGTGGATTTCTCACAAAAGTGTCATTAACTTGGCTTAAAGAAGACTCTCATACTTTTAAAAATTTTATAATTATTGGTTTTTGGTGTTAATTTAGTAGCAACATTTTCATAGAATTCTGCATATTCTTTCAAGCCTGAAGTAGTATGAAAAAAAATCTAATTAATGTTTAACATAGATGTCTATGCATGAGAAGGTACATAAACACTCATGAAAAGTAAAATAGAAAGAAGACTGTTGAAGCATTGGAAAAGAGAATAAATACAGCCACATGAAAGATATAGGTTAGAGAGATAATCTAATCACATTTTTCTCTAAATGAATGTGAACTACAACCCTTGAATATTATTTTAACACATTTCCTATAGAAATAATTTTTCTGTTGTTCAGAGTATGGATAGTTGTAATATGTTTGCTTGGGGAAAGAAAGTAGAACCAAACACTTCTTTACCATTAAAGTACATTCCCTGCCACTTCCATACTCCATTACCTCTAAAAAAAAAATGAATTTATTAGAGTCTTGCCAGGGCTTGTTAAGCTCTTCAGTAATGACCATAAAGCCATTTTACACACAACCTGTGCAAGTAATAAAGCTGTGAAGCCTCAGATATCATTGCTGGCTCTAGGCGTGAATATTTTATTATTGCTATGGGATTTCTGGATCAGGATTGATTCCAGTTGCCATCTCAACATATCCACAATAATACTTCAGGAAAGTAGTTCTAGATGTGACCATGAAACCTTTTGTCTGCCACCTTGCCAAGAGCTCTATGAAATCTTACACAACACCCTGTAGTGCCTCAAGGCAGAGAACTTAGAGTTAACCTATTCATCACCTTCATTACTGAATCAATGGCTATGTTTTATATCCAAATAAACATGACTGCTCATTCATAAAATAGAGCATTGTGTAGACACATAGCTAAAACTTCTTTATTTCAAACTATTTTGTAATAAAAATATATTCAGAATAGATAGATAGCTATCTAATATATATATATATATACACATATACATACATATGTATATGTGTATATATATACGTATATATATATATATATATATATATATATATATCTTTCCCCAAGAAATAGAAAAAGACTAATGACTATACTTGCATTTTTCAGAATTTCTTTTTAATTAGACAATCAATTCACTATACTTAATACTCTCTTCCTGACTTCTCTGCTGCCACATTATCTGACTTCCCATCCTACCTTTCTAATCACTCATCCTCTATGGTATTCTTTGCTGCTCCTTTTCCCTTTTCCTCCTACCACACAACTTGGGATGCCACCTAAGAGTCCGTGATCTTTTTATCTTTTATCTCTAATTAGTTGTTGGCTTAATTAGCTCACCCCTTGCCACAGCTTCCACTGTTATCTCTATGCTTAGGATTCCCTTTGCACAACTCTTTCTCTCAACTCTGCACTACCTCCTGGCTGTCCATTTCCTCATCCTACAAATCCTTTTTCAGATGTGCTCCCACTTTTCAACATCCTTCTTAAAAGCAAGGTCCCCAAAACTGAACATGTCTTTTCAGAGAACTGAGAGAATACAGAAAACTTATTATTTTCTTTTTCAAGGGTACTATATATGAATGCTGGCTAATATCATATTAGCCTTTTTTGGCAGTTAGGTCACTATGTTGAATTGTATTCATACAGCAATCAACCAAATCCTCCAGATCTTTTTGACACTAAGCCAGGTTTCCCCTATTAAGCATTTATGTATATGATTTATTCATTCTAAGTAAAAGGGTGAGGATTCATTGTAACATTCTTTTTTGATCCTGGCTGTCATTCCCACCCCTTTGATCATAGTCTTTCCCCTTAGATGGATTCTTTCCCATTTTCCTCTGCTTAGCCAAATTTTATTCACCCTCTAAGACCCAGCTCAAACCTTACTTCCTCTCTTAAATCTTCTCTATTATTCCAATATCCACTGATTGTTCCTTTTTCTAAAATACTAATCAGTGTTACTTAATAGTAATTATTTACTCAGGCTGATTCACATGTGCTAGATTTGCCTCCTTGACTCAGCTCCTTATATATTGTACATTGCTGTTTCCCACAGTAAACAGCCCAATGGTGGACCCCTTAGTAAGTGCTCAGAAATATCTGTTGGTTGATTTCTTTGTTGAAGTTTGGGTAATTACTGAATTAATACATTTGTTTGCTAAATGTGTGATTTTATGAATTATTTTATTTTATTTACCCTTGCAAACTCTTAAAGGGTAGCTACCTTATCTTTTAAAATTTGCTTTGCATAGAATGCAAAAAAGTTCCATTTATCATTTGGCTAGACCCTTTTTTAGTGCAAATAGGATGTATTTACATGTATTCTAATTTGTACTATATGGAGTTATAATTGTGAAAATATGATAATAAGTTTCCACCTAATAGAAATATGCAGCACAAATTCAAATAATGCTATCAACGTATGGGATTCATTATTTGCACTAATCAGGACCTATCTATATCCTTTATGGTGATAATGATTTTGAATATAAAAACACTTTAATCATAGCTATCTTCTTCCAATTTATACTATTTTGAGTATATGCTTACAGGGTTTACTTGGTATTGTTTTAGTTCAATATATCTCAGGGCAGCTTGAGTCATTTGCTCTTTTGTACTTCTTTTCCTTCTTTCTTGGTAGATATACTAGAAGCACCATTTTCTAGTATTCGTCATTGGACTGACTTGTTTGCACTTAGGAACACAGCTAAACCTTGGGACCTGCTGATGAATTAGTTTCTTTCCTTGGTCAATCACTTCCTTCAGAATTTTAACAAAAGGTACAAAAGACAACTACAATTTCATGAAAATCTTAAAATATTTCCTTTTTCTCAGCTTTAGTAGTTTTCTTTATATTTGGATCTTGCTCAAAACCTGAGAAGGAGGGTAGTAAATATTGCAGTGGATGGGGAATGGGATCTTGGAGCTGTTTCTCCTGACCTAATGAGTGACCTTAGTTAATGATTGATGTTTCTTTATTATTTCTGTGGTCTTCCACATCTGTAACTTTGGAGAAATAAAACCTATATCTTATGTCATAAGGATTAATTGGACGTTATCTTTCTGTAAAGAGCTTTTACTTCCTTTAAAAAAGTAATTCATATTTTACAGACTTTTGGGGGTGGAAAGTAATTTCAAAGGTCTTTACACTCAACTCTGGGAAGGTTCCTAATAGTAACATTTCAGAAAAATGCTGATCTTTTATAACAGTTCCACCTTTAATATTGTCTCCCTATCTCTTCTCCTATGCCATCACCATGTAGTCAGGAATTTACCTCCCCTTCTCTGCCATTGGTTTACTTATTATTTAGTATCAGAAAATGGAGTTTTGCAACATGACGAAAATCTTTCATGTCATCTCAGCATAATTTATCTGGATGGAGCTTTAGCCGGAGTAGGTGAATACTGGAGAAAATGGAGAGTTCACTGGTAGATAATTAGAACTTGAATTTGCGGAGACTTCATGTATTTTCAAGAAAGGCCTAAAACATTAAGCTTTTGTTCACATCAAAGAGAGGAAGGCTTACTGTGGAAGTAAGAATACTTTACTAGGCCTCAGAAAGAACCAAATTCCATTTCCAGCTTTACTGCTGACTTTCTTCAAGACCTTAGTCAAATGTAGTCTGGAAAAAACCTTCATATTTTCAAGCTTAGTCTTTCATTCTAACAAATTGTCTCTGCCTAGTTATTCCTCCTTCCATTGTCTGGTACCCTAACCCTTCTCTCTAACTAGCTGATTGATTTTTACCCCACCATGACTTCAGAGGTAGAAAAGTAATTAGAGCTGTCAAATGGAACTTGTCTCTAATCCCAGGAAGAGCTTGTTTAACCAAGTCCCAAATCCCAATAATAACCTCTTATTTGATCATTGCAGATTATTTCCCTGCTGCCATGACCAGAAGATCATCCTGCACAAACCTTACCCTATACTCCCATACACCATATTTCTGGTCACATTCCTTGTCTTCATTTCCTAAAAATCTCATTGTGAAAAGGGCTAATGGGTTGCCTTAATCTGTAGTTGTCAATTGTAACCATAGAGTGAAATGGTTCGTGGATTAGCCTTGTTGTCCATGCCTTCTCCGTGCTTCCTTGGATGTCTCCAGTTGATCTCTAGGTTCTCCCTTAGATGAGTCAAATAAAAGAGATGATTGCTTTCAGCACTTTCTTGCCTGTCTGAATTTTCAGAGAATTTTAATCAGTAGACACTAGCAGCAAATTAATTTTTCTGTTTCTTTATTTATAAAACGAGATTAAAACTATTCATACTACCTAACTCAGAGGGTTGTTGTGAGGCAATTGCTTTGTAAACCATAATGTGTTATATAAATGTCAGCTACTATTATCAGGGGAGAGGAAAGTGAATACTTTTCCTAGTAACTATTAACTTCACTGAGCTGCCTGCTAACTAAATATCTTTCCAGTCATCTACTTAATATTTATTGCAGTGTGAATTGATAAAGGGCAGACATATTGTGTCCTTTAAAATTAGCTCAACTTAGTGTGCAACTCAACCATAGTGTCATGGCACCCCCATGTTGAATAAATATTTTGAAATGCCACTTCTGAGGCAATGTGTTAAAAGTCTCAGCCAACAAAGTAAAGTCTGCCATGTCCAATAAGCTTCCATAATTCTTGAAACAAAGTGGAATTGCCCCAGGACCAACCTTCAGAAACTAGATGTGGAGAGTCCAATTCCTGGAATACTGGCTACCAGGTGAGGCTTCCCTATCTCCAACCCCAGTAACAGCAGCTGATAAAGCCAATCTATTAAAGCATGAAGGAATTCCATCTATGCAAGTGGAGAGTGTGCCCAAGCAAATGAACTCACACATCTTTTGAAGTGTTATAGTAAAAGAAAGATGTATTGGAGAATAAAGACTTGTCTTTATGTTCAGATCTCTGAATAAACCAGCCAAATCATTAAAGGCCCATCTTTTAACCTGTCATCTTCCTCTGCTAAAGATTTATAGCCAACACTACCCCCTACCCTCCCCAAGTCCCCTATGAATGAAAGTTATTTTTAAAAAAGAAAGGAAAGAATGCAGTGGGATAAGGTGAAGAACAACATTCTTGGAGGCAGGACATTCAGGTTCAACTACATTATATATATCTCCTCAGATAAGTACCTTCTAGCTCTGAATTTCTTTTTCCTCTTTTGCAAAATAAAAATAATCGCCTAAAAGATCTGTTGTGAGAAAACTATATTACAAATGTAAAAGTACTATATAAACATGAATTAGTAAATTATATTTTGGGGATAGGGAGATGCCTTATGTCTTCTCTGTGCTTAGAGATCTGCTGTGACCTTGCCCCAAGAAGCCTGGGTTTGTTTGGGCTCTGCCACTTATTTTCTATGTACTATTGAGCAAGTAACTTAATACTTCAGAGCTTCAGTTCTCCTTTGTAAAATGGAGATAATACTTGAAGTATTCATTCACTTTACAGGGTTGTTGTGAAAATCAATTAGATCATATATGTAAACATACTAAGCAACTATTAAGAACTACATGACTATGTTTTATAAGACTATCTGAAGTTTTAGGCTTCAATTTCCAATTTTTTTTTTATATTTGCCATCAAAGTTTCCAATACACTTCTCAAAACATAAATGCAGAAATCTGTTTATTTTTCCATGTATTTGTTATGGTGAAAGAAAACAGAAAACTATAAACCAAATTAGGTTTCAAGGTAGCTATTTGTTACTACCTACTGTCTGGTGAAGATTATGAGAATCATAAAGTCTTGGAGAGGCAGCCAAGGTCCTCATGGTATTGGACAAAACTGCTCTCTTGTGGTTTAAGCTCATTCTGAGTTCTTATTGGTCAAAGGAAGGCATTTTATTGCCTTAAAACTTTCCTGTCTGTGGAGAAATCCATTTTAAATTGTCTTGCTAGAAGAGAGTGTATACATAAGCAATCAGGTAAAGAAATCAGTTATGGAATATTTGGTGTTTTATTGATATCAATTGGTATGTTTGATTGGAGACTGATTAAACTTTACCCTTCTATAGCATTTAAATACTGTTTATTTTTCAATGCATTTACAATACATGTATTTATTCTGTTAATAGATTATCCTTTTTTACATTCCATTGTGAATGTGCCATGTTCCTTGAGGTTAGAGACAATATTTCTTCATTTTTCTCAGTACCTAGTGAAGTATTTTATACAGTAGGTATTTAGCATCTGCTCCCCAAATTTAATTGATTTCCCTTATCCCAAACTGTGATCTCATTAGTATAGGGAGTTCACATAAGGAAATTCCCTTTATAATTGCAGAGCCACAAATCATTCTGCCAGCTATAGTCTTAAAGAGTTGCCTGGGGGCATTGAGAAGTTAAACTTGCCCAGAGTCATATGCAATATATGTGAGATTTAGTACTTGAGCATAGGCCACCTTGATTCCAAGTTTGGCCCTATGCCAAACTGTCTCTTTGGAATTCTTGAGGAACAAATGCTGTTTAATGGGGGAAATGACTTAAAACGAGAGTTACTAAAAACCATCACTTTAAGTCTGTTAGTCTGTTTAATTATAACGGTTTCTGTGGTTGCTTTTGCTCAGTCACATCTAACTCTTTGTGACCCAGTCTTGGCAGAGATATTGAATGGTTTGCCATTTCCTTCTCCAGCTCATTTTATAGATGAGGAATTGAGGCAAACAGGGTTAAGTTACTTTCCTAAGGTCACATGGTAATAAGTTTCTGGGGCCAAAGTTGAACTCAGGAGGAGTCTTCTGATGCCAAGCCCAGGGCTCTGTTCACTGTGCCACCGAGCTGCCCCTTGGAATGGTTAGAATCATAAAATGTTAGCTTTAGAGGTATCATAACAGCTTAGATTCTGTAAATGAGGCACCAGAAGATTGTTTGGTGTTTATTTAAGGCACAGAGTTAGCACACGGTATAGCCTTAACTAAAACCCAAGTCTTTCACTATTACTCACATGTTTCACACAAGTTGCTATTGCTGAGTGTTTCCTTCTTCATGTAATTGTTATTTTGATGGTTTATAGGATCGAGGTAATCATAAAGAAACGTAGCATTTAAAGTAGTTCACTGCATACCAGATCATGTTTTAGTTTTATAAAATTATTATCTATTTGTCCGTTATTGGTGATAAAGCTATATTCATATAACCCTGACAATTTATGTGGTCAACAAAAAAAAAAGTAATTATATACTATTGTCATGTACACATACCATAGAGGCAACAAGTTAATTGATTCATTCATTCATAATTCCAAATTTGAATTCAGAATGATTCAGTTAGTTGTATCCCTTCGGAAGCCACATTTTAATAACAGGATGTATTATTGTACCTCCAGGCACTGCAGAGGAGAGACAAATCCTTCCTTTACCTCACTTCTTAGAGAAGATGAATTCTCCCAGGCACATAAACTTTCAGAGAACTCCCTTCTGTAGTTTATGGCACCTGGGTCTACTCACCTCTGGTTGGAAAACTAGGCTGAATATTTTTTCAATTATTCCACACACTGTGTTGTAACAAAGCAATCTATAATAGTGGACTGGTTGTTTTTAATGGATTTTGCTAGACTATCTTCAACTTGATTCCAATTTATTTTGAAGCACCACATATCTCTTGCACCCACTCAAAATTATTAAGTAAACATGATAAAAAGGAGTCAATAGGAACTTCAGGGAGCAGGTGTTCTCTTTTTAATAATCATTAATCAGATATACTATGTTTATAAACAAAACTTACATGACAAAATGTATCACATAAGAAACTACATGAGAAATACATGCAATAATTTTCTTCTATCTCACACTACTGATAGGAGATTTGTTATTTCTTTCTCTTAATTCCACAAAACCCAACAAAATGTAGCACAACAGAAAGAGCACTGGAATAGGATTAAAGGAATATAGGTTTTCGTACATTTCTGACAATATTTGCTACATGGCTTTGAATACTATTTTAAGCTTTTAGAACCTCACTTTATTCATTTGTAAAATCAGACTAAGTGATTTTTGAAGTTTCATTTTAGTGCTCATCAAGCCTTTGCATTTATTTCTAGAGGCAACTAGTGGTATAATGGATAGAGTGCTAGACCTAGGTCAGGAAGACCTGCTTGAGTTAAAATCTGACTTCAAACATAGTAGTTGGGCTAATTGCTTAATCAGTGCATTAGTTTCCTAATCTGTATGTGAAATGGGGATAATAATAGCACCTACCACATAGGATTGTTGTAAAGATCAAATGCAATAATATTTGTCAAGTAGTTCACAAACCCAAAGCACTACATACATCTTATCGGCATTATTGACAATTTATTATTATTAATATTTACCAATATAATAGTAATACATTATTACTAACATAACCCCAAAGGAATTGAAATTTCATTAAATTTTCTTACTTGTGTTCTGAGTATATGTAGGAAAAAATCATTTTTAAATAATTGTGTAAAGCATTCCTCTTTTTTTCCCGTTAAAAATTGCTAGGCAAGAGGTATCTTTTGACTTTTAAAGTTCACATACCCTTCATAATAACTTGGCCTGGACCAGCCCACACTGTAGTGTATAAGAATCCAAAACTGGGTGTTTTCCTATTAGGCAACATGAAGCAACAAGTAAAACATTTCTGGGGAATAATTTTTTGCCTCAGGTAAGTTAGGAGGCATGAGTTGGATGAACATGTTAGTTAAACCACCCACAAAGAGTTCTCATTATACAGAAAAGAATTGTTGTTTTGTATTATATACATGAGTGTAAGAATTGTGAGAAAAATTTAATTGAAGAAGAAAACCTTACCATTATGGTGAATTTATTAGTATGGCAAGGACAATGGTCTAAATTATAGTCATCATTGTAAAGATAGAGTTAAAGACACATGAGTATTTTTATATTTGTGTGTGTGTGTGCACATGTGTATATGTGAAAAACAAATTGCTAACAATGGCCTGAATCCTTATGGAGGATTTCAAAACAACAGTTTTTACATACCTCATCCCACCCACTTGGATTTTGCAAGAATTTTCTCAACTCACCACTACACTCTTTATTGTAATGTTATATGTATCTCCACATGGAAAATTAGTTATGCTCATACCAGTCCTTCATTTTTCCTTATCAGAAGTGGCAGAACTTTGAATACTGTTGTTGACTGTTCTTGGTGGGAGGCCACATGATATAGTGGATAGAATGCCGGAGTAGAGTAAGGAGCACCTTGCTTGAAACTCTCTAACACTAGCTGTGTTACACTAGGAAATTCAGACCACTGACAGCTATATTCCTTAGCAACTCTGATGATCTTCTCTGCTAAGTAGCAGAAGATATGAAATGTACATGGAAGGAGAAAATTCCCTAGTCTAGAGTTTCTCATACTGAGGAAATCACAGACCCCTTATTATTCTTGCATTATTTTGTCATATTGATTTGATAAATTGGAGAGGGAAAATTCATTTAGAGTCATTCTCATTTTAGGATATCCATTTATATCATTTTTAGAAATACATATTTTTAAAAAATAAATTACATAGACAAAGAAATTCAGCAGAATTAGTGCCATCTTGATTTGAGGTTTATATGAAAGTCTAGTCAATGAATGTAAGATTTTTAAATGAACCTAAATATTACTTCTGGCTATCTACAAATAGCTTCATTGCTCCATGTGAACTCTAGCACTTGTCATCATCATTATTTTATTAATAATATGCAATCATTTTACATATCTATTTATTATTTATTCATTATATAAACATGCTATTCTATATTAATATCTCAATATAACAAAGCATATTACATTACAATTTCATGTAATTACATTATAATATATAAAATGGTATTATGTTATATGACAACGATAAAACATAGCATGCTGTGGTATGATATTATTTCGCGTATGTTATGTTATTTTATATGATGCTCTGTTATATTATGTTCTTACACTATTCTATGCTATGATATAGAAGGAAATGCACAGTTAGTAATCATAACTATAGATGTGAATGGGATGAATTTACCCTTAAAATGGAAGTAGCAGAATGGATTAGCTACCAGAAGCCAACAAAATGTTGTTTACAAGAAATACACATGAAACAGAGAGACACACAGAGATTTAAAATAATAGACTAGAACCAAATATTTTATGTTTTTGCTGAGGGAAAAAAGGTAGATATAGCAAACATCACTTCAGACAAAGCAAAAGCAAAAATAGACCTCATTAAAAGTGATAAACAGGAAAACTACATCTTGTTAAAAGGTACCATAGGCAATGAAGTAATATCAATACTAAACGTATTTGCCCCAAATGGCATTGCATCCAGATTTTTAAAATGAAGGTTAAATAAATTTCAGGAGGGAATAGGCAGCATAATTATACTAGTAGGGAATCTTGATTTTCTCCTTTCAGAGCTAGATAAATCTAATCATAAAGTAAGAAAGAAGATGAAGAGAATTTTTAAAAATTAGATATGATAGACCTCTGTAGAAAATTGATTGGAATACAGGAAGGATATGCCTTTTTCTCTGCTGAACATTACGAACACAAAAAAATTGCCACATATCAGGCATTAAAAACCTTTCCACCAAATGTGGAAAAATAGAAATACTAAATATACTTTTCCAGGTCATGATGCAATAAAATTTACATTTGATAAAGGGTTATGGAAGCATAGATTGAAAAAAGTGGAAAATAAATCAAGTAGAAATCTAAATCTAAAAAATCATAGAATTGATTAGTAATTTCATTAAAAAGAATAAAAACAATGGGACAATATACCAAAACTTGTGGGATACAGTCAAATTAGTACTAGGGGAAATTTTATATCTTTTAAGGCAAACATCAATGAAAGAGAGAAAGAGCAAATCAATGAATTGGGCATGTGACTAAAAAGCAACCTAGAAAATGAATATATTAAAAATTCCCAATTAAATACCAAAATAGAAATCCTGAAAAGTGAGATTAATAAAACTGAAAGTAAAAAATTGAACTAATAAATCAAACTAGGAGCTAGTTTTATCAAAATAAAAATAAATAAAATTGATAAATCATTGGCTAATTTAATTTAAGGGGGAAAAAAGGAACCAAATTACCAATATCCAAAATGGAAAGAGTGAAGACTCCACCAATGAAGATGAAATTAAACAATTATCAGGGTTTATTTTGCTCAATTATATTCAATACAACTGATGAACTAAGTGAAATGGATGAATATTAACAAGAATACAAACTGCACAGATTAACTGATAATGATTTTATATATCTGCAATCTCTTTGTGCCCTTGGACAAGTAACATTTCTTTGAAACTTAGATCTTTAGAAACAAGGTAAAAACGACTTGTTTAATGATACACTGTTTGTGGGTTGGGAAGCAAGATTTCCTGATTTGTAGGACAGAATATTTCTATTAGAGATATTTTCCTGGATATTTTTGAAAAGGATGATTAATGAGATAATTTTGAATTGTCCTCTACTTGCCGCAAGGAAAATTTATGGAGAAAGAAAGAAGGCATAAATTTATACTTTCATCCACAGATATTTAAAATCATATAGGCTATCCAAATATTTTTTTCAGAGCCCTTACAAATTCGAAGAAGAAAAGGAATTATTGTTAATATAAATAGACTGTCATGTTACCAGTGAGAACGTATACTCAAAAGTCATCAGAGATAAACTAAGAAAATGTATTACAAAAAGTGGACTTAGGCTGGTTACACAGTGAAATGAAAGAATAATAGATAGTTGTGTTTCTGCATTGTCATCCATGGGACATTAGAAGATCCCCATAAAAGTCTCCTGTGAAGTGAGTATATCCCTTTATAGAAGATTTATAGAAAGACACAAACAAAAGACACAGAGAATATGTATGTTTCTATCTGCATAAGGAGTGAGAGTGGACATATTGATACAATGTAGACTATTGTATTTTAACAATATCATGCCTTTCACAAGCTCTGTGATCTCAGTTTTGTTTTATGGAAAATATATGAATTGAACTAGATGACTACTACCACTCCTTAGTATTCTGGCACTAGAATTAGAGTCAGGAAAATCTGAATTCAAATTTTACCTCAGTTATTTATTAGCTATGTAACCATTGTTAAGTCACTAAAATTATATATGCTTCAGGTTTTTTTTTAAATTATATAACAGTGAGATAAGACTGACCTCAAAGATCCCTTCCAGCTCTTATTTCATCACACTATGAAATATGATTCTATGACTTTTATTTTTGTTCACATACTTATATGTGCCCCATTTGTTGACCATAGAGAATGACTTTATAGACAGGTAAAAAGTACTAAAAAATTCATGTCAAAATATTTTCTTGTTTAATGACCAGGGAAAATTCCCAATCAGTTTCTTTCAGATAAAATTGGTTTTGGAAAGAGATTAAAAAATAACAAACCTTATCTCATTAATAAAATTTTAGGAGAGATTAGAAGTCACAAAAATACATTTTCAGCTTTATATCCCATCTGTGTTTCTCCTATAATTCTTACTATAATATTTATTTTGTGTTGTATTAAAAAAAAAGAAGCAGTATGATATGGCTGAAAATTTTTAATTCCATAAGTCTTTCATTATCCTTCTTATCACAATAATACAGAGATGGAAGTTTTGTTTTTGGCACCTGACTGTCTACAACCTCATAAACTCTAGGGAATCACGAATATATAAATGTTGGTGAATAAGAACTCTTGCTGACATTCTGCCATAGCTCATGAGCTGAGGTTATAATTTCTTATTGCTGGAACTTGAATTTTCTTGAGGAACATGCTGTTACCAGCTATGGAAAGTACCACAAGAGAGAAGTTTGGGATTCTGCCAGGTAGAAACATGTGTTTCTCTTAGTTCACCATGAGACTACTGCTAAGGGCTAATTGGCTACAGGCAGCTACTGTTATCTTGACAGTCAGGGGAGAGGTATAAATGTATGTGATAGATGCTTTATCTTTTATCTATGTAGCCTTATTCCTTTTTGGTTCTTGAGCAGCTATAGATATAGCATGGTTTACAGAATGTCTCCTATTGATTCCCTGAAGCTTATAGTTTTGCAAATATTTTGCATAGGCAGTGGGCCATCCTGTAGTTTTGCCTATGTAGCGCTGTATTATATCTTGTTTTCCTTTTAAATAGCTGGAACATCTTTTTAATTCTATCAAGTACTCAAGTTCCTTGGCAGGCATGCTCTCAGGTATTTTATTCTTTTGAGTAATTTTAAATGGACTAAATCAATGTTGAATAATATTGGTGACATACAATATAGGTTCTATTTTTCTCTTTCAATTAAATCTCTTTTAGCTTTAACTTTGTTTGAGATTATGATTAATACCCCTGATTTTTTTTAACACAACAAACACTACCCTAGCCCTTTATTTTATCTTTTTGTATATCTCTTATTTTTATTGTGTTTCCTAAAAGCAATATATTGTTCAACTCAGACTTTTAATCTCCTCTCCATTTCCATTTTGTGGGCAAATTCAGCCCATTCATATTCTAAGCTATTATTACTTATTGTGTATTTTCCTCCTGCCTATTTTTCCTCACTATGTTTCTCATTTTATTATCCCTACTTCTCCTCACCCCATTTACTACACATTACCTTGTCCTCTTGTTCCTTAACCTACCACTTCTGGAAGAATTCCTCCCTTATCCTCTCCACCCATTCTATCTCCTCGCCCTCATATTTTTTCTAAATTTGGAAGATGTCTATAATTATAAATACATATACACACATACATATACATACATATACAGATATAAATATAAATGTATACACACACACACACACACATATATATATATAATCATACACACCCCTTTCTAACCCACTTCCAATGAGAGTGAGGTTAAAGCACTACCCACCTTCCTCCCAACTTGCCTCTTCTCTATCAATTCTTCCCTTCACACTTCATTTGTATGAGATATTCACTCCTTTATATCTCTTCTTACAGTTTTATTTTTTTAAACTTACCCCATCATACACAGTCCAGTCAAAACATTTCTTTCAAGTTACCTAAATAATGACCATAGTCATAAGGGTACTGATAACATTTTCACAATATAGAAGTAAACAATTTGATCTTTTTTGAGTCTCTTATAATTGGTCTTTAATGTTTCTGTTATATTTCTCCTGCATCTTATATGTCAAATTTTCCATTAATTTCTGCTGTATTTTTGTCTCAAATACTGAAAGTCTTTCAGTTTGTTAAATGTCCATGTTTTGTTTTTTTCATTCAGGATTTTACTTAACTCTGCTGTTATTAGTTACTCTTGGACCTAATTTCAGCTCTTTTACTCTATGAAATATAACATCCCAAGACCTATGGTCTTTTAACATAGTAATTGCTAGGTCCTGTATAATCCTTACTGTAGCTCCACAGTATTTATTTTTTCTTCTTGTTACTTTCAATATTTTCTCCGCAACCTGGGAGATTTGAAATGTGGCTGTGATATTCCTGTAAGTTTTCTTCCTGGGATCTCTTTCACATGGTGACTGGTGGATTCTATTTTCTGTTTCTGCTTTGTCTTCTTGCTCTAGAACTTCAGGGCAATTTTCCTTGATAATTTCTTGTAATATTGTACCAAAATTCTTTTTTGATTGTTACTTTCAAGCAGTCTGATTACTTTTACATTGTCTCTACTCAATCTGTTCTTCAGATAGGTTGTTTTTCTGATGAGATTTTCAAATTCTCTTCTATTTTTTCATTCTTCTGATTTTGTTTTATTATTTTTTTGGTGTTTTATAATGCCATTAGCTTCCCCTTGCCTGATTCTAGCTTTCAAGGAATTATTTTCTTGCTTAATTTTTTGATTATTTCCAGTTGATCAACTTTCTTTTCATAACTTTCTTGGATTGCCCATGTGTCTTTTCTTCTTCTAATTTTTCCTTGATCTCTTTTATTTGATTTTAAAGTCTTTTTAGAATTTTCCTAAGAACTCTTTGCACGGGGCTATTCCCCAGCCTTCGCCTGGATACTAGGCCAGGCAGTATCTATGCACGGGGCTCCTTCCCCGGCCTTCGCCTGGATTCAGGCGGTATCTATTTGGCTACCCCTGGCCCTCCCTTGGACACTTACCCTTACCGTTTCCCGGGTCTTCGGACATCTCCGGTACACCAACCCCTCCTCCACGGAGGGGTAATGACTACACAGTACACCCGAGGGTGGACAGTGCACTTCACTTTATTGCTTACATCTCCTACATCTCTTCCCCGATCCCTCCCAGACAGCTCCTTATATCCCCAGCCAGAGCCCCTCCCATGTTCCTCCCTCAGGGCAGAGCCACCTCCCGAAGGGCGGTCCCAGCACCCGAAGGCGGACCAGAGCTTGGCCTCTAACACTCTTTTTGGGCTTGGCACCATTTGACATTTCTCATTGAAAAAGCAGTGGCTCTTTTAGCTCCATTATCTTCCTCTGACTATGATTTCAGATCTTCCCTATCCTCATAGTAGTCATCGATGGTTGGGTTCTTTCTCCTTTGTTTATTCATTTTTCTTTTGTTTTGTTTTTAGCAGATCTAAATATAATCAAGTTCTAGTCACAAGATGTGGAGAATGATGCTAAACATCTAAGTCTTTCCTAGTGTTATTTTCTGATCTATGCCCTGGAGCCCAAACTTGGGCACTCCTCTCTACCTCTAAGTCATACCTAGGGCACCCAGTCATGACGTCTCATAAAAGCTCTTACTCCCCATGCTCCCTGTAGTGGCCGCAAACCACAGCTGTCCTCTCTGCCCTGGAACCGAAATGAGGTACATTGCTCTTCTGTAAGTGTTCACAGCCAGTGGGGTCTCTGCCCCTCTGCTACTGTACTAACCAGACAAAGGCTAGCTTCTTTGTCCCCCCAAACCCAGCCTGGGAACTTGTCGTATCAGAACAGCTGTACTTGGAGCCTGTCAAGAGTGGAAGGTCCTTCAGTCTTCTCCTACTCTCCTTCTGACCCCCATCCTGTCTGTGAGGTGAAAGCTCTTTAGGATGGGGCTATCTCCCAACCCAGCTGGCCCCAGGGCTTGTTGTTTGCTGATTCAGCAGAGTTGGCCTGGAGCTTTTGCCCTTCTTCAGGCTGAACCTCCACCCCTGGATGTCTGGTGTTTCTTGGGGTCTTCTTAAGTTGTCTTGGGAAGATAACTGATGTATAAGTCCTTTAACTTCCAGGAACCTTAGTTTCTTTGTCTGAAATGTGGGGGAGTATTTTGAAGTAGACTAGATAGCATGGACATTTCCAGCTCTAATAATGACACATTTCTCTACTTTTATATTCCAATGAGTATCTATGATTTTGTTGATGCACTACCTCCATGGAAGTAGGTTGAAACTTAGTACTCTTTTAGCATTACCAAAGGGGAAATCTTCTTTATTCTTGGGGAAAACTTGGTAAGGAACCTTTCTGAATTCAGTTAGGCTTGTCTTTCAACAACAAACAAAGGACCTCTTATCAGGGTCATGTTAAAGTATTTTTCCCCCCCAACTATGTAGGTTCCAATAGAGTTTACCCTCTGTTAATCAAACCTTCCACAATTCAAGGTCACCTAGAGATCACAAAAGAAGGCATCAAAGTAGGGTTTTAGAAATTTCCGGTTCCTTATTTAACTATAAGATAATATAGATATAAGAAAACAAGGAAATACTTTAAGCAGTTTTATGAAGGAAGCAAGTTCTTTTTCTTCTCAGTTTTGAATGAATAAATTAATGGAAGAATAACGCATTTATTAATCACTTGATCTATGAAACCACAGTGCTATGTGCAGGGGATACAAAAAGAAAAGTAAGAGTCTTTGTTCTCAGGAAGCTACATTCTAATGGGGTTGGCAACATATGTAACAGGTTTCATCTGCTCTATGTCTGTCTTCGTTACTTACATAAAACAATTGATAAGATTATCTACAATTTAGAGTAAGTTAAGAGGTCAACTACATGTGTGAGGTAAGGGATTAGCAAATTGTCTGTAAGTTATAATTTTGGATATTACCTTGAGCAAATTTGACTCAACCATAGCTAATATATTTCAAAGGCAGGATTTAAAATCAGATCTTGATGACTGTAATGTTATTCCTCTATCTACCAAGAATTACTGCCTCTACCACTCCACTTAACCTGAATTTGCTCCATGTACTACAATTCCTAATTATGGCTTAAGGTAAATGTAACTGAAGCACTAAATCAAAGAACCATGTCAGCACTGACCCTGCTCCTGAATATTCACAATGATCAGTCATTAAATTCAATATATTAGATCATAATTCAATAAAAAATTAAAAAAAATCATTTTAGTAGTTTAAAAAGATAATAAAGAACATATTCCTAATTTAGAATAATGGGGGGAAAGAAATTTCAATCCATTAAACATTTGTTAATCATGTACTCATGCAGAGAACCATACTAGAAACTGTAGGAAAGAGAAAATTTTAGCATACTTTCTTACAAGTCACCTTATATTTTAGAATAATATTTTATTTTTCCATTTATATATAAAGACAATTTTTAACATTGATTTTTACAAAATTTTAAGTTCAACATTTCTCTTCATCTATATTTCCACTTCCCTCTTCCTAAAATGGCAAACAATTTGATATGGGTTACATATATTCAATCAGGTAAAACATATTTCCATATTATTCATGTTGTGAAAGAAGAAAGTGACCAAAAGAAAAGATAGAAAAAAATGAAGAAAATAAAAATAGTATATTTTAATCTTCCTTCAGACTCCATTAGTTCTTTTTCTGGAAGTGGATAGCATTTTCCATCATGAGTCCTTTAGAATTGTTTTAGATCACTGTATTGCTGAGAAAAAAACAAGTCATTCAAAGTTGATCATCACAGAACATTGCTGTTACTGTGTACAATGTACTCCTGGTTTTGCTCATTTCACTTTGTATCAGTTCATTTAAGTATTCCTTAGTTTTTCTGAAATGCTCTTGCTTATCATTTCTTATAATAATATTCCATTATATTCTTATAACAGGGCTTGTTCAGCCATTTCTGAAATGATGAGCAACCCCTCCATTTCCAATTTTTTTGCCACCACAACAAGAGCTGTTATCTATATTTTTGTGTATGTAAGTCCTTTCCCCTTTTCTATAATCTCTCTGGGATGCAGACCTAGTAGTGGTATTGCTGGCCTAAAAACTAGGTAGTTTGATTGCCCTTTGGGTAGAGTTCCAAATTGTTTTCTAGAGTGGTTAGATCAGTTCACAAACTCTACCAATACTGCATTAGTATCACAATTTTCCCACACTCTCTTCAACATTTATCGTTTTCCTTTTTTTTTTTTTTGTATTTTAGCAAATCTGATTGGTGTAAAGTTGTATTTCAGAATTGAGTTAATGTGCATTTCTCTAATCAAAAGTTATTTAGATAATTTCTTCCTATGACTATATATATGTTTAATTTTTTCATCTGAAAACTTCCTGTTCATATCATTTGACCATTTATCAATTGAGGAATGACTTGTATCCTTGAAAATTTGACTCAGTTTCCTATATATTTGAGAAATGAGGCCTTTATCTGAAACACTAGTTATAAAAATTATTTCCTGACTTTCTTCTCTCCTTCTACTTTTGTTTGCATTTGTTTTATTTGTGCAAAGCTTTTTTAATTTAATATGATAAAAATTGCCTATTTTATATTTTGTAGTGCTCTCTATCCCTTGTTTGGACACGCATTCTTCCCTTCTCCATAGATTGGATAGGTAAACTATTCCTTGCTCCCCTGATTTTCTTATGGTATCATCCTTTATGTAAATCATCACAAATCATCTTAATAAAAGTAAATGTTGTTACTTTCCTTACCAAAGAAATCTTTCTAAAGGAGATGTGAATTTCCTCTTTCACTGATCTCCATTAAACAACTATTCATTTGTCTTGGTTCAGATGATTTGTACTTGAATTTGTTCCCTAAATTAAGAAGTACACATGATGGCTTGCTTTGAATGAACAGAACTGGCTTCTGACTATTAATTCTTACTTAGAATTTATTCTGGTGAATTGAAAATGACAAATTACCTTAGAACAAATCACTTTTATATGTATTCTATATAATTCTCTTCAAACAAGGAAAACACAATTTTAGTAATGCAGGTTGGTGCCTGAAAGTTTAATAGCATGTCTGATTTGACGCATTCAAAATTTCATCAAGTGATGGAGTAAGGTATTCCAAAGCAGATGTGGAGTTTGATATTCTCAGCTTCACATAGTATTCACCTCTGGGGCTATAAAAAATAGCCATTTAATTTTGGAAATCAGAAATTCCTCACCAAGTCCAGTAATTCAGATAAAGATATTCTAAACTGATTGTTTTCAGGTATAGTGTATGGTAAACTATATCTAGGCTATTCTTAATGTTTTAATTTTCTTTAGCAAAAAAAAATTCTTACTGTGAAGATGAAGTCACACATTAGTAGAAAATTATAATTTCCTTTAGAATGATAAAACATCTCCCAAACATACAGGCATAATATTCTCATGAAGTCCCACATGGGATGGTTAACAAGCTATTCATGAGCTTCTGTACTTTGCTTTATACTCTTTAGATGGGAAGACACTAATACAAGCTATTCATGAGCTTCTGTACTTTGCTTTATACTCTTTAGATGGGAAGATACTAAAAAAGGGACCTATTTACTTTGATATTCCTGAAATCACAATTAAATGAGATTTTTTTTTCTTCTGCTACTTTCCACTGTCATAATCTCAGGCATATTCTTGTGCCTTTTCCCAAGTCAAGTGGCAGAGATATGTTTCTTTTAAGAAATGCCAAGGACAGTAACCAATAATTAAAGGAACTCACAGCTTTCTACTTTTTTGTAGAGGAAAAAAAAATTAATTTGTGAATGTGCCACATAGTGACTAGTTTTGTGTAATGGTAGAATTGTGCTGCCTTGAAATGTGATATTTCTTACTTGTTATAACCATCTTTCGGTACATATAGGGGATTGTTGAATGATCTTTCCCTTCAGTGAAAAACAGTTAGTGAAATTGGTTTTTATTTTATTTATTTATTTTTTTGAAGTTAGAGAGTGGAGAGGAGTCAGCAAGTAGATGGAAGAGCTGGTTCATGTGCTTTTGTTTTTTGGGGTTTTATATCTATTCACTCCACTTTTCCTCTATTCTAGGAAGAAGATATTTTTCTTCTTTTGTATAATGCTGAAACATATGTCCTCATTCCCATCCTTTCTCTTCTTCTCCGTGATCTTATCAGAACAAATTATCCCCTATTTCTCTAGGAACTTCAATATAACCCTTTTCCTGGGTCTTTTCTTTCTGCTTGTCATGAAAATTTAGGGCAGAGCAAGGTGAATGACATAAAATAGTAGGATGTGTTAGAATGGTTTGTTTATACGTATAGCTAAGCACAGCATGGAATGGTACAGCAATTTAGTAAAAGTTGGAGTCCCATGTGCCCCCTTTTTCATCTACTGTCCCATGTGCAAAAGGGAATCAGGAAAACTTGCTTAGGACGAAGAAGATAGAATTATAATAATGTCATATCAACAAGATTTCTGGGTACTTAATGACAGCAAGTTTTAACTGGAACTGGGTGCACACCAGAGTTTAATAATAGTTGACAGTTCTAGGAGAGTGGGACCATAGATTCTTTTGGCTATGCATTGCTCACGAACAGGCTCGGGCTTCTTCTACCTGAAAAAATAGGTGACCTCTGTTCCACTGACTAAAATAGAAGAATGAAGCAGCTATGGAGAAAGGAAGAGTTCATAACCCAGCGGGAGATCAAAAAGATTACTTAAGAACTAAAAAACAAATTTTGTATATGTAAAAATGAAAAACTTCTTTGCAGAAACAAAATCAATATAGTAAAAATTAGAAGGGAGCCTGTTTACTCAGACTTAGGAGTTAGGAAGCTCATGTTTCTTTCATATAGTTTTTTTATTTATCTAAGCTATATAAGGGGGAAAACACACATATATACATACATATGATATTATATATATATGAATCTAGCATATATAAAATATTCAAATATATAAAAACAAGAATATTTCCTACATAGATAAATGGCCAAAATATTTTAATAGGGAATTCTCAGGGGAACTATTTCAAGCTATTAATAGTCAGATGAAAAGTGAGTCAAATCACTGTTAAATGGAGAAATATAAATTACAATAACTTTGAAGTTCTATCTCAAATCCTTCGCAAAGAACATTATTGTGGGAGTGGATTGGGAAAGACAGGCATACTACTGGTGAAGCTGTGAATTTGTCTAGCCCTTCTGGAAAGTAATTTTGATTACTACTCATTATACTATGTGCCATTGTCTCTAAACTGCATAACTTTTTACCCAATGGTATCAGTACTAGGCATATAGCTGAAATAGATCCAGCAATGAGGAAAAAGGTCCATATGTATACAAATATTTTTAAAAGTCTTTAGTTTTTTGCATGTTGAAAAATACCACTTTTACAAATGAGATTCATACAGTATTGATTTTATATATTTAAAATAAGTTAAATCCTTTCAATTGCGTGATTTAATCTTTTAAGGAATGAATCACAAACTAAGAGAGTCTCGTTAATTGTGCAATAGTTCATTATGGCATGTTTTTAGAATTATGGCATGTTTTTAGAATTATGGCATGTTTTTAGAATATTATATTTTAGAATATTATAATATATTTTAGAATATTATATTTTAGAATATTATAAATGTTAAAATAGGAACACTGTTTGAAGTATTATGCACAAAAAATCTGTAGTTTCATGATCCATCCTCTTTTCTTATTTTTCTTGATATATTGAAATGCCCATTTTATTTAGGGTTTTTTAGGCTCAAAGTAAACACTAGACAAAGAACAATAAAATCAAACTGATTTAATTACCACAATGATATATATCCTAGTTAAGGATTTTAACTGAGTCCGAAGTTGGAGGCAAATCATTGTCCTCGATAGCTAAACGATGTCTGGCTATCGTCAGTAGACCAGCAGGATGGCATCCCATGGAACAATATATGGTCATGACCAAGAGATGTGTTGTGCTGTACTAGAGTGCAAGACAATGATTAGCAAGGAGCAGTTCAAGGTATCAGAAACACTGAAGTATTGGTGGCAAGAGCTACCCCATTTTTTACATATCTTGGTCACATTTCATCACATGTTCTCTAACCTTATGTTTTCCCAATGTAAGTGCCTCTCTATGACCATTAAGTGTGTCCACTCTTTCCACTCATGTTGAATGTATTTGTGAGAGGGCGTACTCCTTCAGAAAGACTTTTTATCACTATTCAAAAATAAATGATTTTGAGTTGAGCAGATTACGTCCTCTGACTGATTGTTAAAGGTAACCGCATTAGTAGGGACTCATATACTCCAGTTTTAGGAATAAAAATGTAAAGATTGATTTGAATATTGGATAGTTATCCCCTGATGTACCCATCATATAAATTAGGGAGTCCTCTTATCATTATGATTCAACTTATTCAAAATTGCATATATTAATTTCCCTCTAATATCAGCCCCCTCTTTCAAAATGTGTTACTCCTTTTAGTCTCTCGGTCTAGAAATCTTAGCAACATCTTTGATTCTTCCCTCGCTGCATACAGTTTGTAATTAAAAATTTTCATATCTACCACCAAAATTTCTCTTCAATTTTCCTTGAACTTGCCATGCCCTATTCCTTTAATTAAAGTTTAAATTCTTTGAAATGGTATTATTCTGTCATTCTTGTTTGATACTTCTGTTCAAATGGTCTGTACTATACTCTCATGACAATCTGCCTTCTGTTTCTACTTTCCCCAAATGTTTTCCATGATATTATTTTCTTTTTCTCATCTTGGATTTTCCCATGAGTATACCCTCTTAATTTTCAATGCAATTTGATGCTCACCAACACTTGGTTCATCTTTTTCTGGACATTTTTTTGGATTGTTATATCTTTTCTGTTTTTCTCAATTGTTGGCTAAGAAGTCATTGCTTATTTTAATATGTGGAACAGAAATACAGAGCATATTTCAGATCCCATATATTTAGTTACCTACTCTCTTTCAATAGGGGCTTATGCCCCTACTGAAATAGGGGAAATAGGTATTTGATAATATCTATTAGAGAGCTGACCTTAGGATAAAATCCTAAATTCATAAAGTGTTTGTTCCTTGAATGTCCTAAGATATTTAATGTTTTAGTGCCTCATCTGAGACTTGGAATTGCAGAGTAAATGCTCAGTTCTATTTTAGAAGAGGATTCTTTATCAAACATTATCTAGAAAAAAGATATGGCAGGTTATGATCCGCCAAAAACATTCTAAAATCTGCCTTTGGTTTCTGTATCCTCTATTTTAAAATTATCAAAAGAATTTGTTCATATAAGAACTTTTCTTATTTCTTTGATATTATTCATGTGTGTGTGTGTGTGTGTGTGTGTGTGTGTGTGTAGTAATTTGTTAAAGGGCATATACTATTTAGTAATTTTCTTTGGGCATAATTTCAAATTAATTCTAGAATGCTTGCTTCATAGGTCTACCTACACTGCAGCAATGTGTCTGTTTTCCCACAACCTCTCCAACATTTATAATTTTTTTGTCATTTTTACCAATTTAATGGTTATAAGGTAATATTTTAGAATTGCTTTAATTAATTTTCCTTAATTAATGATTTTGAGTTATTTATTCACATAACTGAAGATAGCCTAGGAGTCTTCCCTTAAGTACCTGTTCATGTCCTTAGACCATTATAGCCTAGAAAAAAATGGTTCTTACTCTTAGGTTTGAATCAGTTTCTTATATATATTGAAAAGGAGACATTTACAGAGAAACATGCTGTAAGCATCCATCCCCTTCCCCTGCAGTTTTTTCCCTTTCAGTCATAGCTTCATTGGAGTTTTTTTGGTGTGTGTGTAGAAACTTTAAAATTATATATAATCAAATTTATCCATTTTGCTTTTCTGTAATCTTCTCTATCCTTTGTTTAGTTCTGAACTGTGCTTCTATTCACAGACCTGATGGATAATTTTCCTCCATATTTCTCTAATTTGATGTGGCCTTTTACATTTAGGTCATTTATCCATTTAGAACTTGTCTTTGTATAAAGTTTGATGTATTTATTTAAATTTCATTTCTGCCATTCCATTGTCCAATTTTTCTAAATTGTGAATCCTCACTGCAGTAGCTGGTAAATAAGACATATACTTTTGCACATAGTAAATGAAAGAATTGGTTGGGCTTGAGTATTCATATTTGTTACAAAGAATTTTTCTTCTTTTTGTTCTTCTTTCTGCTCTGTTCGTTTTCCTTCTCTCTCTCTCTTACTTTGATTTTCTCTCTCTTCCCCGTTCCAATGAGGTGGGAAGTTGGAGGGAGATAAAAATTGTTTTTCTTAATTGAAATTATTTTTTAAACAAAGATAAAGTGCTACAGATATGGACTATTACACACATTTTCACATAAAGTCACTATAATTGTTTTGTTACAAGAGGCTTCTTAATAGAACACAGGTGATTTGTAAATATATGTAATGCCGTTGTAAACATCAACAATCTATTAATATTTAAAATGTAAAAGCCAGGCACATCAACAGGACTTTAAAAAGAAGGGAAACATAGTAATATAAATTCCAAATATATCCCTGGGGTCTTATTTTTGCCTAGGACTTCATTATCCTTAATAGCATTTTCTAATTTCCTCGTAGAGCCTTCTCTGGTCCTGTTACCCATTTCTCCCATGTCCCACATGTATACCATGGTCACTGTCACATACCCATTTTTCTTCATGCCATATTTTACATATGAATGATCTATTCTCTTCCCCTTGTACTATAAAAATCTACTTATCTATAAAGGTTTAACTCAAATCATATCCCCTTCATATGGGTTTTTTTCTTATTATTCTGGAAAAAAACAAACTCTTCTTTCTTGAAACTATTGTGCATACACACATTATTATTTTGACATTTCACCATTGAATGTATTATCTATATTTTCTGTGTATAATTAGATTATGAACTTGAGACTGGGACTTGAGGTAACTCCTGCTTCAGACTCATGCAGACCCTGCAATCCTGGGCACATCCCTTAAGTTCTCAGTCCTTCCAGCAACTTTCTAAGACTTTAGACTAATTGTTAATTTGCCTTAGGGAAGAGAGTTTCCTCTCTGGGACGAATTATATTCCCCTCCTCCACCTCTGGGAGGGAACGATATAGTTTAATCCTATCAGATTCACCATGATCCTGTTTTGAGGTTTTTTAACAAATATATTGGAGTGGTTTTCCATTTCATTCTCTAACTCATTTTACAGATGAGGAAACTGAGACAAACAGGGTTAAGTGACTTGGCCAAGATCATACATCCAGTAAGTGACTGAGGTGAGATTTGAACTCAGGTTCTCTTGACTCCAGGTCTGGCACTTTATTTACTTGGGCTACTAGTTCTTCCTTAGGAAAAAGCCTATAGCATCTGCTATTCCTAGACAATTTTTCACTCAAGTACTAGTCAAGCCTGAACCTGCTTAGCTTCTGAGATCAGATGAGACTGGATGATTTCAGGGTGCTATGTCCATAGGTTCCCTAGTATTGTGATCATATTAAACCTTTAAATATCTGTATTACTAGTCAGTACATCAGCAGGTGGGCAGGTAGGTGGTATAGTGGATAGAATGCTCAATCTAAAGTTAAGAAGACTCATCTTCATGAGTTCAAATATGGCCTCAGTTTCCTCATCTGCAAAAGGAGAAGGAAATGGCAAATAATTCCAATACCTTTGCCAAGAAAACCTCAAATTAGGTCACAAAAAGATGAACACAGTGAAATGATTGAACAGTATTATCCTGAAGAGAGATCCCTAGATCACCAGATTGTCCAGGAGGATCATTACACACACACACACACACACACACACACACACACACATGACTTAGAATCCCTAATTTGGATGGATGACCTCAAATTATGCAGCTCCATCGAAAAACATTTAGTTTTCCTTTGGAAGGCACATGCAGGTTTTTAATTTATTAGATAGAAAAGCTCTATCCAGTTGGAACCACATGGCTCAGATGGTCATTACTGTCAAGTCCTTTAACCCAAGTCTAACTCTTTGTGAGCCTGTTTTTTATTTTGCAAAGATATTGGAATCATGTATCTGTAAGCATCCCAACATACACAGGGTTGGTACTCTACAAGTTCTTCAATCTGCATTCATAAAAAGACAACTTTTAAGGGGTTAACAATCAATTTAATCAAACACATGTATCATTCCTTTAACCAAGCACATATATCATTCACCTATGTCAAGTGAGTCAGCACCCTGAACTTCAAAGGAAATACAGAGGAATCAAAACTTCAACAGACATGGCTTCCTTGCCTGAATCCAACAGATGGTTGAACCCCAACTGTCTGACCGCAGTTACCAGAGAGAGAAGTTTGCAAAGCCAGGAGGCTCCTTAAAGTGGCTTCCCAGAGTCCTCTTCTAGCCAAACAAACACTTCCAGTCAATAAGCCCCAAAACAAAAACCACACCTCAAAGTCTTATACACTTTTTAGAGTCAGAGAGCATTGCATCCCTTGAGAACCAGTGCCTCATTAACAAAAATCATGGACCTTCCTACAAATCTTCCCAGGTCTGATAATGGGAGGGAAAGATCCTCCTTAATCATATTCAAATAAAGGTATTATCCTTCTTGATTATACTAAAACACCAAAAGATCCTGTTTTACTTGCCATTATAAGTGGTTTGTCATTTCCTTTTCCAGCTCATTTCACAGATGAGGAACTGAGTTGACTACTTGCCCAAGGTTATAGAACTAATATGTATCACATTTGAACTCAGGTCTTCCTGATTCCAGGCTTGGAACCCTATGCACTGCACCAACTAGCTATACCTGGAGTCCCAGGCTTGGAGTCAGGAAGACCTGAATTCAAATATGACCTCAGATACTTTATAGTTTTATCACCTTGGGCAAGTCATTTAACCCTGTTTGCCTCAATTCCTTGTCTCTAAAATGAGCTGGAGAAGGAAATGGCAAATAATTCCAATATCTTTGCCAAATAAAAACAAACCACAAAACCCAAATGAGTCAAAAAAAATCTCAACATGACTAAACAACAACAGTAACAACAGCAATGGCAACAACATCCTGACTTTTCAGACTTGATTGAATGGCACTCAGATTGCTAGAATTTGGGGTTCATTCTGAGGGTGCCTCTGATATTAGAAATTCCAGTATTTGTAAAACTTGCTGATAAACAGCAGAGAATGAAATTCAGGCTAGCTTCTAGATTTCTAGTTGATGAGAGAATGAAGTCTAATGGATCTGTAGCCAACAGATTCATTCTTATTGAATGGAACAAAAGGCCAGTAACACAATGAACTCAACTTTCCCATTATCTTCCATTTCTCTTCTGGGACCTGAGTACCTAGATTTAGAGTATCTTTCCACAGCCACCCTAAGGGCATTCGATGCCAAACAAATATCTCATGCCAATCTGACGCCAAACATATCATTTAAAATGGAAAGAGCATTGAATTTGGAGTCGAAATGACCTATGTTTACATCTAAGTTCTTAGTATTAGCTGCATATATGTGGTCAAGTAATTTAGTTTCTGAGCCTCAATTTACCCTTCTATAAAACAGGAAAGTAGTTGGATTAGATTGCCTCTAAAATCCCTTACAGATTGGTACTGATCTTATCAGATGGTAAAAAAAAAATCAATGTTTACTAAATATGTATTAGCTTGATACATAAATTTTGTACTGCTGGAATTGTTGAATATGGAATAAGATCTGTTCCAAACTCTGGTATGAATTATTGATGCAAACAAAAAAGCTATTAGGTGATCATAGTTTATAATTATTCTTTCATAGGCTGATTATTTCTGGGATTTTGGAACTCTTGGGATGCACTGGGATCTTACATAAGGCTTTTCTGTTGTCATCAAAATTCTACATGTGGGATAATAGCTGGCTATTGGAAGCAATGGTATACTAAAGCATTTTGTTTCCCAAACAGAATAATTATTGTGACTTTAATGACACTTCTAATTATTTTAAAATGGAAATGATGCTAATAAAATATAAAGAATAATCAATTTAAAAATTTGAAAATAAAAAAAAACTAATTGATTCAAGTACTTGGCTGATTGAGGAAACCAACATTGGCATGTAACACAAGTAAATTAAAAATGGGAGGCAGCATAAGTAGAATGAAAATCCCAACGACTATTTTTATTGTTCTAATTAATATTTTATGGTTTCCTTTAATTTAATCTTCTTTTAAATAAAAGTTTCTTCTCTTACATTTCTAAAAATTGCCTATCAACAGTTTTTCAAGACCATTAGCCCAATTGTTGAGCCGAAGATAAGAGGCAAAAGTTGGTTGGCATGTCAAAAATGAATGAATTAAAATTAAGTGTCCTTAGTTACTTTAAATACATTTTCTGGTTAATTTCTCCTTTGTAATAAAAATATTTTCACTTTCCAATTATGAAAAAGTGATTTGCAGGCAATCATTAGCCACATTTATAAAATACTTACAGCATGAAGAAGAGCACTAGAAGAATAAATTGTCCCTCACCTCTGAAAATTTGAGCTAAAATAGAAAAATAGGAAACACATAGGTGAAAATACATAGGAACACCAATGGAAGACACATTTTCAAATGTAGCTGTTTGAGCAATGGAAATTGAAGGTGTTTTCAAGTAATTGAGGAAAATGTAAGTTGGGGTAGGGAAGGCTTATTTGAGTGCTCGTGGTACTATTTTGAAAGGAGTTCATTTCCTGTATGGTAGTAAGATGTGAGAAGGCCAATTGCTGTAGGAGATAATGATAATAGTGCCACTCATGGAACACTTTAGGGTTAACCCTTTGAAAATATCTCATTTGAGCTTTGCAATTTGAACCTTCTTTTTAAGTAAGTATGGTTATTACCTCCATTTTCTAGACTAAGGACCGGAGGTTTAGGAATTTTTCTTTGATCATATAACTACTAAGGCAAGGAAAGCGATATGGATCTTAGTGTTTCCTATCTCTAGGTACAGTCCTCTTTCCACCGTTATATACTGGATAAAAGAAAAAGTATCCATCAACCGATTCTGAAGTCATATGACCTGAGTTCAAATTTTGGTTCCAATATTGATTACAACGTGACTATGGGCAAGTCACTTTGAATTGCCATTCCTTAATTACTTCACCTATAAATTGGGAATAATGATCATAGTTAAGACTGACGATAGTTGAGATAGTGGCATACATAATTCTTCTGTGTTTTCCATAAGTGGATAACAGGCTGGGTTTAGTCAGGAAATCCTAGGTCCAAATGCAATCCTTGCTACTTAGTGTCTGAACATTCATTTTCAAATCATTTAACTTCTCTTAATTGAAGGAACTCTAGAGCATATCTGCTAAGTCATTATTGATTGTTGTGTATAAAAGCAAACACTCTGACATACACAGGGGGCCCTGCTCTCACAGGTTCTTAGATGTGCATTTCTAAAAGGGAAGCAACTTTCAAGGGGTCAACAATCACTTTAATCAAACACATGTATTATTCACTAAGTTCAGGGGGAAAAAAAATCAGAAGCCTGATCTTCAGAGAAAATAGAGAGAAATCACAATCAACAGACATGCTTCCAACTGTCTGACATAAACAATAAATACATCATAGGTCAACAGACAGATCCAACTGTCTGACTACTACATACATACATAGTTACCAGAGAGGGGAACACCAACATTTGGGTTTTGAAAGCCAATGGGGGGCTGCTTAGCAGCTACCCAAAGTCTCATCTGGCACACAAAACTTCTTCCAAAACTAAGCCCCAAAGTACAACCTCACCTGAAAGTATTTATGCATTTTTTACAACCAGAGGGCATCACAACCCTTGAGAACCAGTACCTCATTAGCAAAAGATGCAGGCTTTCCCACAAATCCTCCCAGGTCCAGTAATGGGTGGGAAAGATCTACTTTGATTACATTATTCAATCAGAGACACTTGATTATACTAAAACAAAAAATGCATTATCAGTACATTGTGATATGAGGCCATGTTCCCACTGGCTAAGTTTATTTTCATAGATAGCCTAATAGACAGAGTGCTGAGTTCAAAACCTGTGTCAGACACTAGTTCTGTGACCCTCAGCAGACCAACTACTTTCTCTAAGCTTCAGTTTCCTCATCTATAAATTGAGGCTAATATTAATACTTAATAATATTGTTGTGATGGTCTAATGAAATGATACCTGCAAATTCTTTGCAAACCTAAAAGCAAGACTATTAATAATGATGACAACTCACATTTTCTGGCACTTTAATGTTTGTAAGTTTCAATACCCTCATGCTCTAGGTAGGGTAATAATATTTATCTTACCTATTTCACAGGGCTGATGAATGCAGTTCAACTGCATTCTTCACCTGCAAACTTCAAAGAGTCAGAAAAACATGACCCATTTTTGTGAAGCAAGGACAGATAATATTTTATCTTCCTGAGACATATTTACAACATTAACATGCACCATCTACTCCTTACTTTTAGGATCTCAGAATGTAAGAAAATGCATTAGTGAGCTAAATGATTTATACTGTGCACAAGCCAGAGAAAGCAGTTGGTGGGGGGAAGAAATAGTTCCATTCTGTTTGGCACTAGGAGATAACATGTGTAGTATTAGGTAACATTCTGTGTGCCACAAAGAAAGATTGATTTTATCACAGTTCCTCATGGATAAGTACATACATACAAATGTGCATACTCACATATGTTTATGTATGTGTTTATATATGACTATACATGGGTCAGTCAATTGTTCAATCATTAATCATTCCTTAGGCATTCACTGAAGATAAAAAGAATAGTGGAACAGTCCTTTCCATCAAGACACTTACGTTACTGAAATGACATCTTATACTTATAAAAGTATGTCTAAAGTATATAAGCACAAAATATTTGGTGATGGCAGTAGCAGCTGGGTGAGATCAGATTACTCAACAGGTAGGAGGTGATATTTTAGGTCAGCTTTGAAGGAAGCTAGGGATCTAAGAGGAAGAGGTAAACAGGGAGAGACTCCAGGTAAAGGAAAGCTGATGAAAAGGAAGGATTCTTACAGAAAAAATACAGAGAAGAGTGATGGAATGTCATGTCTGAGTGACAGCAAGAAGGATAGTTTGGCCAGAAAATAAAGTGTGAAATGTATGAAAGGAGGGAATTTGTAAAAAGACTAGATTGATAGACTGGAACAAGATTGTGAAGCGTTACAAATACCAGGCAAGTGTGCATTTGATCTTCAAGGCCATAGTGAGCCATTGGAACTTATTCAGTAGGGTGGGTCAGATATACGCTTTAGGAATATCATTTTTAGTGACTGAGAGTAATGGAGGATGACTCCGAAGTCAGGAAGCTAGATGCCTAGAGAGATGGTAATATTCTTGATAATGTTGTAAGAACACCTAGATTTCAGCAAAATATTTAACAAAGTCATTGAGGATACACACACACACACACACACACCAGGAATTTTCTATAGGTTACTAAAAGATTTTTAGGATTGTGTTTTATCAATCTATCATAATCAATGATATGAATAATTAAATTTATTTATATCAATATTTTTATAAATGATTTGGAAGAAGGCATAGATTATATGCACACAAAATTTGTGAATGACATGAATCTGTGAAATAACACAGACATCTGAGTAAAGAGTTTGAATACAAATACATTTTTACAGAAAGCAATAAGCCAGATTTATAACAGAATTTAGTAGGTATAAGTATAAAGTCCTCCATTCAAACACTTAACTATGTGATCAGAGATTGAGGAGCAGTGAACCATAGACTTACATAAGATGAGCCTAAGTCATAGCATCACTGACTCTCAGAATTGAAAGGAACTTTGAAGGCCATTAAATCCTGAAAAGAAATCTGTTCAAGTGATTATCCAACCCTTAATCAACCACCTCTAGTGAAGAGGAAATCACTGACTTTCTAGGCTATCCTCCTTTGAATGGGTTTAATTGTTAGGAAGGTTTTCCTTCCATCCAGTCAAAGTCTCTGTACCTGCCAGACAGTGCTTACAGCTCTAGCTTCTAAAGTCAAGAAGGATTATTATCATTTCTTTCTCAAAGGTCAAACATTCAATTAATTAAGGAGGACTACTATACCAAAATGTCTCCGTCTTCAGCTTAAACATATTTGCTACTTTATCTGATGCTTATATCCATGCTGTCCTATATTTTGATCATTCTAGAAACTCTCCTTTGCACTCACTCCAGCTCGTCAATGTCCCCCTTTAAAATGTGCCTTCCAGAACTGACTGTAATAATTCAGATGTGGGATGACAAGATCATGCATGGTATGATGGAATAACCATTTTGCTTACTCTAAACAATGTGACTCTCAATACAGATTAAAATTTTATTATTTGTTTAAAAATTACATTTATTTAAATATTTTATTTTATTTGGCTGTTTTGTGACACATTTGAATTGAAAGTCCACTGGCAATCTCTGGATATTTTTCAGAACTTTTGTTCAGTCACATCTTATATTTGTGAAGTTAATTTTATAAGCTCAAGTATAAGATTTTATATTTATTTTTATTGAATGTCTTCTGCAACTGTTCAATTTTTGATCTCTCTAGATCCTGAATCTGACATGAGATATCTATCATTCAAAGCTTTGCACTAATTGGAGATTTGATAATTTAATGATCATGCCACCTATATAATCTATATATCTTTCTGCAAGTTATTTATAAAAATTACAAATAACAATGCCTAGACTAGATCCTCGTGGCACTCCATTAATAACTTTCCTTTGACAACTCATTAAGAACTAGTTTTTGCAATTTTTCATTCAGTGACATATATCAATCAATCAACAAGTCATTTAGTCCCCAAATATTTAAATGCCTTTTATATGCCAAGTGTGATGGACATGCTGGGGATGCATGCACAAAGGATGAAACAATTCCTACTCACAATAACTTTACATTTGATGGAAACCATCCAGCATAGATATAAAGCAAAAAAACAGAAATGCATCCAAAGTGGTGAAGTACAAAGTAATTTTGGAGAAAGTACACCAGTATTTGGAGGCTCAGGTGTCATGCAAAAGACACTATGTGAACTGCATCTTTTAAAATTTTATTTATGAAATAAAACAAGCATTTCCATAACATAATACAATAAAAAAAGATGATAAACATGAAACTGCAAATCTATTATGTACAACTTGCTATTCCTTTTAAATATATAATAAAGTTACCAGGTAAATTTCATTTTTCCCTTTTTTCTTCCTTCCCCAGCCCTAGAGATGACTACCATTAGACACAAATACATGTGTATATTATACAGAAATATGTATATGTAAAATCATTCTATAAATATTTCTGCTTATCATTTCTTTCTATGAATGTGGACAATGTCTTCCTTCATAGGTCATTTGTAGTTAATTTGAGTATTTATCATAATTAAAATGACTTAATTGCTCAAAGTTTTCCTTAAATTAATATTGCCGTTACCGTGTACAACATTCTTCTAGCTCTGCTCATTTCACTCTTCATTGTTTCATACGAGTTGATCCATATTTTTCTAAGATCATCAATCTCATCATTTCTTATTGCACAGAAATGTTTCATCACAATCATATACTACAACTTATTCAATTTATGAGCCCTCCAAGAATTTCCATTTCTTTACCACCACAAAGAGAGCTGCTATAAATATTTTAGAACATATAGGTTCTTTCTTTTCACGTAACCAGTTTTGGAGTTTTGGAAACAGATATACCCACTGGTATTGCTGGATCAAAGGGGTTAGGTAGTTGAATAAACTGCATCTTAAAGAAAAATAGTAAGGTGGAAATAAGGAGAGAGTGCTTTCTTGGGACATGGACTGTTCAATGCAAAAGCGTGGAGATGGGAGATGAACTGTTATGTGATAGAAATAGAAAGAATACCACTTTGATTGGACTGAAGCATGTAGAAGAAGGAGTAATATACAATGAGGCTGGAAAGAAAGATGTAATCAGTATATGCAGACCTTTAAGAGCTCTTGTTAAATTATATTTTATCCTTGAGAAAACAGAAAACTAGAGGAGCAACTGTACTATGTATTTAGCTCACATATTTCATCCTCACCACAAGCAGATGGTCTATTGAAATGCACATGTACTATGCCTGTGATCATTCCATGATCCACTCATCTAACTGCCATTCATTACTTGTACCTGATGAAGTCCTTACTGGTTCTTAGGGATGACCGTTTCTGCTTCTACTTATGCGAGCCAAATTTGACTGGAATCCAAGTCAAGGTAATCAAAGTATAGTTTGAAGATCCTACCAATTTCCTAGTCTTTCTTCCTGCTCCTCATCCTTCCTTCTTCTTCCTGTTTTTTTCTTTCTTCTTCTTCCTCCTCCTCCTCCTCCCCCCTTACCTATTGCCAGTTATGTGGCATGATTTTTCAATATGCTTTTCTGATAGAGATCCTGCACTCTAATCGATTAATTCTTTCATTATCTTTGAATGTCATTATTCTACAGGGAATGGTAGGGGTCTGATGATGTTGAGGGCAGGTTTTTTGCATTTTTATGATGTACTCAATAATTTGAGTATCCATCTCATCCTGAAGCTCATTTCTGTTACAGATAATGAGCAAAACAAGTGATAAATCTTTCTGTCTTCTTTCCTTTATCAGTTATCATATTGTTATACACTCCAAGCCACCTTCCTGTTCATTTCGCAATCTTCTTGGTCTCCTCAACAGAAAACCCAAAACAAAACACAATAAACAATAATCCTCAGTCTTTTTGTTGTCCTTACCATCTGTTGTCACCTCCAGCTAATTTGGAATGTGAATACTTCTGACATTATTTCTACAGGACTCCGTCATTCTTTTGTGTTACCTTATTTTGCTGCTATTTCATATATATATATATATAATATCTAAATTGATAACTTCTCAGTGAGGTCACATTAATAATTTTAGTGAGTCACTGTTTTTCTTCATCGTAACTATTTTATTGATGTCTTCAAGATTTCACTTTTTAATGGTGAGATATTATTTTAAAGGGAAAAAATGTTGGAGTTTATGTGGACTTTGAAGTGAGCACTTTAACATGACAGCCAAAAAAATATATCAGTATTAGTTCACATTAATGGAAGCTTAGTGTACAGAATGAATGAGGTGATATTCCTGCCATGTTCTGTTCTAGTAAGACTACATCTTGAAGTGTGTGTGTGTGTATGTGTGTGTGTGTGTGTGTTTTCATCAAAATATATACTTTCACTGGTGTAGGAAACTCCCAGTATAAAGCAGTCTCTACAACTATTATAGATAGATCAGTGATGTTCTTAAGATATTTCTTGTGTGGCACTGAGAGGTTAAATGACTTGTCCAGCTTTACATGACTTTGTGTATCAGAAGAAGAATGAGGATCTAGGTTTTTCTGACTCAAAGACCACATCTCTACTTTGCCATGATTTGTTTGGACGTCTGAATATTGTTTCCAATTCTAGGTTACATATTTTAGAGAGGACACTGACCAACTAGAGACACTTTCAGAATAATATTTGACTAGGATTATGACTGAGCTTGATGTCAAGACATAAGTATATCTACATGTAGAAGTGAGAGTATTTAACTTAGAAAATATTTTTAGGTTACATGATCACTGCCTTCAAATATGAAAAGGTTCCTTTGTTGAAATGAGTTAAACTTTTTCTTCTTGATCCTAGAACTTAAAATTGGGGCTAACTGCTGAAAGTTATAAGAAAATAGATTTCAGCTCCATTTAGGGGGAAAAGCTTTAGTCATTATAACTGTAAGAATGAGATCCTTATATAATTTCCCTGTTTATGTGAGTCCCACACTCTTTGGTATCTTCAAGTGAAGGGTGGATCATCAGTCCCAGGGAGTATTATAAAGAGAATTTGTATTTTGGACATGCATTGGGCTAGGTGACCTTAGAGCTTCTTTCCCACTTTGAGATTCTATGACTTTATGAAGTTATTTGAAGGCTTGTCATGTGGAAGAGGGAGTCTAATTCTGTATTCCTCCAGATTGCAGAACTAGGACAAATAGATGGAAATTATAGGGCAGCAGATGTCTTCAATGGAAAGAACATCTAGTTCTCTCTATCCAACAATGAAATGGGTTTCATTCTCCTTTTTCTAGACTCAGATTGAGATGGATCTTCTCCTTGCCAAGAATAGTGCTGCTACATGTGTTGATCCCCTGTCTTCCCATCTTCTCTTGCAGATTAGAACCTTCTTCGTTCTCTCTCCTCCATTACTTAAATGAACTTCTAACCTTGACCAGACAGTCACTCTCTTTCTTCAGTATGAAACACAAATACTACTGTCTACATTAAGCCTTTCCTGATATCTTCAGCTGCTAAAAACCTTTTTCTTACTATATATTGAACTATTTCGTATTTACCCACTTTATATTTGTGCTATATATATATATATATATATATATATATATATATATATATATCTGTATGTTCCTGCTGTTTCTTCGATTAGAATGCAATCTTCTTGTGAGTAGAGATTGTTTCCCTTTTATATTACTAATGCTGATAATGTAGTAGGTGCTTAATTAATGCACGCTGATTGGTTAATTGGTAGTGAGAGCCCAGTTACTTGAAATGTTTAAGCAGGCTGAACCATTGTGTTTAATAGATGTTATAGAACAGGGCTTCTTAAACTTTTTCCACTCACGACCCCTTTTCCCCTGAGAAATTTTTATGTGTTCCAAATATTGTAATAGATATGTAAAATATGTGTGAAAATCAAATATTTCCTGACAATAAATCATAAAAAATTTTATTTTAAAATGATTCTTTGGTATACATATAATTTTATCATTTATTAAAGACGAAAGCAAATTTGCAAACTAATGAGATGGATATGCTTGTTTATTTTTACATAAACAATTAAATCTTGGTGGAATATTTGATACTGTAAGTTGTAGAGCATCTTTGACATTTTTCAGAGTTGATCAATATCTTTATTTTATCATCATCAGTGCCAAGAATGCCACTTCGCATAAGTACGTAGTACAAACTGGCAGAAATATGTTTAGGCCCACTTCAGAAATTGTTGGAAATTCTGTCCTAATCCCCAGTCAAAATTCAGTTAACAATTTTGTATTTACAGTAAAAACATTGGATTCATAACATACAATAATCTCAAGTTTGAACTGAGGTGTTTCTGGCAGCGTTCATTGTCATTTCATGGTGCGACAGCATGTGCAGTACAAAGTGCGCATATTGTGTGTTCAGAACCAAAGCTGCAGTGAAGGTGTGTGATGTAACATGGGCAAGTACTGCTAGAAAAATTTCATTACATGTTTGATTTTGAATTACTTTTGATCATTGAATATTTAGAAACCTTTTACTGCTGTCAAATTTTTCGAGACCCTCACGTTCAGTTACATGATCCCATATGTGGTTGAAACCCAGTTTAAGAAGCACAGTTTATAGAAGGTATTTCTACCAGAAAGGGTGAGAGGGTAAGATTCCTTCCAACTCCAACATTCTGACTTATAAATTAATTTTTGCAGAACAAACTGCTTATATATAAATTGAGTGTGGTTCAGTTGTTTCACTTGTGTTTGACTCTCCATGACCTCATTTGGGATTTTCTTGGAAAAGATACTGTAGTGATTTGCTATTTCCTTCTCCAGCTCATTTTACAGATGAGGAAGCTGAGGCAAACAGTGTTAAGTGACTTGCTCAGGGACCTACAATTAGTGAGTGCCCATCCCAGATTTGGACTCAGGAAAATGAATCTTCCTGAACTTCAGGTCATGTGTTCTAGGGACAGCTAAGTAGAGCAGTGGATATAGCACTAGGTTTGGAGTATCAAGCTAACTTGGGATATAGGGTTACTCTCTGCTCAATTTCCTCATTTGTAAAATGAGCTGGAGGAGAAAATGGGAAAGCACTCCAGGATCTTTGCCAAGAATATCCCAAATGGGGTTCCAAAGAGGTGAATACTACCTAAATGACTGAATAACTGCAACTCTATCCACTGCACCACCTAGCTGCCTTGAGTATTTCAGACGCATGTTTTAATCATGATGAATTTTGCCTTAAAAAGGACAAGAGGAATTTTTAAAATTTTCACATATTTTTGTTATACGCTAAAGAATAGTTTATACAATGATGTTGTGTGAAATACAACTTTCTAAAGTAATATTATTAGATTTATAGAGATCAAATGATATGTCAAGGAACAATCATGTGTCGTCAGTGGAGAAATAAGGTTTATACTGAGTTTCACAAATCCAAGACCTTCATTTACATCAGAATGACCTCTTCTGGGATATATGTTTACTTGGAACATTGTAAAATAAAGAAAAGATTCAGCATCCACAGTTATACTAGGAAAAGTGAAAGGGACAATTTCATAATCATCAAATTAATTAAGGTAATAAAATTGAAAATATTTTGACAAACTTAACTGGCTAGTTGTAAAAATTTCCATTAATTTTCTCTTCATAGTTTTGTGCTGAATTTCATTAATTTATATTATTTTTCTTATCAACATACACCTGTTTATTCAAATTCTTTTCCCTCATTTCACAGGAAAAAAATGCTAAATAAAGCTCAGAAAAAAGTAATGATTTCTTACTACCTGTAAAAATATTTTATTTTTAGAAGTGTTTTTATTTCAAAATTGCCAATGCAATTAATTTTCCATTACAAGAATGTAGTTTCAAACAGTCATACATTCTTTTGGTAATTTATTTTTTCCATTTCTATAAAACTTTCTTTAGTCAATGTTCAGTAGTGCAATGGACAGTGACATTAGAATCAGAAGACCTGGGTTCAAATCTTCCCTATGACAGTTCCTATTCATTCATGTTACTTATCATTCCTGGGTCTTGGTTTTCTCAACTTTAGCCTAAGGGGATTAAACTACTGGCCTCTATGATGTCTCTAGCTCTCTTTTTGACTTATGATCCCAAGGTGATTAAAATGTATAATCATATCTCTGTGTACTTAAATTTTTGCCATTAAAAAGAAGCTTTCAAATTGAAGACATTAATGACATTTTCTTTTATTTTTAAAAATTTATTTATTTTTAACATGCCTTTTAATTATTTTTAAATTTCAACTTCTTCCCTCTCCCCCCTTCTTTTCCCATCCATGAGAAAACAAGCAATGTTATATCAGTTATACATGTGGATATTAATGATATTTTCAAGAAATACAAATACCTTGGATACCTCCTCTATATCCCATTGACATATACATTTTTTTGTATATCTCTATCTGGTTGTACGCATTGGGGTGGAAGAATGACACATAGTTTCATATACTTATAGGTGATGCTACTAATGATGACTGACGTCATTAAGTGTGGCTATAACTGAAAAGGTCATGGGTCATTGCAAGAAAAAATATTTACTATGTTTTCTGGTTTGGTTGATGTCCATATTGTTTAGATCATTTTTCCTGGATCCTTATTCATATGGGTAAACAATGAATTTCTAGATGTAAAATTTTAGGGTTCTTTCTAATGGAACTCTGAGTCTCAGGAAATGCCAACAATTCTGAGCTTCCTACTTGCTTAGAAATTTTTAAATTAACACATACTCCTGTTAGTAAGGCATAAGGATGGTTACTCTCCCTTCCCCTTCTCAGTGGAGACCATGACGGCTCTGAATTATTCATTTTGCCCAATTCCACTTTTCATGGCATTCCAAAATTGGTAGTTTGGGCTAGGACTTCAGTTTTTGAGGCACAACTTTTCAACATATTCTGCTCAGTATCATGCTTCTGTTATAATTTGCTCTATGTTCCACTATTCAATGAGGGTTAGAAATGTAATAAGGGATGTCTACCCTTTATGAATTGTTGGGATCTTTTTTCCTCCTAGTCTAGTAACTGAGATGTACATGGGGTCACCAAAAAGGCTTAGTGAAGTTTGCATCATTGTAGCTTCAAAGTTCACTAAGCCTTTAGGGATAAACTCTATATTAAGGGGACATGCTTAGCTTAAGCACATAAAATTGTGGTGATTCATCCATTAACATTTCTCCTAAACCCTCAAAAACATGGAATAGACCAAAGCTTAGTTGAGGATGTGTAGAAGGAAAACATTGAAAAGTAAAGAAAAATGAGTGGAGGAATGAGGAGAAGAGGGATAATTGGCCAGGATTGGCAAAAAAAAAAAAAAAAAAAAAAAGCAGAGAAAATTTCCCCAGTTTCCTCAATAGGTTAATTGCAACTTCAGAATCTTTACTTGAAGAGTTCAGTGATCTATGATTTGGTCCCATATAGGTCCTCCATCTATGTGTACATATTTCAACCCCTTTATGACCTGATAGTCTCTTGAGTGTTGTGGTCATTTTCCATCCTGGTATTAAGCTTCTCTGAAAATAGCTAGGAAGACTTTCAATTGAGTGTTACTGAGTCCATTGCTGAGATCATATTTGAGGCTTTTCAGCTTGAGAGAACCTGCCAATGATATGAACTATGGGTACAGCTTTCAAGAATTCACATATGTATGTGTATGTGTGTGTGTGTGTGTCACAAGGTAGCTATTAATTCTTACAATTAATAATCTTGTCTATTAGGAAATACTAAGTATTTTCTAAAGTAGATGATGTTAAAATTAAGTGTATATTTAATATTCAACCAAGACATTGAAAAGTCATAATAAAAGCATTTTTGCGATCACTTACTGAACTGTAGCCTTACCCATTTCAGAATGATTCAGAAACTCATTCATCTGCAAGACTTTCTGAAATTGTGGTAGGTTTTAAGAAAGTTTTAAAAAGAAAAACCAGGTACTGATAGTAAAGTTCATATCTCAAGCATGATGGCAATATTTACTTACAAAATTACATAATGGGAAAAATCATGATCAAACATATTTATAAATGTTACTTACATATGTAAAAAAGAAAATATTTATTAAGCAAATAAGAACTTTTTAAATCTTGGGGAGAAAAATGAGTCCTGATAATTATACAAGTGAACAATCTCTGTCACCACTCTGATAGTGTTCTAATAAAGCTTTTAAAACAGTAATGCGGTATATAGTGAAGTTCAAAGCTTAAGCTTCATGGAAAAACTTATTTAGAAAATTACATAATGGGAATACTCATAAGCATACTAATTTATAAATACTATTTATTAACATAATACATCAGGGTTTACTAACCAAATGAGGACCTTTTGCATGGTAAAAAAACAAACCAACCCAAAAACCTGATAATTCAACAGTTCAACAATCTAAATCAACACACTTCTTAATAAATTAAATAATAAATAGGAAAAAAGGGTTTTGCTACAGCTCAATTTCTCAGCTCTGCAGCAACACTATTCCCCAGGATGCACAATTCCACATATAAAGTAGTACTTACAGAGTGTAACTATAGTTTATTATTCCAAATCAATGTTTACCCTTCTAAGAGAGTTATAAAATTTAGGTAAGAAGAAAGATGTGTTTTCTTGCATGTCGGGATCAATGCTTGAACTGGTGGGAAGGAGCCTAAAAGATCCATCACTGTATTCAAAATCCCCTTTACTTACTGTTTTGAGAAAACTAACCCCCAAACTGATGCCTTTGTGGCACAGAGGAGGATTCTTGGGACTCAATAGAATTTAAATCAATATATTTAATGGGGAAATAGCAAGTTTCTAGTTTCTTACCCGTAAAAATCAATCATATTTAGGTGGAAGGAAAATGTACAGGAATATTGAATATTCAGAATTTTTGGCTAGGTTCTCATACAAGCTTACTTAGGGTACAGAAACAGGAGACTGAGGTTAGCATGCAGTATAAAGGGACTGGGTTTGTAAAACAGCCTGAATTTCAAACTGTTAATGTGCAGGGTAGCAGGAATGGAGAGCATAAAAGAGAGGCAGTATTGCCAAATCGTATGGATCAGGGAGTTCCTCTCCACATGCTGGCTGGTCTAGAAATAGCTTTGGCTGCCTGTAAAATGAAAGCTTTCCATTTTTTATAGCACTAGGAAGTTGGCTTTACTGTATGGCTTGAAACAGGCCAAAGCATTGCACAGAAGCTTTTACAATGGGGGAATTCAAAATAACTAAGTTTTAAAGAACTTTACTTATTTATGTATTTTTGGAGAGAGAAAAGGTTGGAAGTGTTCTCATTGCAGACAAAGGTGATTGTTTTCAAGCATGGCCCTGAAAGCATTTCCTCTCAGTAATTGTACCTTACTATCCTAGAAAATTGGCATGTTCAACAACTACCTAAACATTGCTTCCTGGAAGTGCTGGTATGATGGTGAATCTCCAGAGTGGGGGTACTTGAAGGCTTAAACAGGATGAACACTCCCAATAGAAAACAAAATAAGGTGGGACCTTTGGAACATGCATTGAATTTGTTCTCATTTTTCAAAGTTTCTACAGTGCTTATGGACAATGAACTGAACAATTGAATGTAATGCTGTCATTCTCTGATTGAATCTGCAACACTGAAAACAGATTTTAGAATTTGCACAGAAGGTAATAGACACTTACTAAACACTTCAAATTTCTCTCACTACAAGCAAAATGTAAATTGATTGCATTTTTTTTTAAAGAAATTGCATGCTTTCCATCACTGAACTAGAGGGAAAATAGAGTGCTGAGTTTGGTTATGAAGGAAGTCTAAGCAGAATTTTGTACTCATTTCAGTAAAAGTAGAGTGTGGTAGTTCAGTATGGTAGAGGCAACATAGTGTAGTAGACAGAGGACTCATCTCAGATGCCAAGACCTGGCATTCAAACCTGGCATTCTGATACTTAAAAACTGAGTGATCTGGGACAAATAATTTAATTTCAATGTTCCTCAGTGAAATCCCTGGGACTTTAAACTAATAAGTTTCATATACCTCCATGGAAGGAATTCCTTCACCAAATGTTCTCTACTAACCAAAATCACATAATTTGCTTATCCACATATGATAAATGTCAAAAATTTCCCTGGTAATGTATAAGCTACTATGGTCACATTTTGGAGTCCTTCACCCTAATATCATTTTACTGTGTCATTCAAAAGCATAACACAACTTGGCAGCTAATGCTTGGTTATAGTGTGGATACTGATACAACTGCTATAGACACAATTATTTCTTGAGGCAGCTAGGTGGCACAAAGGATAGGGTGCTGGACATGGAGTCAAGAAGACTTACGTTTTCTGAATTCAGATCTAGCTTTAGTTCTGTGACCTTGGACAAGTCACTTAACCTTATTTGCTTCAATTTCCTCATCTGCAAACTGAGCTGGAGAAGAGAAATGGCAAACCACTCCAGTATCTGTGATAAGAAAATCCCAAATGGGGTCAGGAAGAGTCAGACAGGACTGAAAAATAATTAAATAACACTTACTTCTTTGGTCTTTGTATCTGTATATATGTTGAATTAAATGGCCTCTGAGGGTCCAGCTACACATGCACACACGCACACAGAAACACACACATACACATGCATGCACACAAAATGTGTGTGTGTATTTGCATCTACACATATATGCTTGCGTATGTATATATTTCATTTTAAGATGTCATTATATCACCACCCATTTTGCTACCTTGAGTCAATTTAATTTACTGTTGAATGATTAGTCATTACATTGAGTCATTATATGGATTTGCTTGCTTGATAACACATTACTCTCCCTACACTCCAGCTAAACTGACTTACTTGTTTCTTGTGTGTGTTGTTCCATCTCTTGCCTTCAGTAGTTTATGTAAGCTGTCCTTAATATCTAAAATGATCTCCCTCCTCATCTCTATCTCTAGAAATCTTTAGCTTCTTTCAATTTTCAGATCAGGCATCATCTTTAACGCAAGGCCTTTCTTCATCTCTTGAGTTTTTTTGCTTAGTTTTGCTCCTGAATTTTATATATGTTTGCATACATACAAGCATATATATATATATATGTATATATTTATGTGTGTATGTATGTGTATACTCACATACATACATACATACATTATTATATACATATACCTATACTATTTTGTAAATTGGGTTTACTTTTCGATGTACAAATTTATAGGACCATAGATTTAGAGCAAGGAGATGACCTCAAAGTTTATTTTCAGTTTCTTCATTTTATAGATGAAAAGGTCCCTTGTTGCAACATGATACAATGGAAAAGAGCACTGGTTTGAAAGTCAGAGGACCTGGGGTCAAATACCACTTCTGTCACAAACTACTTTCCTTAAATTCCCTAATCCTCGATTTCTTCATCTGCAAAATGAGAAGGTTGGGTTAAATGGCCTTTAAAGGTCCTTTCAGCTATAGATCTATGTTCTCCTAAGATTAAGGGTGTGGGCAGCTAGGTGATTCAGTGGATAGAGTGCTGATCCTGGAGTCAGCAAGACCTGAGTTCAAATCCAGTCTCAGACACTTACTAGTTTTGTGACATTGGCCAAATCACTTAAACTCTGCTTGCCCCAGTTTCTCATCTTTAAAATGAGCTGGAGAAGGAACTGGCAAACTACTCCAGTATCTTCATCAAGAAGACCCCGCATGCATTCAGGAAGAGGCAGAAACAGTTGAAATGACTGAACACCAAACAGCAACAAATGGTTAAGTGACTTGGCTGATGTGACCAAGCTTGGAAATGGTACAGCAGAGAATCATGCTCAAGACCTTTGACTCTAGATCTAATGTTGCCCAGTCAGTATATTCACTGTTGTTTCTTTTCAATAATGAAGATAGAGAAGGACCTATTTTATTATTATTACCCTTGTAGCCCTAGCACTTAATTCAGTGATTAACTTGTATAATTAATTAATTTCCATAAAGTTGAATAATGTTTTCTAGCTTCCAGAAAGAACTATTAAAGGAGATCTGGTAATAATAGCACAGAACATTTATATAGTGCTTTTAGATTTGCAAAGCACTTTACAAATATCTCAATTTCTCTTAAGAACATAGAAGGTGAGTGTTATTATCTCCATTTAGTTCTTTTTTTTGTCATTTAGTTGTGTCTTACTTTTCTTGACCCCTTCTATTATTTTGTTTGTTTGGGGATTTTCATTTTTGTTTTTGCAAAGACACTGGGATAGTTGGCCATTTCTCTCTACAGTTCATTTTACAGATGAAGAGACTGAGGGAAACAGGGTTAAGTGACTTGCCCCAGGTGACACAGCTAACAAGTGTCTGAGACAGCATTTGAACTCAAGCCTTACTGATTCTGGGGCAACTAGGTGGCATAATGAATAGAGCACTGGATTTGAAGTCAGGAAGACTCATCTGGCCTCAGATACTTGCTAGCATTTTGACCTTGGGCAAGTCACTTAACCCTATCTGCCTTAGCTTTTTCATCTGTAAAATGAGTTCGAGATGGAAATGGCAAACCACTCCAGCGCCTTTGACAAAAAATCACCAAATGGGTTCACAGAGTCAGATCTGATTGACACAACTCACCACCACCACCAACGCAACTTCCTGACTCCAGGCCCAGCTCAGTCTATTCCCTGGGCTTTCTAATTGTGCTACCCCTGGTAAATTATGACCAAACTCATTCCAAGTAGGTATTGAGGGAACAAGTGCTTAAATTACTTTAAACTATTCTACCATACCTAAATTAAATTTGCAACTACCATATCTAAAATAAGTTAAACTTACGCTGTGATTTTAGGATGCTATTACTCGGTACAATTTGATGATACCATCCTGACTGATAGACATTCTATGATTCCTAGACCTCAAACTAATTGCCAGGAAGAATTTTATATAGAAGAGAAAGAAAAACTAACTGGGTTTTGCCTCTTTACTAACAATGATACATTTCGTTAAGAATACCTTATATTACATTCCGATTTACTTTACATATGCATATACACATAAACATATCCTTTATACATCCATCTACTTAGATAATTTTGTCAGTTCTCTATTATTAACATAAAGGAGGACATGCTTGCCAATAGTATTTTTCACAAGCATAGATGCTAGCCAGGACAGAGTCCAAGTTAAAGAAGGAACCTCTATAGATAGAGAACTCTAAGACACCACTATTTCTAGTTTGTAATTGACACTATACTGATTGCAAGTTCTCTAAATCATATCTATAATCACAGAAAAAGGATTAGTTAACCTCAGCACAGTTGAGTGGCCTGTCCAGATGTGTATTTCACATATATAACATATATGTGCAAAGAACTGGACCCAGAAATGAATAGCAAATTATGGCATTCCAGATTCTTGAGATAACCAAGTGCATTGAAGAGGCATATAGTAAGTGGTCTTATATTGGTCATATCACAATGCCAATTTAAAAATTAAATGCAAAAATGACATAAAATGTACCATCCAAGAAAGTATTGAGAAAGTATTGGGTTGATGATATGGCAAAAATGAAATATAGCAGATAAAGACATTGTATGTTGAAAGGACATTCACAGAATTTTAGGAGACCTAGAATCACATTCCTTTTTCATTGGGTAGACCCCCTATGGGTAATCTATAGGAGTACTGGGGCCAAAATTACAAAAGAAGAGCAACCTATGCACTTGGAGAGTATATGCACATTGATAAGATTTTATCCAATCAAGTAGAGAAGCATCCACAAGTTTATTGGGATTGTTGAAGTGTATGGACTAACAAAAATGATGATTGATGTCTCCAGGGTTACCTGGTTCTCTGTAAATTACTCTGTTTTCGCAGGGGAGAAATAAAATAGCTTCTTACCTGGTGTTACTGAGTCTCTATTTCCTACTTCATGACATTGGTCAGGGTCAGGGGCTTGAGGAGGTAGGATTAAAAACAAACAAAATAAAACAAAACAAATACTCAAATTTTATGCTGGACTAGGCAAGTAGAAGCTGGTGGAAATAGTTATGTTCCTGTAGCAATACCTAACTACCATTTTTTTTGTGCCTTTCCTCCTTCTGGAATGCTACATACATCTTCCATTACAGTCACTCAACAAGTCTGTCTATTCAATCCTGTTCAATTTAGGGAGAATCATCTCCAGCAATCTGATGTTTCCAGGGCCAGTCTATCTCTACCTTACTGGCCACTGGATGCAGATGGCTCCAGAGGAGAAGTGAGGCTGGTGACCTTGCACAGCCCTCCTTCATGCAAAACAAAGCCAAGCACAAGTCATGTCATCATTTCTATGATGTATAACTACATCTATAGTTATATAGATTCTTGACATTGTCTTTTCATTTTTAGGCAATATTGCTTCATGTAAAAAAAAAAAGGAAATGTCTTTTCTCTAATACATTACGACCCTCATTTTCTTGATGGTCATGTTGTGTAAGACTAACTGAATTACCCTCCGTCCTAACCTGCCCCTCATTGTTTCTCTTCTGTCTTTTGATCCTGTCCCTCCCCAAGTGTTGACTTCAAATTGCTCCCTCCTCCCTTTGCCCTCCCTTCCATCATCCCCCCCCTTGCTTATCTCCTTCTCCCCCACTTTCCTATACTGTAAGATAGGTTTTCATACCAAAATGAGTGTGCATTTTATTCCTTCCTTTAGTCAAATGTGATGAGGGTAAACTTCTTGTTTTTTGTTTTTTGTTTTTTTTTTTGTTTTTTTTCTCTGCTCTCCTCTTTTTCCCTCCACTAATAAGTCTCCTACTTGCCTCTTAAATGACATATAATTACCCCCTTCCATTTCACCCTCTTTCCTCCCACTACATTTCTCTCTCACCATTTACCTTAATTTCTTTTAAGATATGGTCCCATCCTATTCAATTCAATCTGTGCTCTCTGTCTCTGTATGTGTGTGTATGTGTGTATGTGTGTGTGCGTGCATGCGTGTACATGTGTGTGTATGGACCCACCAACTACCCAGGTACTGAAAAGTTTTAAGAGTTACAAATATTGTCTTTCCATGTAGGAATGTAAACAGTTCACTTCTGGTAAGTCCCTTAAGACTTCTCTTTGCTGTTTACTTTTTCATGCTTCTTCTCATTCTTGTGTTTGAAAGTCAAATTTTCTTTTCAGCTCTGGTCTTTTCATCAAGAATGATTGAAAGTCCTCTGTTTCATTGAAAGATCATATTTTCCCCTGAAGTATTATACTCAGTTTAGCTGGGTAGGTGATTCTTGGTTTGAGTCCTAGTTCCTTTGACTTCTGGGATATCCTATTCCATGCCCTTCGATCCCTTAATGTAGAAGCTTCTAGATCTTGAGTTATCCTGATTTTATTTCCACAATACTGGAATTGTTTCTTTCTAGCTGCTTGTAAGATTTTCTCCTCGACCTGGGAGTTCTGGAATTTGGCCACAATGTTCCTAGGAGTTTCTCTTTTTGGATCTCTTTCAGGTGGTGATCAATGGATTCTTTCAATACTTATTTTGCCCTCTGGTTGTAGAATGTCAGGGCAGTTTTCCTTGATAATTTCATGGAAGATGATGTCTAGGCTCTTTTTTTGATCATGAGTTTCAGGTAGTCCCATAATTTTTAAATTGTCTCTCCTGGATCTATTTTCCAGGTCAGTTGTTTTTCCCATGAGATATTTCACATTCTCTTCCATTTTTTCATTCTTTTGGTTTTGTTTGGTGATTTCTTGGTTTCTCAGAAAGTCATTAGACTCCATCTGTTCCATTCTACTCTTGAGAGAACTATTTTCTTCAGTGAGCTTTTGAACCTCTTTTTCCATTTGGCTCATTCTGCTTTTGAAAGCATTCTTCTCCTCACTGGCTTTTTAAACCTCTTTTACCAATTGAGTGAGCCTATTTTTCAAGGTGTTATTTTCTTCAGCATTTTTTTGGGTCTCCTTTACCAAGGTATTGACCTGGTTTTCATACTTTTCTTGCATCTCTCTCATTTCTCTTCCCAGTTTTTCCTCCACCTGTCTAACTTGCTTTTCAAAATCCTTTTTGAGCTCTTCCAAGGCCCGAGCCCACCCGACATCCCCCTGGGATGTCTGGGGTACTGAGGCCCCACCCTCCACATCTTTCCCTGATGGCAAGAATATGTCCTCCTCCTCGTCAGATCAGAATGTGGGGATCATTTGCATCTGTTCGAAAAAACTCTCTATAGTCTTATTTTTCTTCCCTTTTCTAGGCATTTTCCCAGCCAGTTACTTGACTTCTGAGATTCCCGTCCACCCCCGCCTAGATCCACCCAGCTAATGCTTGGGGTCTGAGATTCAAAAAGGCTTTCCGCAGCAGGCGCCTCTGCTATTCAATTTGAGCTTTAGTTCTGGTGCTGGGGTGGGGGCAGGGCCACCTCCCAGTCTCAGTTCCCTCCGGGGCTTTATGCAGAGGCCTTCAGTAATGGAGCGGGTGAGGGCATGGCCACCTCCCAGGCTCAGCTCCCTCAGGGGCTTTATGCAGAGACCTTCAGAAATGGAGCGGGTGGGGCAGAGCCGTCTCCCAGGCTCAGCTCCTTCAGGTGGTTTATGCAGAGACTTTCAGTAATGAAGATCCTGCCTGCTGCTGGGGGAGTTCTGGGCTGCAGCCACCGCGCTGCCCTGCCTCCGCCGCCACCCCCGCCTCTGCTTCCGCCGCTTCCTCCCGAGGGGGCCCAAGTCATGGAGACACCCCGCTCCCCCTCTCGGCCAGGCCAGCCATCTCTCTCAGTGACCTGTAGCCTCCGTGGGCGGAGGGACCTTCCTGGCTGCTGGAGGTTCCGTCCCTGAAGCCTGCTCGGATCAGCTTCTCTGGGGCCATGGCCAGGGCAGCGCTGGGGTGGGGTCCTCTTTCCGGGGCGCGATGGACCCTGTGGATGGCTCTCCAGGGCTCTCTGGAATGGAAATCTCTTCCACTCTGTTTCTGCACCCTTTACAGTGATCCAGAACTTATGGGGATATCTTTTTACATTAATTCTATGGGCTGTGGGTTCGGAGCTCATAAACGTACGTGTTTCTACTCCGTCATCTTAACTCCTCCCTCCCTCATTTTCTTTAGAGCAAAATTTGTAAATGGCAGGGCAATTGCGATAGCTAATCAGACTGATTAAAATTGAATTCTGTCTGAGCTGAGTTGTCAAGATAAACCTATAACAAATAGTAAAATAAAGACCATTTGGTATATAACATTTATGTTAAGTTTAATTTCAGTTTAATCATAACACCGATTATGTGAGGAATATGACAGACAAAAATGAAGAATTTTCTCAAATTTACAGTTATAGAGACAATAATGATACCTTGTTGTGATTTCTCTCCCAGAATATTTATTTTCCCTTCCTCTAATTCTTCTGCCCTGCTACACACATTTAAGTTATATGATGGATGTTTGTTTTGCACCATCCTTCATTTGCTTTGCTTACATTTCACACACAACTAAATCACCCTGCTATACCTAGTTTACTTGTTTGTTCAAAATGAGGATTTCGTTCAGTTCTAGAAAGTATTATAGTGGAGGAAAAAAGTTTTCTCTTCTGGGATTGCACAGAAAAATGAGTTCTTTTAACCAGAGAGTGACTTTGTCACACCAGTGGATCTGTTTAGTTCACAAAGCATGCAACTAAGATCCTAAAAATAAATTACGCTTACCTAGAAGACAAGGCAGCCCCTTAGGAGTCAGTTTTAATCATGGATGTTCAACATTAAAGGACACTCATTTGTATCCCCCTGACCAACTCCTGTAAGGGGATAAAATAAGCAAATTGATGGCTTTCCACATTAGCTCTTAATATGGTTGATACTAGTAAACTCAATATAATTAATTTAGAAATATGAGATTTTTCTTCCTTTCAGCTCTTTTTTCCTCTTTAGACCTGCTGGAAGGATCATATTTATGTTGGCTCCATGACATTACCTTTTGCCCCAAATGTACCTGTCTTCTAATCTTTCCTATTTCTTTCATCGGCATCAATATTTTTTCAGTTTCCAGATTCACAACCACAATGTAATCCTTTAGTTTCTTATTGTCCCTCACACTAAATATTCAGCCAGTTTTCAGATCTTGACGTTCCTAACTCTACAACATCTCTTGCATATTCCTTCTTCCCTCTTCTCACAAAACCACCCAGTTCATCACACCTCATCTAGATTATTGCAATGGTTTCCTAATTGGTATTCTGGCCACAAGTGTCTGCCAATTCCAGTTCATCTTCCTGCCAAAGTGATTTCCTTTAAGTGCAGATGTGAGAATTTAGTATTTGGTAGACTCCAATAGCTCCCTATTGCCTCTAGTATAAAATATAAACTACTTTGTTTAGTTTTAGGATCCTGCATGACTTGGTCTCAACCTGTTTCCTCAACCTGTATACAACCTGTCATTGTATAGTGCATCACTTTTCCTCCTTCTCTGTGTCATACAAACTGTGTTCCTCTATGTCTCCCACTTATAACACTTTAATTCCATCTAATGACTTTACTTTCACCATCTCATATGCCTGGAATATATTTTCTCCTCAGGGAATCCCTGTGTACTCTTAAGACATAATTCAAAAACTATATTCTGCATGAAACATTTACTGATCTCCCCAGTTGTTAATGTCTTCCTTCCCTAAATACTTTGCTTTTTTCTATCTATTAATTATTTTCTCTATATTTATCCTATATACATGCATGTATGGACTTGACCACCTAACCTCTAGAATCTAAGTTCCTTAAGGGCAGAAACAGTTCTATTTTTGCCTTTGTAGCTCCAGGGCCTAATAGAGCACCTGTAACATAGTAGATGCTCAATTAATTTTGTTGATTGATTGGCTGGTTATAATAAGAAGTTTATTTTCATATGTTCCATCAAGGGGAAGAGAAGAGGAGGGGAAGAAAAGAAGAAATTATTAAGTGCCTACTCTGTCGCAGACATTGTGCTAAGAGCTTTGTACATGTCTCATTTGATACTTACAGCAATCCTATGTACTAGATCCAAATTCCATTACCTCTATTTTAGAGTTGAGGAACTGAGGCAAAGAGAGGTTATGACTTGCCCAGGTTCACACAGCTAAGAAATGTCAGAAGCCAGATTTGAATTCTCTTCTTGACTATAAGTACTGTGACACATAGTTATCTCATTAGTTATTTAAGCATCTTCTAACTCTGCCCACTCTTTACCCCCAGCCCAACCAACAAGGCTCTTTATTTGATCATTTTTCTGTCTTTCACTTTTGCTGATTTACTAGTATAGGACAGCCATGTTGACAAATGCTTTCAATGAGAACGAACACAGCATCAAGGGCAACTACCATACTAAGGATAAGTTCTTCAATTTGAAAAGGTTACAAATCAGGACCAAAGTGGAGGGAGTGTTGGTGCATGATTTTCTGTTTGCAGATAATTTTGCATTCAATGCAGCCTCTGAAACTGAGATTCAGCAAAGTATGGATCAATTTTCTGCTTCCTGTGCTAATTTTGGCTTAATAATTAACACCAAGAAAACACAGGTGCTCCATCAGTCACCATCACACCATCCACACGTGGAACCATCGATTACAACAAACGGAGAAGTTTTGAATGCTGCAGATAAGTTCACTTACTTTGGTAGCGTACTTTCCAGGGATGTACACGTTGACAATGAGGTTGATACATTGCCAGAGCTAGCTCAGCGTTTGTGACGCTCCAAAGAAAAGTCTGGGAGAGAAGAGGTCTACAGAGCCATTGTGGTGACCTCATTGTTCTATGCTTGTGAAACATGGATAGTCTACCAGTGCATACGAAATTAAATAGCTTCCATTTGAACTGTCTTAGGAAGGTTCTGAGGATCACCTGGCAGGATAAGGTACGAGACACTGAAGTCCTTGCTCGAGCTGAACTGCCAAGTATTCAAACTATGCTTCGGAGAGCACAACTACTACAATGGGCTGGATATATTCGAATGCAAAATGTACACTTGCCAAAAAGACTATTTTATGGAGAACTTGCATAGGGCAGGTGATCATTTGATGGCCAGAAAAAATGATACAAGGACACTCTCAAGAACTTTGGATTTGACTGTGCAACATGGGAGACACTGGCATGGAACTGCTCAGCATGGCATGCCCACATCAGAAAGAGTGGCTGTGCTCTTTGAGAAAAGCAGAATTGAGACAGCACAAAGTAAACACAGGATGTGCAAATTTGGGATACCCACCCCAAATATTCACATGGACTATCTGTGCCCAACCTGTGGTAGAGCACTCCAGGATTGTATTGGTCTGATCAGCCACAATCGGACACAATGAAATTTCACTTTATCACGGTGATATCATTATGGTCCTCTTCAACAACCAGCACTGGACAGTAAGTCAAACCTTTGACTTCTTTCCCTCCATCAAAACTTACCTGTCTCATTCCTTCAGAGTCCCTCCAGGTCTCTAGATGTAGCTGTAGTTAATTGATAGTATTAATCAGATGAAATAATGCTATTAATGAGGAAGCTGTCTAAATCTTGTCCCATTCATAGCAGTTAAAATGTACTTATGTCCAATATTTCTGAAGAGAGTGTTTCCATTGGTGTGAGTACTCTCTGTTAACTTCCTAGGCTCTTTCAGCAACTACTTGCTGACTAACCTTTAAGTGATTATCTTTCTATGTAACTAGGCAGGTCAATTTGATTTGATAATTTTAAACACCCACTCTGTATGAATACCTTGCTAAGTGCTGAGACACACAAAACATTTAGATTTGGTCCCCATTTTCAGAGAGCTTTTCCCATAGTATTCCATTTCTATTCTGAAAATGAAGTTTTTCTAGTTTGGTAGAAACTTTGAAAGATTTCTTTCTAGTGACAGACCTTCAAGAAACTAGATTCACTTTTAGATGAGAATTGTATATTGGATTAACACCCTTAGACACTGACTAACTGTAGGAATTTTAGGTACTGTGGACGGGCTGGAAGAGAATTGTACTTTGATAGAGGGACACTTACAACATGTAGCCAGCTACCTTGCCTCAGGACTGCTCAGTTAGGTATTGACATATCAGTCCACCAACAAACATTTAGTAAGAATCTACTGCGTACCAGGCTCTTGGTAATATAAAGGCCAAATTTGCTCTTCAGGAGTCTTTATTCTAACAGAGGAGGCAATATCTATGTTCTTGATAGATGTATGTGTGTATGCATATGCTCATGTATATACATGTTTATATGTATATGTATGTGCTAATCTGTGCATATATGGCATATGTATATAGATAGGTACAAAACTATAATATTAATAAAAATAATGATAAAAGTTTCTTTAATGCTTTAAGGTTTGCAAAGCACTTTTCATCTGCTATCTTGTCTGATTCTCAAAATCATCATGGGAAGGTAGGTGCTATTATTATTCTAATTTTACCTAAGAAGAAATTGAAGCTGGGAGAGTTTAGGACCTTTCCCAGGGTCACACAGTCAGAAAATCTCTGAGGCAATTTTTGAATTCAGGTCTTTCTGACTCCAGATTGAGAGCACTAACCACTATTCCATTTGGTTGTTTTTCCAACACATATAGAACACATAGATTGTTAGAGGAAAAAGACTCATATACCTCTGGTATTGGGAACTAACTACTGACAAAAAGGGAAATAAACACTAAATGAATGAGGAAAGAAACTTTACATATTATTGTCCAGCAAAAGAGTTAAGGATCATAGAATTATACAATGGTAAAATTGGCAGATTCAAGATTATTTAGTTCAAATTACATGTTTTACAAATGGGGTCTCTGAATCTGGGAGAAGTTAAATGACTTCTCGAAGGCCTTACAGCAAACCAGTGACAAGTTGAAATTAGAATTCAGGCTTTCTGACTTAGATCAATTCATTTTCCACAACATTCTACTGCTTCTCCACTTTGACATGACTCTGCCCAGGAAACTATGCAAATAGTTCCCAGATGAGAGACAGTAAAAATGCAGCTACATTCCTTGTCCGGTTTTACTTGTGGTCTTCTGCATTTGTTTTTGAATAGCATCTATTCCCTAACAGTGCACTCACATTAATCTGTTACCCCTTTGTCTAACTCAACGTGCTCATTATCAATTGCTATTTTCCAGGGTGTTGAGTTTCTTCTTTTCTAGATAGTTGAATTTTATATTTAGCAGCACAAAATCTCTCCTAATTGTATGCATCTTACTGTTTTACATTTTGCATGTCACTTTGCAGTTTAGAGCTGAGTGATGTGCATGCTACCAATTTTGGTGTCAGGAATTTGTCATTTAGATTGCTATAAAAAAAGTAAATTCAATCCTGCATCAGACATAGCATGTGCTTCTTTGACTTTTTAATTTTTCTTTACTTGGGGACAATGATCTATTTTCACTAAGGGCCTAGCAGGTCACATGTCCATCATGACTTATAAATGTAGTCATAATCTCTTTGTTCACCAATTAAAACAATGGTCACACTAGATTGTAGAGGTTTATCTTCTCCTCTAGATGACACAAAGAAGAATCATGATTTTAGTTACATAGGTAACAAATCTAGGTGGACAACTTTACATGGTAATATTATTGGGAGGGGCTACCAAAGAACAGTACTTCTCCATAAGTCTAGCTCTTTGCAAACTATTGACAAGGTCTACTTTGGAAGTGAGAAAACATTTTAGTTTGGTTAACAGAGGTTCCTACACTGCAGTGGGGCCTAGAATTTGAATTAGAAAAACATTACATCTTTATTTCAGCATAGTTGGTTTCCTTTATATTTAGTATTTTATTTTATGTATTCAAGTTATTATTTGGAGAAAGGGATAGTGGTTTCACCACGTTGTCCAGGGAATCCATGCCAACAATAAAAAATATCCTTGGCTTAGTATATAGAGTAGTAGTCTTAGTGTTACAAAGACAGTATGTAGATATGTGAACCTAGGCAAGTCACTTTTCTCTAGGAGCTCCAAGAACTTTTCTTGAATATATTTACTAAGCCATGGATGGGCTATGATTTACATTAATGGGGGAGGTATTTTCCTGTCATTGGGATTGAGGGAGAACTAGCATCTCTGGTGTGAGGACTTGGCAAGCCTTCTCCATTCTGCTTATCCATCATTGGTGTCTACCTGGATCCCAACTCTCATCTGGGGCTCCAAGAAGCTTTAGCATTCATAGTAGCTATACCCTGGTAAAATCACCTTGGTAGACAGACTAAACCAGGTGAGAGTAACCAACAGACTTCAAACTCATCAGTAAATTAGGAGGATAACTACCTAAGTATATAAAGACATCCCCTGGTGGAATGGGTGAATGAGAACAATTTGTTCCAATGGCCATGAAAACAGTTGAAGCAGATACTGCAGAGCTCTTAGAGCTTGACGAGACATTGATGACACCAAGGTTATCCACTTCATCCTGGGTCAGTGCTAGTTGTCATGACTTTTGTCCTACCTCTTGACTTTGATGACTATGAAAGAGAGACTGAGGCCGACAACTTTGTGCAACTCTGTGTCACTTAAATCCAATTCACGTAGGAGTCAAGACATCACAAAGGATGAACGCCTTAACCAACATTTCCCATAGTGACAAAATAAAATTGAAGTTAGAACCTAAACAGTCAGGATTTGGTAATCCATTTTATTAGACCACAAATGTACTATATTTTCCTCCAAATCGTTCCAGATGGTTTTCTAGTTCTTAACCATTCTATCAGGCAGCTTGACAAAGAATGAGTACCTTTTCAAGAATTTCATCTTGAATATTTTCCACCCTTAATGTAAGATGGAAATTGTTTTATTTACAGTTTTTCCTTTGAGCTATTTTTTCTTTCTGGTAAAATGACTGCAAGTGGTATTATTCCCAAATGTTAGCTTAACTTCAAAATTTCTCATCCTTCCACTTGCTTGTAAGAAGTGGTCTTCATCCTTCTATCAAATCACATAATGACAATAGACAATGGCATTTAAAAACTTTAAATGAGAAGGATTTAAAACCTTCAACATTTCAGAATACAGGCATAAAGGATTTCTCTTGAAGAACTATGAAGAAGTTCTGGAAGTCACTCCTACTCAGTCTTATTTTGTCGCAGCAATTGCAGATTATGAGGCAGAAGGGACCTTAAAGAATATCCAGGCTCAGAGGTGCTACCTCTAGATATCATGCACCCATTTTATATCTGATTGAAGTTGGTTATACTTATCCCCCAATTTTTATAAAGACAATTATGATTTTGACAAAGAAACATAGGGACCTTCTTTAGTTTTATTTTTACTTTAAAATTGCATTCTATATCCTTGTCCTACTTTTCATCTGTTTTCCAAATTTCCATCATTTGGTAGAATGAGAAGACAGTGGGGGCAAGAGGAGAGAGAACTATTTCTCTCTCAGAAGAATTTCATTTTATTTTTCTCCCTCACTTTTTACTTCCCTGACAAAGATGTCAATGACAATTTTTCTCTGATGGCATTTGGAAATTTTTCTTTAACTTTTAATCATTATTACAAGGTCCTTAACTTAAAGCATTTCCTTTAACTTTCTTATTTTGTGTGCGTGTGTGTGTGTGTGTGTTTGAAGTACCACAGTTCTACTAGGAACCATAATATGTTCTCTCCCTTTTGCTTACAAGACGAGACTGTTAGCTGTTGGAATTCATGGCCCCTGACAACAGGGAAACACTCCAAAGCTTCAGAATGCAGGTACCTAGTAGGACGTAAACAGTCTTGTAATCCCTTGACTGGAGTAACACTCACTAGGAGGCTACAGTCAGCACAGCCCTGAGGTATAGCATAGGCTGAGAGAGAGAACTATCACAAGCACCTGAAAGACTGAGATCACTTTTAAATATAATAACAACTATGGTCAGTTTTGCAGCAGCAATTCCCCTTGCCAGCAATAGTTATCCCACAAATTATTCACACACCTACGATGTATAGAGAGAACAAAGCAGAAAGAGAAATTACAAGGCTTCATAGATTCATTGACTGCTAGAGTTAGAAACCTTCTTTTATCCAGTCTAACATTTTTATTTTCCTGATAAAGCTGCTGAGGCCTAGAGAGTTGTAGTGACCTAAGTTCAAACCATATGAAAGATTAGAATACAAATGTTTTGCAGGCCACTCTGAGTTCTTAGTGGGAAGTACAATCAGAGGTGTGTTTTTGAAATATGAAGAGAATACAAAGCAATAATTCTTAAATCAATTTATTATTGATTAAAATAGATATATCAACTAGATGGATAGGTCAGTGAAACAAATTAGATACATCACACATGGAAGCAAACACATGTAGTCACCTAAACAAAAACTCCAACTGCTATGAAGAGGACTTAACTATTTGAATGGAACAAACAAAACTGGGAAAATCAGGCTGCGGTGTGGATAAGAGTAACATTTCACAACCTATTATAAGATAAACTCAATAAATGTACTTGATCTAAATATAAATGATCAAATTAGGGAAACATAGAGAAAATATCTTTTAAATCTATGGATAGAAAAAAAGTGTATGACCAAACAAGTGACAGAGGGAATGAAAGAAGATAAGCTGCATAATTTTGATTTTATAAAATTAATTGCATTTATGCAAACCAACCCAATATAACTATCATAGAAAGGGAAACAAAACTAACAATGAAAAATGATTTTCAGGAAATTTTTCTGATAAAGATTTCATTATCAAGATTTAGAAGGAACTGATCTAAACTTATAAAAATAAGTGCCATTCCCCAATTGATAAATGGTCTAAGGATGTGTACAGTTATCCAGAAAACTAAATGAAAATATGTTCCAAATTACTAATAATTAGAGAAATAAGGAAAGGGGGTAAGAATAAATATTTATATAGTGTCTATGATTTGCTAGTGTTTTAAAAAATATCATCTCATTTGTTTCTCCTAAGAACCTTGTGAGATAGATGCTGTTGTAATCCCCATTTTACAGATGATGAAGCTGAAGCAAAGAGATTAAGGGACACGTCACATGTCACACAGATAAGAAGTTTCTGAGCTGGATTTAAAATCAGATCTTCTTGACTCCAGACCTACTGCTCTGTCTTCTGTACTATCTTTTGCCTTTGGTGTAATTGTAATAGTAAGCACCCCAACATACACAGGTAGGTCTGCTATTACAAGGTCCTAGATCTGCATTCATAAAATAAAACCAACTTTCGAGGGGTCAACAATCACTTTAATCAAGCACATGGATCATTCCTTTAACCAAGTATGTATATCATTCAGTTAGTTCAGGGAGTCATCACCCTGAATTTCAAAGAAAATACAGAGAAATCAAAAGATCATTAGACATGACTTCCTCTGACTGAATTCAACAGACTATTGGATCCCAACTGTCTGACCACCGTGACCAGAGAGGAAAGCATGACATCTGGGTTCTCAAAGACAGGGGTTCCTTAGAGGTTTCCCAGAGTCATCATCTGGCCAAAAACACACTTCCAGTCAGTAAGCTCCAAAGTAATCAAAAGACATGGCTTCCTCTGCCTGACCATAATTCAACAGATAGGTACAGCTGTCTGACCATCATTACCAGAGAGGGAAGCATGACATCTGGGTTCTCAAAGCTGGGGGGCTTCTTAGTGTCTTCCCAGAGTTCTCATCTGGCACTCAAACATTCTTTCCAAAATCTAAGCCCCAAAATAAAGCCTCACCTTCAGAGTATTTGTACCTTTCTTAGAGTCAGAGAACCAGTACCTCATTAACAAAAGCCATGGGTGTTACTACAGATATTCCCAGGCCCATTAATGGACGGGAAAGATCTCTAATCACATTAAAATAATTAACAATACAAATACTTTTAGTTAAAGAAACTCTTGCTTCTGTATTTTACTTCTTGTAAAGATTCTTGATTGATAAAGGCAAGATTCAATCAGAGGCACTTGATTATACTATGTATCAGCAAACACCCCAACATACACAAGGGGGCCTACTACAATAGGTTTTTAGATCTGCATTCGTAAAAGGAAAGGCAACTTTTGAGGGGCTAAAACTAACTTTAATCAAGCACATGTATCAATCCTTTAGTCAAGTAGATATATCATTCACCTAGTTTGGAGGAGTCAACACCCTCAACCTCAAAGTAATTAATAGACATGGAGTCCTCTGTCTGACCATAATTCAACAGACAGGAACAGCTGTCTAACCAGTTACCAGAGAGGGAAGCACAACATCTGGGTTTTTAAAGCCAGGAAGCTTTAGAAGCTTCCCAAAGTGCTAATCTGGCACTCAAACTTTCTTACCAATTAAACCCCAAAATAAAACTGTACCTCAAAGTCTTTATACACTTTTTAGAGACAGAGGGCATCACATCCCTTGAGCACCAGTGCCTTATTAACAAAAAGCATGGCTCTTATAAATCTTCCCAGGCCAGACAATGGATGGGAAAGACACTCCTTGGTCACATTCAAATAGAGGCATTATACTTGATTACACTAAAACAAAAACAGCAAAAAATCCTATTATGATTGCTTTCACAGCAATGTAAACTAAAGAACTGTAAATTAAGGTGATACTGAGGTTCCACTTCTATCCTTAAGATTGACAAAGATGACAAAAAAGAAAAATGACAAATTTTGAGGTGTAGAGGGAAAACAAACAGATTGATTTACAGTTGGTAGACATATAAAATGAGTAAAACCATCCTGCAAAGCATTTTGGAATTATACATAAACAATTACTAATGTGTACTCTTTGACCAAACCATATCACTGCTAGGTCTGTATCTAAAAGAGATTAAAGAAAATGTCCTATATGTATGAAAATATTTATAGTAGCTCCTTTTATGGTGTCAAAAAGCCAAGAGAATGCTCATTCAGGAATGACTGAAAAAATTGTGTATGTGAATGTGATGGAATACTATTGAGTTGTGAGAAATGAGGAAGTAGAGAACTTCAAAGAGACATGGAAAGGCTCTTATGAACTAAGACTGAATGAAGTAAGATGAATGAAAAGAACAATTTATACCAATAAAGACATAATAAAAAGGCAATTTGAAGATTTTTCTGATGACTGAAATGAGCAAAATCAGAAATACCAATTTATACAATAACAACACAGTAGACAATTAACTTTGAAAGTAATTAGAATTATGATCAGCAAGGTGACCATCCATGATGATAGAGGTCTGAGGCTGAAGCATTCTTCGTACCTCCTGACAAAGAGGTGATGAATTCAGGGTGCAGAATAAATTTTTTAAATGGGTATTGATTTGTTGCCCGGAATTTGTTTTTTTTTTTTTCTATTTTAAATCAGATTGAGCCTGAGAGGGAGAGAAAATAGATTTACTTTAATTAAAAATGAAATTTAATTTAAAAAAGACAGCACCTAACAGCAATAAAATTCAGGTTAACCAAAACAGACAGCATAGTAAGACTTGGGTCAATTAAAAGATCAATTAAATTCTAGGGGCCAGAATATGGCAGAAACAGAGACCTCCAAATAAATTCCTAGGCAGCATTTGGTTTAATGGCATATCAGAGAAGGGAGATATACAGCTAGGGATTCAGATCCTTTCCAAAATGAAGCATTTCCTTCAATTTACCTTCCTTAATTAAAAAAAAAATATTCCTTTGGGACTTCCTGTTATTTCTCTAGAGAGATGGAGGAATGAAAGGGCTTGGGAGAGGAAGATTGTTGGATTTCACGGATACATAGACTTGTTGTCATTCAGTTGTTTTAGTTGTGTCTAATTTTTCACGATGCTATTTGTGGTTTTCTTGGCAAAGATACTGGAATTGTTTGCCATATCCCTCTCCAGCTCACTCTACAGATGGGAAAACTGAGGCCAACAGGGCCACACATCTAGTAAGTGTATGAGGTCAGATTTGAACTCACAACAATGAGTCTTCTTGATTTCAGGTCGAGGGGGGAGGAGCCAAGATGGTGGAGTAGAAAGACTCACGTATGCTGGCTCCAAATCCACAGCCCATAAATTTCCTGTAAGAAGAACTTCCCACAAATTCTGGATCACTGCAAGGCGCACAGAAACACAGCGGAAGAGATTTCTGATCCAGAGAGCCCTGGAGAGCTGTCCCCAGGGGTCCGTCGCACCTCGGAAAGCGGAGCCCACCCCTGTGCTGCCCTGGCCGCGGCCACAGAGGAGCGGATCCGAGCAGGCTTCAGGGACAGAATCTCCGGCAGCCAGGAAGGTCCCTCCACCCACAGGTGCTACAGGTCAGTGAGAGAGACGTTTGGGCTGGCTGAGAGGGGAGCTGGGTGTCTCCGTTACTCAGGCCCCCTTGGAAGGCAGCAGTGGAGGGAGCAGCAGAGGCAGGGGTGGCCAGAACTCCCAGAGCAGGCAGGAGCTCCATTACTGAAGGTTTCTGCATAAAGCCCCTGAGGGAGCTGAGCCTGGGAGGCAACCCTGCCCCCACCCGCTCCATTACTGAAGGTCTCTGCATAAAGCTCCTGAGGGAACTGAGCCTAGGAAGCAGCCCTGCCCCCACCCAAGCACCAGAACTTAAGCTCACATTGAATAGCAGCCGCTTCCGCTGCGGATAGCCCTGAAACTGCGAAGCAGCATTTGAATCTCAGACCCCAAGCACTAGCTGGGCGGATCTAGGCAGGGGTGGACAGGAATCTCAGAAGTCAAGTAACTGGCTGGGAAAATGCCCAGAAAAGGGAAGAAAAATAAGATTATAGAGAGCTACATTGAGGGGGTACAGATGTTACCGCCTTTCAATTCTGATGACATGGAACTATTCTTACCATCAGGGAAAGACGTGGAGGTCGGGGCCTCTGTATCCCAGACATCCGAGGTGGATGTCCAGTGGACTCAGGCCATGGAAGAGCTCAAAAAGGATTTTGAAAATCAACTTAGACAGGTGGAGGAAAAACTGGGAAGAGAAATGAGAGAGATGCAAGAAAAGCATGAAAAACAGGTCAATACCTTGGTAAAGGAGACCCAAAAAAATGCTGAAGAAAATAACACCTTGAAAAATAGGCTCACTCAATTGGCAAAAGAGGTTCAAAAAGCCAATGAGGTGAAGAATGCTTTCAAAAGCAAAATTAGCCAAATGGAAAAAGAGGTTCAAAAGCTCACTGAAGATAATAGTTCTCTCAAGAGTAGAATGGAACAGATGGAATCTAATGACTTTCTGAGAAACCAAGAAACCATAAAACAAAACCAAAAGAATGAAAAAATGGAAGAGAATGTGAAATATCTCATTGGAAAAACAACTGACCTGGAAAATAGATCCAGGAGAGACAATTTAAAAATTATGGGACTACCTGAAAGCCATGATCAAAAACAGAGCCTAGAAATCATCTTTCACGAAATTATCAAGGAAAACTGACCTGAGATTCTAGAACCAGAGGGCAAAATAAGTATTGAAGGAATCCATCAATCACCTCCTGAAAGAGATCCAAAAAGAGAAACTCCTAGGAATATTGTGGCCAAATTCCAGAATTCCCAGGTCAAGGAGAAAATATTGCAAGCAGCTAGAAAGACGCAATTCCAGTATTGTGGAAATACAATCAGGATAACACAAGATCTAGCAGCTTCTACATTAAGGGATCGAAGGGTGTGGAATAGGATATTCCAGAAGTCAAAGGAACTAGGACTCAAACCAAGAATCACCTACCCAGCAAAACTGAGTATAATACTTCAGGGGAAAATATGGTCTTTCAGTGAAATAGAGGACTTTAAGCATTCTTGATGAAAAGACCAGAGCTGAAAAGAAAATTTGACTTTCAAACACAAGAATGAGAAGAAGCATGAAAAAGTAAACAGCAAAGAGAAGTCATAAGGGACTTACCAAAAGTGAACTGTTTACATTCCTACATGGAAAGACAATATTTGTAACTCTTAAAACTTTTCAGTATCTGGGTAATTGGTGGGACCATACACAGACGTACACACACACACACGCACGCACACACACACATGTACATGCGTGCATGCACACACATACACACAAGCACGCACACACAGAGACAGAGAGCACAGAGTGAATTGAATAGGATGAGACCATATCTTAAAAGAAATTAAGGTAAATGGTGAGAGAGAAATGTAGTGGGAGGAGAGAGGGTGAAATGGAATGGGGTAAATTATCTCTCATTCAAGAGGCAAGCAGGAAACTTTTCAGTGGAGGGGAAAAGAGGAGAGCTGAGGAAATAAAACATGAAGTTTACCCTCATCACATTCGACTAAAGGAAGGAGTAAAATGCACACTCATTTTGGTATGAAAACCTATCTTACAGTACAGAAAAATGGGGATGAAGGAGATAAGCAGGGAGGGAGGGATGATGGATTTCAGGTCCAGCACTCTATCCACTGCGCTCCTAGTTGCTTCTATATAAGTTACTAGACTGTTTCTATTAACCCATTTCACCAGATTCTTTCTTTTGGTACAATGACGTTCTTATCAACAAGTGGATACTAAGATTAGCCACAGGATAATATGATGCTTGTATAGAGATGCACAGAAATGAGGTTGGGAGGGGGTAGAAGAATGTGGCAAGGAACATGGGCACCGTGATTGATGATGGGTACCTTCCCAGTTGAACAGCACTGTAGGAGAGACCACCAAATATTACAGAAGGAAAACCTTCCCTCGTTACTTACACAGAAGTAGCTGAGATCTCCTGTCATCCCTCCCAACACTTACACTAAAAAGGCTTACTTTGGCCAATTCCTTTGCTCTTAACTAAACCAATTTTAGACACTGTCAAGATATTTCCAATTTGTGACAATGGCTATCCTTTTTTTCTCCTAAACACTATTTAAAAGCTACTATTGCATTCCAGAATGGCAATGTTATTATTTATCACACAATTCAGCTGTTCCCTTCCTGCCTCCTGTTTTGTCAAGCTTCCATTTCTACCATGCTAAAAAAAGAGAATAATACCGATGGAGTTTACTTAGAGAGAAACGACCTTAGGTAAAATGTCAAACCTTTTCATAGCCATCTCCCTCTTTTTAATTTCCATGTATTTTCTAGTTGTCCAATGTCCTATTTTCTGATATCATACCTGGGTATGAATTATATTCCAGTAGCTTTCCATGTTTCATACCTATCCCTCTAGCTCCTTCCTTTTTTTTTTCCTCTCAAAACTTATAGGTCCTGTGTTGCATTCCTTTTCCCTAGGAAGCTTATTGGCTTCCTCAGAAATAATTGAACTAATCCTTAGTAACATGCAGATACATTCATAGAGGTTATATTTAGAGCTAGAAGAAGTAATTAGGATGCTTTCATTTTATAGATGAGAAATCTGGTAAAGGACTTTCCCAAAGTAACACAAATAGTATATAGCAGAACAAGTTCCCTGATCCTAAATCCACTGTTCTTTTCTTGTCTTGGTTTTCTGTGTTTTCTTTCCAACTATTTTTTCTTTCATTCAAAATATTCATTGAGTACACACTAATGCAAGATTTTTTTATGCTTTTTTAAGGTAATCCATGTATATACATTTAAAATGATATAATATATAGTTTGTTACTTATTACTCTGAAATTCTCTAATTTCTGCCTTTGAAGATACAGTCAATAAAGATGAATTGAAAGAATGAAGAAATTATCGTGGGTTAGATTGGTCAGTAATAGATTCTTCAGAAAAGGAAAGGATAATGGCAATTGTTATCATGTAGGCAACTAGCTCGTACCTGGAATTCAAGAAGACCTAATTTCACATCCTGCCTACCTCAGACATTCAGCCTTTTTATCCCAGAGAATTATTTTACCTATCAAATCCTCCATTTTTTCATCTATAAAAATAGGGATAATAAGAGCATCTTTGACACAGGATTGCTATGAGAATCAAATGAATTCATATATGTGAAGCACTTTGTAAAATTTAAAGTGCTTTATAAATGTTAGCTATTATATATAAAGCACTTAAAATTTTAATGCATATTGCCAATATTGTGTAATTCAATCCTCACAACAACCCTATGATAACACCTAGGTTGTAAATGTAGGTGATTGGAATAGCAATGGAGAAGTAAATAAAACTGTGGGTAGATAATGATTTTTGTTTTAGACATGTTGAATATGAGGTGGCTTTGGTACATGGAGCTGGACATTTCCAGTAGGCCGTTGGAGATGTGGTTTCAGGAGGGAGAAGTCAAGGGCTGGATGTATACATTTGATTGCCATTTGTATGGAGATTATAATTTAATCCATGGGTCCTGACAAGAGAGACACAGACACAGAGATGGAAACAGACACAGACACAGAGACACACACATACACAGAAAGAAAAGAGGGGAGACAGAGAGAGAAGCGACGGGGAAAGGGAGACAGACAGAGACGGAGAGGAAGAAACAGAAAGAAGAAAGGGTCAGGACAGAGACCTAGAAGTTCTGTACAGAGCTCTGATCTTGATTTCAGTAAGACTTGGGTTCAAATCATGCCTCCGATTCTTATTTTTTGTATGACCATGTGCAAGGTGCTTACCTCCTTGGGCCTTTTATTTGAAGGGGTTTAAAAAAAGATGATCATCTTGAACTCTAAATCTCTGACCATATTTCTGCCCTGGGCAGGATGTAAGGGCCAGGATAAGCCCGACAGGTAACAAGAGAACCATAGGAGAATGGTGTCACAAAAATCCAAGGAGCAGAGAGTATATGGGAGGAGAGGCTAATTAAGAATCAAATACTGCAGAAATATCTATAATAATAGTAACAGCAACAAAAGTGGCTAAAATGTAAGTAACATTTTAAGGTTTGCAAAGCATTTGGCAAATATTATCTCAGAAGGAAGGAGGATTGATTGGCAACAGAGTGGACAAGTAGAGTGAGTGAATGGCCTTGGGTTACTATGAGGACAGTGCTTTGATCAACACTAACAGTGAATTTAGGGGCCGCTAGGAGGCACAGTGGAGAGAGTGTGGGACCTGGAGTAAGGATTCTTCCCAATCTGAAATGTGACCTCAGACTCTTATTAGCTTTGTGACCCTGGGTAAGTCACTTAACCCTTTTTGCCTCTATTCTTCATCTGTAAAATAAATTGGAGAAAGAAATAGCAAACTACTCCAGTATCCTTGACAAGAAAACCTAAAATGGGATCATGGACATGACTAAACTAAATAATGACAAATAGAGAAGCTCAGAGGAGGGAAAGGTTTGGAATAAAATACAGTGCTTGTGTTTTGGTTTGGCTGAGTTGGAGATGCCTACAAGATATTGAGTTCAACATGTCCAAAAGGCAGTTTGTGATGTGGCACTACACTTTAGGAGAGAAACCAAGACTAGGTATTTAGAACAGAAAATCATTCAAATGACAATGATCATTGAACCTGTGGGAGATGATGAGATCACAAAGTGAATTGGTACAAAGGAAAAGAGAAAAGATCCCAGCACAGACTCCAAGGAGAAATAAATGTTTATTGGCCACAGCACAGGTGAAAAACCTGTGGAATGTCCCTTGAAGGCATAATTGTACTTCCAATGCCTACCACAGTGATTACCAATAAGTAAGCATTTAATAATTGCTTGCTGATTGGTTAGTAGGTGCAACTTTCAACGAAACAGATTAATATAAAGCAAAGGAAAAAGTTAAGTGACCTGTCTAAGGTCACACAGCTAGTAAAAGATTAAGGTAAGATTCAAACTCAGTTCTTCCTGATTCTTGGTCCAGAAATCAATTTGCTATGCTGCTTAGCTGCCCTAGAATATCACTGACTGAATTAGAGAGTTAGACACTACATATTTAAATGTGAAGCTTGAATATTTTTAGTAAATTTTTGACTCATACAGGAATGATGAGTTGAACTTTCTGCATATGTGCAAAGCTACTTACTTAATTTAGAAAATAAAGATTTCTTCAGTGGGTGTTATATGTCCATTCTTAAGCTTATAATTTTTATTATCAATTGTGTATATCCTAGACCTGATACTGAGAATCACAGGTCAACTCTAGGCTTACTAAATGAGAAAGATTTTCCACAGGTCTTACTAAAAAAGTCGAATGACAAAATTTAACATTCCCCAGACTATTTCCTTTATAGACAAGGGTTAATGAGGACCATCTGTTTTTCAAGGCAAAGTTGCAGCTCTGTGCCAGTCAGTTGTTATCATCTCTGTTCTTTTGTCAGTTTTTATGACATCTTTAATTTTATTATCAGTATCAAAAGACGTCATCATTTTATGCTCATTTTGATGTTATAAAATATGTCAGTTTTATTACTGCCACCTCACTAAATGTGTAGCAGGAATGAGTACTGATCAAGAAATAGATAATAGGGAAGAGAGAGTTATATTGTTCCAAATCATTTAAAGATGTGACAGAATTAGATAATCCTTTCTTTTTCTCCTTAATGAAACAAGATAGCATTGTTGGTTTCTCTGGAAAAATGTTTGCAAATACTTGAGCTTCCTATCTTCTCACTCTTACCGTCCAAAGTCCCCTACGCACAGAGTTACTTAATACAATGTACATTTGAGTCAACTAGGTGTTTCAGTCCTGTAGTAGTTGTGAGAAAGGTAGATCTTGATTTAAATGTAGTCTCAGAAAAATGGCGTGCTAAAACTGGCTCAGGAGACCCAGTTGTTAAATTTTCACCTCCGAAATCAATAAACACTACAAATCAGGAGGTAGGTTTTTTTTTTTAAATTTTGTTGATTACCTAGATTTAAGAAAGTGAGTGAATATATATTAATAATTAACCTAAAAGTGTTTTGCGTAGATTGGTTTTCTTTTTTTCATTGACCAGCACAGCCCTGACAGTTATTAACCGTCACTTTAGACTAGTCAATTAACCTCTATCGGCCTCAGTTTTCTGTAGTGTGAATAAAATAATAACACCTACTTTTCAAGGTTGTCATGAGGTTAAAAAGGAAATTTTTGTAAAGTATCTTTGCAAACCTTTAAGCAGGATATAAATTTTATTTCTATATAATAAAGCATTATTTTTATAAAGCACTATAAATTCATTTTATGAAAAATATGCAAACATTAGGGAGATGTTGAGAGTAGTAATTCCACTGCTCAGTTATTATTCAGTCACGTCTGATTCTTCATGACCCCATTTGGGGTTTTCATGGCAAGGATACTGGAATGGTTTGCTGGTTCCTTTGCCAGCTCATTTTACAAATAAGGAAATTGAGGCAAAACAGGGTTAAGTGACTTGCTCAAGGTCACCCAGCTAGTCTGAGGCCAGGTTTGAACTTAGGAAGATGAATTTTCCTGACTCAAGGTCCAGAACTTCATCCATTGTGCCACCTAGCTGCCCAATAAAAGAACTGGAAGATGCTAAAAAATAACAATAACCAAACTCTTTCATCATTGCATCTCCTTCTTGATATTGTTGTTGAGAGTAAGTCACAACATAAGAAGCCATGATATGTAGGTGGGGAAGTGAGAAGAATTTCCCTTTTTTGTTCCCTTTGGGAATGTTTTAGGTATTTGCATTGGTGTGAAGGGCTAAATCTATCAGAAACAGTTTTAACACACTGGGGCTCTTACTATGTATAATGTTCTCGTGGTTCTGCTCATTTCACTCAGCATCAGTTCATGTAAGTCTTTCCAGGTTTTTCTGAAGTCTGCCAGTTTGCCATTTCGTATAGCACAATAATATTCCATCACATTCATCTATCAGAACTTGTTCAGCAATTACCTAGTTGATGGGCATTCCCTTGATTTCCAATTCTTGGCCATCACAAAAAGAGCTGCTAGAAATTCTTTTGTACATGTAGGACCTTTCCCCATTTTTATGATCTCTTTTTAAATACAGCCCTAGAAGTGATACTGCTGGGTCAAAGGGTATGCACACTTTTGTAGTCTTTTGGTCATAGTTCAAAATTGCTCTCCAGAATTGTTGGATCAGCTCACAGCTCCCCCAACGATGAATTAATGTTCCAACTCTCCACATCTTCTCCAGCATTGATCACTTTCCTGTTTTGTCATGTTAGCCAATCTGATAAGTGTGATATGGTACCTCAGAGTTGTTTTGATTTGCATCTCTCTAATCAATAGTGATTTAGAGCATTTTTTTCATATGATTGCAAATAGCTGTAGTTTCTTCTTCTGAAAACTGCCTGTTCATATCTTTTAACCATTTATCAATTGGGGAATGACATGTATTCTTCTAAATTTGACTCAGTTCTCTATTTTAGAAATGAATCCTTTATTACAGATACTAGTTGTAAAATTCTTTCCCAGTTTTCTGCTTCTCTTCAAATCTTCGTTGCGTTGGCTTTGTTTGCACAAAATCTTTTCAATTTAATGTAATCATTTTGCACTTCATAATGTTCTCTATATTTTGTTTGGTTATAAATTTCTCCATTCTCCATGAATTTGACAAATAAACTATTCCTTGCTCCCCTAATTTGTTTATAGTGTTATACTTTACATCTAGATCATGTAACCATTTAGGCTTCATTTTCATTGGTCAGGCATTGGTCTATGCCCAGTTTCCACCACACTTGCAGTTTTTACAGCAGTTTTTGTCAAATAGTGAATTCTTATCCCAGAATCTAGGGTCCTTGGGCTTATCGAACAGTAGACTGCTGTAGTCATTGACTAATGGGTGTTGTGTACCTAACCTATTCCTCTGATCTACCCCTCTATTTCTTAGCCACTACCAATTAGTTTTGATGATCTCTGTTTTATAATATAATTTGAAATCTGGTATGGGTAGGCCATCTTCCCTCTCATTTCTGTTCATTAATTCCCTTGATATTCTGGATATTTTGTTCTTCCAGAGGAATTTTAATATTATTTTTTTCTTGGTATACTTTGATTTGTATGGCACTGAATAAGTCAATTAATTTAGGTAGGATTGTCATTTTTATTATATTAGCTCAACCAACCCAATAGCAACTAATGTTTTCCCAATTAGTTAGATCTGAATGTAATCGTGCTGATAGTTTTCCTAATATTGAACCAGCCTTGCATTTCTGATATAAATACTACCTCACTAAAGTGTATTATTCTCTTGATAAGTTATAATCTTTCTGCTAATATTTTATTTACAGTTTTTTTCATCTATATTCATTAGGGATATTGGTTTGTAATTTTCTTTCTCTGTTTTGGCTCTTCCTTTTTAAGCCATCAGCACCATATTTATATCATAAAAAAATTTGATAGAACTCCTTCTTTGCCAGTTTTCCTAAATAGCCTATATAGTATTGGAAAGAATTGTTTTTTAAATGTTTGATGTAATTCATTTGTAAATTTATCTGGCCCTAGAGGTTTCTTCCCAGGGAATTTCCTAGGGAATATTATTCAATTTCCTTTTCTGAGATGGGGGTTAAACATTTTACTTCCTCTTCTGTTAATCTGGACAATTTATGTTTTTGTAAATATTTATCCATTTCACTAAGACTGTCAAATTTGTAGGCATGCAGTTGAGCAAAGTAATTTCTAATCATTGTTTTAATTTCCTCTTCAGTGGAGGTGAGTTCACTCTTTTTATTTTTGATATTGGTAATTTGGTTTTCTTCTTTCTTCTTTTAAATCAAATTGACCAAAGTTTTATCAGTTTTATTATTTTTTTTCATAAAACCAGCTCTTAGTTTTTTATTAGCTTGATAGTTTTCTTAATTTCAATTTTATTAATCTGTCCTTTGTTTTTCAGTATTTCTAATTTGATATTTAGTTGGGGATTTTCAATTTGTTCTTTTTTTTGGCTTTTTCAGTTGTGTGTCCAATTTCCTGATCTTCTCTTTCTCTATTTGATTCATATTAATCATTCAGAGACATAAAATTTCCCCTAAGAACTGCTTTCATTGCATCCCATAAATTTTGGTAGGTTTTCTCATTATTGTCATTCTCTTGAATGAAATTACTGATTGTTTCTGTTTTGTTGTTTGACCCACTCATTCTTTAGGATTAGATTACTTAGTTGCCAATTAATTTTTGGTCTATCTTTCCATTACCCTTTGTTACACATAATTTTTACTGCATCGTGATCTGAAAAGGATGCATATTTCTGCCATTCTGCACTGGATTATGAGATTCTTAGGCTCTAGTACATGGTCAATTTTTGTGTATGTGCTATGTACCACTGAGACAAAGAAAATTCCTTTCCATCCCCCTTCATTTTTCTCCAGAAGTCTGTCATATCTTCCTTTTCCAGAATTCTTTTCACTTCCTTAACTTCTTTTTTATTTATTTTGAGGTTAAATTCATCAAGTTCAGAGAAGAGTAGAGGGAGGTCCCCGCACTGGTATAGTTTTGCTGTCTATTTCTTCATATAACTCCCTTAACTTCTGCTCTAAGAATTTAGATACTATACTATTGGTACATATATGTTGAATGATGATATTCATTGTCTATGGTGTGTTTTAGCAGGATATAGTTTCCTTCCTCATCTCTTTTGATTAGATATACTTTTACTTTTGCTATGTCTGAGATGAGGATTACTATCCCTGCTTTTTTTACTTCAACTGAAGCATAATATATTATATTCCAGCCATTTACTTTATACTGTGTGTATGTTTCAAATATGTTTCTTGTAAACAACATATTTTATGTATGGTTTTTAATCCATTTGGCCGTCTGCCTCCATTTTATGGGAGAAATCATCCCATTCACATTTACAGTTATGATTAATCTCTGTGTCTTTCTCTCCATGCCATGCTTTCCATTTATGGTTTTATTTCTCCCTTCTCCCTTCCCTTCTCTCAAACTTCCTTCCTTTCCAATCACTCCCCTCCCTTTTCTTTCCCTTTTCCCCACCTACTGCCTGTAGGGTAAGTTAGATTTCTATGCTTAACTCAGTATGTTATTCCCTCCTTGCATCAAATTTGATGAGAATAAAGTTCAAAAAATGCCCATCTCTCTCTTTTCATTCCAAGTACTTTAATATGGTTTTGTGCCTCCTCATATGATGTAATTTACCCTTTTCTGCATCCTCCTCTCCTCTCCTCCCTTTGAACCCCTTCATTAGGTTTTTTATCACCACATCAGTTACCTACAATCTCTATCTATCTATCTATCTATCTATCTATCTATCTATCTATCTATCTATCTATCTTTCTATCTCCCTTTTAAATGTCATGAAAATGTATTATTCTCAAGATTAACAAATATCATCCTCCCACATAGGGATGTAAACAGTTTGTCCATATTAAATAGCATGTTTTTCCCACTTTTTTTCCTGTTTACCATTTTATCCCTCAAATCTCACCTCAGACACTTGACACTCACTAGCTGTGTGACTTGGGCAAGTCACTTAACCCCAATTGCCTCATCCTGGGTCATCTCCAGTCATCCTGATGAATATTTGGTTACTGGATTTGGATGGCTCTGGAGGAGAAATGAGGCTGGTGACCTTCACAGCCCTCCTCCACTCAAAACAAAGTCAAGTGCAAGTCATGTCATTAGTTCTCTGATGGCATGGTCTTCTTCAGCAATGAAGGATGAACACAAATGTGAAGACCAAATTTTCTTTTGAACTCTGGCCTTTTCATCAGGAAGCTCTGGAAATTCCTTATTTCATTGAATGTCCATCTCCTTACCTGAAAGATTATGCTCAATTTTGCTGGGTAGTTGAACCATTGTTGTCTATGATCCTTTGCCTTACAGAATATCATATTTCAATCCCTTTGATCTTTTAATGTAGGCTCTGAAAGGTCCTGGATGATCCTGACTGTAATTCCTTGGTACTTGAATTGCTTCTTTCTTGCTACTTGAAGTATTTTCTCTTGATTTGATAATTCTGGAATTTGATAATAACATTCCTTGATCTTTTCCATTTGGAATCTTTTTCAGGAGGTGATCAGTGGATTCTTTCAATGGCTATTTTGCCTTCTGCATCTAGGACCTCAGGGAAGTTTTCCTGAATGATTTCTTGGAAGATTTTGTCTAGGCTCTTTTTTTCATAATGGCTTTCTGATAAACCAATAATTCTTAGATTTTTCTTTCTTGGATCAATTTTCCAGGTGAGTTGTTATTCCAATCAGATATTTTACATTTTCTTCTATTTTTCATTCTTTATATTTGATTTGACCCATTCTTGATGCCTTATAGAGTCATGAGCTTTTACATGCCCAATTCTACTTTTTAACTAATTGGTCCCTTCAGTTAATGCTTTTTTTTTTTTTTTTACCATCTTTTCCATTTGTCCCATTATTCCTTTTAAGGAGTTATTTTCTCTAGTGTGTACCTCACTATCCATTTGGACAATTTTACTTTTATGGAGCTATTCTCTTCAGTGAATTCTTTTCTTTTTTCATTTTGTCAAATGTATTTTTAAAATCATTCATCAATTTTTTAATTTGGGTTTTTAAAATTCTTCTTGAGCTCTTCCAAGAATACTTTTTGGACTTGTTACCAGTTAATATTCCCTGTTGAGGTTTCAGGTGTGGGTAAAATGTCTCTGCTGTCCTGAATTTGTATTTTGATCTCCCCTGTCCCTATAACAAGATTATATGGAATTTGCTTTTCTAATTTGCTTCTTGTTCATGGGGATTGCCTTTTTCCTGCCTTTTTAAGTAGATCTCTGTTTGTAAGGTACAGTGGGCACTGTACTATATTTCTTGTGCTAGGAGTTGTGGGCCTTGTTATTGGTTTTATGCATTGTGGCCTCTGGTTCTTTCAGCTAGAAGCTGTACAGTGCTGCAGCTTACCTGATGCTGAGTTGACCGGTATGTGCCAAGGCTGAAGCCAGGTGAAGACTTTCTCATTTTCCCCAGGATTACACTGAAGTTCACAGTGTGAGGTGTGGGGGAGGGGTGGTCTGGCCACTGGAGGTCTCCTCCTCCCTTCGGGTTGTGTTAGAGCACAGGCAGGCTCAAAGGCTGGTGGACCCCTGTTTGCACTGGTATCTGCCCAATTCCCTCGGCTGTGCTAAGGCATGCATTGGATCCTGATACTGGCACTTACTGAAGAGACCCCCCTGTGGCTCAGGATCTCCTGCTGGTCTGTGAGGTGGGGCTTGCCATGACACTTCTGGTCCTGCACTGGTTCCCTTCAGCCACAGCAAGAGGGACCCCTCCTGTAAATCTCCCCAGCCTTCTGGGCTAAAAGATTGTTGTACCCCTTCTGCTATTCCTAGATTTTTCCTGGAGCAAAATTCTCTGAGTTTTTCAAGGTCAACAAGGGAGGGTGAGAGCACTTACAGTTTACTCTACCATCTTGGCTCTTGGAAGCCAGCTAATTGTCTTTTAACCAGGATTTTCCTGGCTATCCAGATGCAATTTAGACTCTGGAGTTTGGAGTGTGGTAGACAGTACCATATGTTTCTCTTTATCCAATGTCTAAGAATCTCCTCTATCTATAAGTCATTCAGTCCACCAGATTCTGAGGACCTCTCACTCTGAACTTGATCCTCTCATCCCAGATATGCTTCAGATTCACACACTTACAATTACTTTCATGTTTGCGTCTGCTGTGGTCTCTCTCATTAACTGGAGATATATATTGTGTCTGGTGATTGCTTTTTAACTCACCATAGCAACTACAGCATACTTGGCTCCCAATGGGTGCTCCATAAGAAAGGAAGCAGGGGATATGTCTGTCACCTTGTCTCTGCTAGAAGAATTAATACATTGAGGACACAGATACACTACCTACTGGTCCTTAGTGTATGTGATGAGGGATGTCACTGATCATATACTCTTTGAGGGGGCTACAGAGATATCTGCTGAGAGGGCTCTCATTCTTAGATATAAATCTTCCAGAGCTGCAGGAGGGCAGTGGAGTCCTTGTTCTAGATCACCAGTCAGAGAAACTTCAGTTCTGGTATGATGGGCTTCTAAACGTGTTAAGGATTCTGGTGCCAATTTTGAGAGTCCCTATAATCAATGAAGATATGGCAGAAAAGACCCATGTTAAGTCATGGCAGTAAATGGCAGTTACATAGAAGTATAAGGTTTTGCAAGAAAAAAATAAGTTTTAAGGGCATTATTTTATCTGATCCTTTAATCTCTTTTTGAGATAATTTTTATAATTATTATTTTTCTCATTTTATAGAGGAGGAAACTATGTCTGAGTAAGGATTTGAATCAGTTCTTCTTGACCCTAATTCTAGGAATCTACCCGTTCCACTTAAATATCTTCCTTTAAAAAGAATTTGGGAAATAGTAGTTCCAGGATGCTCGCTAAACCCAGGAGAACTAAATTGTATTCATAATGACTATGAAAAAGAGGCACATGTGTCCATTCCATAAATCTTAGCCCAAATGTGAATTTAATTATTAATACATACATATATACTCACATGTTTTAATTGACATTTTGTTTATGTGCAAAAATAAAGACAAATAAAATTCTGAATCCATATATATTAGGGTATGAGATGCAGAAAATGATAATTTTCAGTGACATTTACTTGGTTTAAAAATTCTGTTTTGAATAATATTTTAATTCCCCCAATTCAAATACATTCTGTTCCCTTCCTTCTGTTATATACTCATATAAGAAATATATGAAATAAGAAAAAATTTTCATTTTCTCCCTCTCACTTATTCACTGACATGTTGATTAGAAACTATCCCTTTGAGTAGATTTTTAAGAATAGGTGAACTGATACTTTTTGGGGACAAGGATTAAAATAACCTTCTTGTGTTCTAAGAGTACTATACTAGGAAGAAATGAAGAACTGACAATGTTTACTTTACAAGTTGAGAGCAGTTGAATGGATTAAATTAGATAATTACCAGCTGTTACTCTCTACAGAAAAGCGCCACTGGTAAGAGACTAAGAGAATTGTATAGCTATATCAGATACCCAGGTGTTTCATGAATATTGTCTCAATGGCTGCTGTCCTTTTTCTTATTAAGGTGCATAAAGTCTGATCAGATGAAAGAATTTTGTAGTTAGCAAAGCCTTCTAGTTTTATAGGAAACAGATTTTCTTCTTTTATTCTACCTGCATCCACCACCCCCACTCCAATTCCAACAGAATGAAGAATTCCAGTGAAGATTTGGATGATAATCATGCATTTTCGTGTGTGATGGGTTTTTATAGTTCTATATGGCTAGCCTTTCAGCTCTCTTTATGGACTTTAAAAAATATAAAATTGCACCTACACCTCACTAAACCTTCTGCATTTTTTTGTTAGTGGCAACATTTTGTATTTCTGTGACCAGTGATTACATTTCTGTATTTCTTATACTCTTGATTATATTTCTAAGACAGTTTTTTTTAAATTTAAAGCAAACTAATTACAGAGGCATGTGGGAAAATTGAAGCTTTTCTCCTTCTCATTTCTTTACAACTCTTACCATACCTATAAACTGAAGTGTGTAGTTTTTTCTTCGATATCACTAAATGCTTCTATTGAAGTGGTAAATAAGTTGACTATGATATATGGTTATTGGTTAATCAATAGTAAAATATGAACAATTAATAACTGCAATGTTGTAATGATGATAAGCTGGGAGAGACTGGGTTACTGTAATCAGTAAGATAGTCCAAGACAATTCCAAATTACTCATGATGAAAAAATGCTGTCCACCACCAATGAGAGAACTGATAAACTGAGTGCAAACTGAAATGTAATTTCTCAGTTTCTTTATTCTTCTTGCTTTTGGGGGGAATTACGGCTAATATGGAAATATGTTTTGCATAAAATGGTATATCTACACAGGGCAACTCAGAATATTATATTTTGAAAGTAAGTTTCAGAATCATTCTTTTACTCTTTGTTCCCCACAGTCCCTCAACCAGTCATTTCAGTCTCTTGCGTAATAACATAAACACATGGTCTCACAATGTAGGAGTCAGTATGCTGAGAGACATTTTTCTAAACATAGCTCCCTTTTTGCCTAGTCTGGTCTGGGACTTAATGAACACTTCATATTTGGGAAATGCCAAATAGGTGCTTTTGCTCTTTGAAAATAGATTCAATTTTATAAATACAAGATGATTTCATTAGCATGACAGCCATTGTAGAATATATAAGACTGGACAACTTTAATAGTCTTTTAACTGAACTACCTATTTTTAGTCTCTCGCTTCTTCAACCCTTTCTTAGCACAGCTGCCAAAATAATCTTCTTAAGCATAAATTTAACCCGTCAGTCACTTTTTTTTTAAAGCAGTATCTCATTATTTCCTCTAGCATAAAATTCGAATTATTTGGTTTGTTATTCTCAAGTTCATTTTGTAATCTGGATTCAAATCTAATTATATATTTTTATTGCACATTGAGAGGCAGTGTCAATTAATGGATAGAAAACTGTCCTCAGAATCAGAAAACCTGGGGTTCAAACCCAGAATGTCAGGCATACTGTTTATGTGACACTGGACAAGTAGTTGCTTTCTCAGTGCTGCAGGCAACTTTCTAAGAGTACAAATTACAAAATGGGTATTTCCTCACCAATAGCTTCTTTCAGTACAAAAGCACTGGTTCTCATTAACCTCCTTCCTGGACTTTCCATTCTGTCATTCTGTACTTTCTTACTTTCATGCCTGGACGGTAGTCCTCTCTCTTCACCTGTAGACATTTTTCCTTTCTTCAAATCTCAGTTCAGGTGTCATGTCTTAATGGGGCCTCCCCTTACTTCAGTGCAAGTGCCAGCAAGAAGAACTCTCTCCCTTCGGTTTTCATAGATCTTTTTGGCTTGAGTCACTATTTTGCCCCTTTCACATTTCATGTCTTGCCAGTCTTATTTGTGCAAGTTAAAAATATCAAATCTTCCCCAATACTTTGGCCAGTTAGACTGTGTGCTCCCTTCACAGTAACAATTGGACAGTTTTCCATCTGTTGTTCTGTGGAACCAGCACAGTTCAGGGCACAGAGCTGGTGTTTATTAAATGGGAGCTTAATTGAACCGAAAGGTATGAGAAACACACACATGCACACACACACACACACACACACACACACACTCTCTCTCTCTCTCTCTCTCTCTCTCTCTCTCTTTCTTTCTGTCTCTCTCCCCCATCCCTTTCCCTCTTCCTCTCCCTGTCCTTCCTTTTCCCTCCTTCATCCCTCCCTCTCCCTTCCTTCTGTCTCTTTCTCTATCTCCCAGAGATATATATTTTTTCCTCTATTGCAACAGGGAACTTCCAGTGAAAAATCCCTCTCTATGACACAGATGAGGAACTGCTATACAATTTAACTGTCTTAGATGCAGGAATGGGTATTTGTTCTATGAAGTTTGGATTCAAAGGACTGCACTCGAGGACCTAGAGGGTCCTCTTGAGGCCACAGATTCCCCGCCCTTGTAAGAGTTGCTTGAGGGTACACTGAGAAGGTAAGTGATTGGCCCCAGAGTAAGTATCCATCAGAGTCAGGCCTTAAAAATCAATTATTCCTTACTATAAGACTGGCTCTCTGACTATTATGAAGTGTTGCTTCTGTACTCCAAAATCTAAGTATTTTTATATTCTATTTTATTATAAATTCTATCAGCTTTTACAATTAAGTTTACGAATCCGGCCTTGGAGGTTTAGTTACTTACTTCCTCTGATCTTATGGCAAAGTTCTACAAATAGTTACTATAACAATTTCTAATGTTCATAGAGCGTTGCAAGGTGTGTAAAGCCCTTGAAAGATTTTTCATTTCATCTTCAGAAGAAATCTATGAAGTAGGTCTTATTATTAGTCACATTTTGCAAATGAGGAAAACGAGCCTGAGAAAGGTTAAGTGAGTTGCCCAGGGCCACACAACTACTAAGTCTATGTAGCATCATTTGAATACAGGTCTTCCTGAATGCCAAATCCAGTACACTATCTTTGAGGCCCCCTAGTTGTGATGATATAGGTTCATTTATTACCTAGAGAAACGGAATCATAGAGAAATCCAAATAATGTTTTTAATACTTTCACATTGGAAGTATTAAATAGAATATTTAACAAAATGGAATCTACATTTTTCCTCTCAAACATTTTTGTAACACTCAGAAATAAAAGCCTATCCTGAAGCAAGTACCCTATATACTAGCCTTTGTAAAATACTCCTGTTTTACAATATTTCTAACCCCTCCACATGCAACAAAAAGCTCAAACTCAAAACAGCGATCTCAAAACTTGTAGACTTCAAGCTAATAAATGGCATTTTACGCACTATAATTATGCCATAGTAAATACTTCACTTGTTCTATAATTCATAATTGTGGGTATACCCTTTACCACCTTTCATATATTCTACTCATATGTCACTTTTGTCCATTTCCTTACACAAATCCTCTGTAGAATATCTATCTGATCAGTAGAAAATCTTCCTCCAAACCTTTAAATATTTCTCAGACACTAATGTTATTCCAAGGTTGTACATATATTTTCCTCTATTCTAGTACTTTAATAGGTCATATATGTCCTTAATGAAGGTTTTTTATAAAATGTCTTTTATTGAAGTAATTTTTGTTTTGGGGTCAATATGCTACAGCTTTTCTCCTTTGCAGGGAATGGAGGGGGAGAAGGGGAGAGAGAAAGGGGGAGAGAGAGAGAGAGAGAGAGAGAGAGAGAGAGAGAGAGAGAGAGAGAGAGAGAGAGAGAGAGGAGAGCACCTTGCAAATATTAAAGTACCACTGTTTCAGCTATTAACATGGTTATAAAATGAAAATCAGATCTGAAATGGATGAAATATTGTGCTAGGAAAACGCATACTCTAAATAAAAAGGCTTATTGGCAGGCAGATTTGGAGCTCTGACACCAAATCACAGACTTAAGACTGAAAGAGATAAGAGATGTTAAAGTCATCTATTTCTACCCTCTCATTACATAAAAGAGAAATATGTAACCACAAGAAATAGTTGAGTGATGTATCCCTGTTACTGAAGAGGAAAGGGATTTGTGCTTGGGTACCTTGATCTCCGCACTGTACCACACTGCTTTCTTCTGCTTCCACTGTGGACTCATGCTGTTTACACCAAAAGGAAGCTAGGAAATGGAATATTGGGACAATATCAGCAACTCAGTCTTATAGAAAAGTATCACAATCAATCAACCTGGAAAAAAATCAGAAACTTTAAACAAATTCATCCTACATTTACCAATACCAGAGGTAATACATCTGACGATGCAGAGTAAAACTGACCTGAAACCTGTATTTTGAATTATACAGGGCATCCGAGAAGTCCTAGCACAGTTTTAAGTTACAGTTTAAAACTGCATTAAGAATTTTGGGATAAAATGCATTTTATTTTATTTTTAAATCCTTATTTTACCATGGAATTTCTTTTAGAAACCATGTGACTTTTCAGGCTTTCGTTTTGTGAAACCATGATGATTTGTGTGTCTGTAATGAAAGTGAATAAAGTTAGTACTTCCTAGAGAAATTGTAAGGGATGTTGATTAATATCAGCACATTTAACTTTGGTTTATTTCCTTTTCTCCCCAGCTAGATGAAAGTCCCTTCAAGAAATAATAGGACAATAAAGTAGCTTTATCTAGCACCCCTTTCACTAATGTGATCTAAGCTATAGTGCTTTGATCCCTAGCAATCTTACCTTGGATGATTTTAAATATATTTTAAAAGGAGTTTACCTCTATACCCCCTTGCTTTACAGAACAAGCTTTATTTTACTGACCTTAATTCAAATTGGCTTAATTGACTTTATCTTTAAGCATAACTGAAGGAACCTTATATATTGACTACAGATAAATTATACAATATTCTCATTGAGGGTCTGGTCTCTTCTGCTCTCTTTAAGTTGTTTTTTTTACTGTGAATGATCTCAGGTGTTTCAGGAAAAATTACTCAGCTAATTTGATAAGCACATAGTCAAATAATTCAATAAAAAATTGAATAAACACAGATTTATGTCCTATAATCAAGAAAATGTTAGAGGTCAAAGGGACCTGAGAAGTAATTTAGCATAAACACCTATTTTACAGATTAGTAAATTAAGATGAGCTTTGGGGAGCAAAATTATTTGTTTACAATTTATAGAGGGCCAAATTTTGAACTCAAGAATCCTAACATGCAATGCAATATTCTACATCAGTGGTGTCAAACTAAAAATAGAAATGGGGGCCATTAAATCTTGCATTAGGATCCCAACAGGCCACACAATTACAATTTTAAAATGTAACATTATTGATGCTTTACTGAATTTTCATTTATTTAAAATTTTTTATTTAATTAAAATTTTTTTTTCAATTACATTTTACTCTGATTTGGACCATTCTTGGGACCATTATGAGCTGCAAGTGGCTGAATGCTTTATGCTTCTGTTCTACACCACATTGTGTCTACTTTCAAGTACAAGGTACTATGTATATAAGGGATATAGAGATGGAGAAAGGCAGAATCAGCCATATCTTGCTTGTCAGAGTCAGAAACACTGTCTTCTTAAAGCAAAGAAGAGTACCTTTCCTACTGGCACGGTGGGATGTTTGAATATTTCAAAAGACCTATGATTTCATTAATATGGGTGCAAGCTCCACTAACACATATTACAACCATCTCTGCTTGCATAGAGCTTGGGTGGTTTTACTTTAAAAAAAATCACCTAGTAACTAAAACTTTGGTTATGAGTCTCTCCATATTCTGAAACTTATCTTCAGATAATAGTTTATCACTAGGCCTATAATTGAAGGCTCTCCAGTTTCATAGGAACTGCCAAAATTTGTGTCCCAGTATTGACATAATCTTTGAGTTTCATCATGATGAACTATAGGTATATGGCCTTCAACAACAAGGAATCTGTATAACAGAACAGAATCTCCACATCTCCAAATTGTAAGGGAACACAAAGGCTATCTAGTAGAACCCATACTGGACAAGAATGCCCTTTATAGCAACTGTGCCAAATGGTCATCCAGCCTTTTAGTGAGGAACTGTAGTGCAGTTCTCCAGAAGTAACCTATTCCATTTTGGGGTAGCTCTAATTCTTTGAAGCAGTATAGCTAGGAAGTACAGTGGTAAGAATGCCAGACTTGAAGTCAGAAAGACTTATCTTTGTGAGTTCAAATCTGATCTCAGAAACTCACTAGATGTGAGGCTTTGGATAATTCATTTAACCTTGGTTGCCTCAATTTCTTCATCTGTAAAGTGAGCTGGAGAAGGAAATGGCAAACCATCCCAATATTTTTTGCCAAGAATACCCTAAATGAAGTCACAAAGAGTCATACATGTCAAACAACTGAACAACAAAAAAATTCCTTGGAGTTAGATTTTAAATTAAAGGTTTTCCTTGCCAAAAGCCAAAATTTATTTCTTTACAACTTCGAGCCATTGCTTGGAGTTTTTTACTTTGGGACAAGAAGAATAAGTGAAATCATTTTTTTAATGTTACATTCCTTCAAATCTAGCTGTGGTCATTCCATTTTACTTTTCTTCTGCAGATTAATATCCCTAATTCTTTTTTTTTCTCTTTTTATTCATTCATTCATTTATTCATTTATTTATCTATTTATTTATTTATTTAACTTTTTACATTCAGTTTCACAAAATTTTGGGTTCCAAATTTTCTCCCCTTTTATCCCCTCCCCCCACCCCAATACCCCAAGCAATCTAATTTTCCCTATCTCCAATCTGCCCTCTCTTCTGTCATCCCTCCCTTCTCTTGTCTCCATTTTCTCTTTTCTCCTGTAGAGCCAGATGACTTTCTATTCCTCATTAACTGTGTCTTAATTCCTAGTAGCAACAACAATACTAAAGAGTTGTTCCTAAAACTTAGAGTTCCAAATTCTCCCCATCCCTCTCTCCCCACCCATTCCCTTTGGGAAGGCAGACGATTCAATATAGGCCATTTCTGTGTAGTTTTGCAAATGACTTCCCTGATAGTCGTGTTATGTAAGACTTACTGAATTACCCTCCATCCTAACCTGCCCTTCATTGTTTCTCTTCTGTCTTTTGATCCTGTCCTTCCCCAAGTGTTGACTTCAAATTGCTCCCTCCTCCCTTTGCCCTCCCTTCCATCATCCCACCCCTTGCTTATCTAATTCTCCCCCACTTTCCTATACTGTAAGATAGGTTTTCATACCAAAATGAGTGTGCATTTTATTCCTTCCTTTAGTCAAATGTGATGAGGGTAAACTTCTTGGGTTTTTTTTTTCCTCAGCTCTTCTCTTTTTCCCTCCACTAAAAAGTCTCCTACTTGCCTCTTAAATGACATAGAATTACCCCATTCCATTTCCCCCTCTTTCCTCCCACTACATTTCTCTCTCACCATTTACCTTAATTTCTTTTAAGATATGGTTCCATCCTATTTAATTCAATCTGTGCTCTCTGTCTCTGTATGTGTGTGCATGTGTGTATGTGTGTGTGCGTGTATGCATGTACATGTGTGTGTATGGATCCACCAACTACCCAGATACTGAAAAGTTTTAAGAGTTACAAATATTGTCTTTCCATGTAGGAATGTAAACAGTTCACTTCTGGTAAGTCCCTTAAGACTTCTCTTTGCTGTTTACTTTTTCATGCTTCCTCTCATTCTTGTGTTTGAAAGTCAAATTTTCTTTTCAGCTCTGGTCTTTTCATCAAGAATGATTGAAAGTCCTCTGTTTCATTGAAATACCATATTTTCCCCTGAAGTATTATACTCAGTTTAGCTGGGTAGGTGATTCTTGGTTTGAGTCCTAGTTTCTTTGACTTCTGGAATATTCTATTCCACGCCCTTTGATCCCTTAATGTAGAAGCTGCTAGATCTTGGGTTATCCTGATTTTATTTCCACAATACTGGAATTGTTTCTTTCTAGCTGCTTGTAAGATTTTCTCCTCGACCTGGGAGTTCTGGAATTTGGCCACAATGTTCCTAGGAGTTTCTCTTTTTGGATCTCTTTCAGGTGGTGATCGATGGATTCTTTCAATACTTATTCTGCCCTCTGGTTGTAGAATGTCAGGGCAGTTTTCCTCGATAACTTCATGGAAGATGATGTCTAGGCTCTTTTTTTGATCATGAGTTTCAGGTAGTCCCATAATTTTTAAATTGTCTCTCCTGGATCTATTTTCCAGGTCAGTTGTTTTTCCCATGAGATATTTCACATTCTCTTGCATTTTTTCATTCTTTTGGTTTTGTTTGGTGATTTCTTGGTTTCTCTGAAAGTCATTAGCCTCCATCTGTTCCATTCTAATTTTCAGAGAACTATTATCTTCAGTGAGCTTTTGAACCTCTTTTTCCATTTGGCTAATTCTGCTTTTGAAAGCATTCTTCTCCTCATTGGCTTTTTGAACCTCTTTTGCCAATTGAGTGAGCCTATTTTTCAAGGTGTTATTTTCTTCAGCATTTTTTTGGGTCTCCTTTACCAAGGTATTGACCCGTTTTTCATACTTTTCTTGCATCTCTCTCATTTCTCTTCCCAGTTTTTCCTCCACCTGTCTAACTTGGTTTTCAAAATCCTTTTTGAGCTCTTCCAAGGCCTGAGCCCACCTGACATCCGCCTGGGATGTCTGGGGTACTGAGGCCCCACCCTCCACGTCTTTCCCTGATGGGAAGAATATGTTCTCGTCGTCAGATCAGAATGTCGGGATCATTTGCATCTGTTCGAAAAAACTCTCTATAGTCTTATTTTTCTTCCCTTTTCTAGGCATTTTTCCAGCCAGTTACTTGACTTCTGAGATTCCTGTCCACCCCCGCCTAGATCCGCCCAGCTAGTGCTTGGGGTCTGAGATTCAAATGGGCTTTCCGTGGCAAGCAGCTGCTAATCAATGTGAGCTTTAGTTCTGATACTGGGGTTGGGGCAGGCTGCCTCCCAGTCTCAGCTCCCTCAGGGGTTTTATGCAGAGACTTTCAGAAATGGAGCGGGTGGGGCAGGGCCTCTCCCAGGCTCAGCTCCCTCAGGGGGTTTATGCAGAGACTTTCAGTAATGAAGATCCTGCCTGCTGCTAGGGGAATCCCAGGCCGCCACTGCCGCCGCCCCCGCCTCTGCCTCCACTGCTTCCCGCCCCCGTCTCTGCCGCCACCGCTTCCTCCCGAGGGGGCCCGAGTCACGGAGACACTCCGCTCCCTTCTTCCAGCCTAGCCGTCTCTCTCACTGACCTGTAGCTTCTGTGGGTGGAGGGACTTTCCCTGGCTCCCGGAGCTTCTGTCCCTGAAGCCTGCTTGGATCAGCTTCTCTGGGGCCGCGGCCAGGTCAGTGCTGGGGTGGAGTCTGCTTTCCAGGGCACAACGGACCCTGGGGACAGCTCTCCAGGGCTCTCTGGAATGGAAATCTCTTCCACTCTGTTTCTGCACACCTTTCAGTGATCCAGAACTTCTGGGGAACTCTTCTTACATTAAATATATGGGCTGTGGTTTCAGAGCTTGTAAACATCTCTTTCTACTCCACCATCTTGGCTCCGCCTCCCTTAATTCTTTTCAACTGAGCCTCATATGACATGATCTTTAGGTCTTTTGGCCATCCTATTTCCCCCATGTTTGGTTGTACTATAACTTATCAATATCTTTCTTAAAATATGGCACTCAGTCTGAAAAAAAATTCTCTTCCATATAAATTTCAATCTATGATTCCATAATAAAATGCTGCTGATATGGTCTCACAAGGCCAGAATACAGTAAGAATATTCAAGAAATAGCTTGAAATAGTCAGAAGGAACTATAGCTTCAATCCTGGCTTCAAAGCCTTCCATAACTGTATATCACTTTAACCTTTCTGACCCTTAAGTCTCTTCATCTGTAAAATTAAGAGTTTTTGTTTGATAGCCTCTAAAGTCCCTTACATTTGTAACTCTGTGATCCCCGGACTATCATTTCCTTTATTCTGGACATTATATATTTTAATGTATGCTGAGTTCTCAGTAGCTGTTTCGGTTGCCATATTGTAATGTGGACTCATATTGAACTTGATTTCAACTTAAATTCCCATATCTTTTTCAGATGCTTGGTCATGCCTCAGTAAGCTTTTCATTGTGAAATTGATTTTTTGAATGTAAGACTTTAATTTATTCCTATTTAATTTCATCTTCTTATATTTAATTCAGTACTCTAGCCTCCCAAGATCTTTTTAGAGTTTGACTTTGCTAGCCAGTAAGTTTGCAATCATTTCCAGTGTTTTGTCAATTACAAATTTAATAAGCATTCCATCTTTGCTGTTATAAAAACCATTGATATAAATTTTAAGTAGTCCAGGGTCAAATGTATTAATTGGGTAATCCACTGAGGAACATCTTATAAGATGAATTATTCAAGCAAACTGCTATCATCCAGATTTTTTAACTATCATTATCTCTCCTTACAGCTTGTTCTCAAGAGTAGCATGACATACTTTATTAAAAGCTTTACTAAAACATATATTACAATCTACCACTATAATAACTGTATTATAAAAAGTAATTAAGTTATTCTGGTATAACCTTTTTTATCTCAATAAAGCTGTTCTTTTATGTAATAACCATTTCTTTATCTTTATTTTCAAAAAACTCTCCCTTTGATCAGAAGTTCTGGAATTTTCATATAATTAGCAATCAACCTATGTTCTTCCCAGTTCAAAGATTATTCTTCTTGGTAGAGCAAAGAGAAGTGAAATAAGAATATATTCAATTTTACCTTCTCCTTCCTATTCAGCATCATCATTTCTTTCCCAAGCAACTGACTTACCTCTTCCTGATTAGAATTTTAGAATTAGAAGGTACATTAGAAAGCTTCTTGTCTGATCTCCTCATCTGATTGAGGAGGAAAGTGAAATTCAGGGATTTCTTTCACAGGATTAGAGCTCTAGAATTGGAAGGACCTTAGAGAGTTCTAGAGACCTTTCATGGTTTGCTCAAAGTTCACAAGGTAATCAGTAACAGAGCTTTAATTTGTACACAGATATTCTACTGCCAAATACAGTGTTTTTCTAGTACTATGGCAGCCCTTCTTTTCCTTGACACGTTTAAACAGACATTCTTTTATTGCAAACAATACCATGAGGTGAAAGAATATGAAAAATTACATGGCTTAAAACTTTATAATCTTAATCCATAAGGTATAAAATCCATAAAATGCAAGCACTGATTTTTATTAATATCATAACTATAAAGATTTGATATTCAATAATTTAACAGATATTCAACAAAAATACTAATGTAGTAAGATGTATATGGTAAGGGAAAATAGCATGTTGTGTTTGCTTCACTTTGTAGAGCCAGCTTAGCTGAAAAACAATATCCTAAAGCACTTGCTTCTTGCAGCCTAGTAATTCCTAAAGTAGAAGTATCAAACTTGCCATCTGCAGGCCCCATGTAGCCCACAATACTCTGAAGTGTGGCTCTAACCAGATTAAATGTGTGCAGTGTAAATGTAATTGAGAAGGTAGAGCCAAGATGGTGGAGTAGAGGCTGCAAGCCAGCTGAATTCTCTAATCGTTCTCCTCCATACAACTTTAAAATGACTCCTAAAAACACATTCTGAAGTATCAGAGCCAACAAAAGGTCAGTGTGAGACATTGTTCCAGTGTAAGATAATGGAGGAGGTTGGCAAGAGAGGTCTGTGTGCACACTACAGTAGCATCAGTTATAAGGGCCTTAGAGGCAGCTTAGACAATAGTAGCCACAGCTTTTGGAGCTTTCAGTTCAGAGATGGTAAAGGGTTGGAAAACTGAGCATAGATTGCTGGGGACATTTTGTTGGCACTGGATGTGGCTGTTTTTGGTTGACAATTCTCTTGCCCATTTGTTCCAGGCCAAGAGGATTTCTAGTAGCTGTATCTACAGGGAAGCAGGGACCCCAGTCACAGGGTCGCAGAAGACAGGAGCACTAGCATTTGGGGCTATAGAGGAACAGGGGTCCTCCCTAGCTAAAGACTAGAGTGCAGACAAGGAGAGCAATGGCCACACCTCTACCTGGACCATAACTTTGAAAGCACAAGAAATGTGCAGACTCCCAGAACTGGTTGTGAAAACAGCAGCACAAAAGAATCTGAAGCTTGGGATAGTGCTTTTTCACTCCTAGATGAAGAGAGACCAATTTTAACATAAAGTTCAGTATCAACAGATAGACCAGAAAAATATGTAAACAACAACAGCAAAGCAACACAACTTGACCATAAAAAGCTACTACAGCAATAAGAGGAGTGGAAAACAAACTCAAAAGAAGTCAACAATAGGAAAACTGCTACAAGCCATGCCTCAAAGAAAAATGCTAACAAAAGCCCAACAAGTTGAAGAAAAGACAAAAGCTGCAAGAGAAAAATGAGAAAATAAATGAGTGATGCAAGAAAATTATGAAAAGAGAAAAAACTGCCAAAGGAAGAACACAAACATTTTCAAGAAAATGATACTTTAAACACAATTGGACTGATGCTAAAAGAGGCACAAAAATTCACTGAAGAAAAAAATTCCTTAAAAAGCAGAATAGACTCAATGGAAAGAGAGATACAAAAGCTCACTGAAAAAAAATCCTTAGAAAATAGAATTGGGTAAGTGGAAGCTAATACTCTGTGAGACATAAAATAAAAACAAAGCAATAAAGTTAAAAGATGAAAAAAAGAATATGTGAAATATATCATGTGAAATGTCAAATGTGAAAGTGAAATGTTTTACATGATTCCACATGTATAATTGATATATTGCTTGCATTATCAGTGGATGAGGGAGGGGCTGGAGGGAGAGAGAATTTGGAATTCAAAATCTATTTAAATGATAAGAATAAATAACAAATAAAATGGTAGAATATAATTAGGACATGTTTAACAAAATAAAAATATAATCAACTGTTGGTAACATTGCCTTTTACACCTAAGTCAATATACAACTCACAGGAATTCTTATGTATGGTTTAGTGGACCTTGTTTCTATTTGAGTTTAGCACCAGTATCCTGACCTATTTGCTATGCTCATTCTCATCAGTGAATCACACAGTCATTTAATAATTTGTATATGTATCCTATCCACTCTGAAGTCAGCTGCAGGAAATAGATACATTTTATATTCATTTTCTTTTCTTTTTTTTTAATTCTAATTTATTTATTTTTAGTTTTCAACATTCATTTCCACAAGATTTTGAGTTCAAAATTTTTCTCCATCTCTTCCCTCTGCCCTCCCCAAGACAATGTGTATTCTGATTCCATGGCCTGAGATCTATTCATATTTTTCTTGGAGGCTTTGGATGCAGGAACTTTGATTTTGTTGTCTTCTGTTTGCATGTTTTGGTCTTCTTTGTTACCTAAGTAAGATTCTATAGTCTGATCCTTTTTTCCTCATTTTCCCAACCATTTACTTGACTTTCGAGCTCTTTGTCAAGGTAGATCTCTGCTTCCAGTGGGGGGATGTGTCCAGTCAGTTGCTCAATTACCCCACAATCTGTGGGCCTAGATCTCCAGAACCAGTCTCTGTCTCTGCCCTTGCTGCTGGTGTGGCTGCTGTAGCTTCCTCTGCCCCCTTCCCCTTCTGCTGCCCTGGGGCTGAGAGTGGACCTCTCCACTCTTCCACACTGGTCCCACAGGATTTTACTATTGACCTTCAAATTTGTCCTTGGTATTTTGGGATCCTGAAGTCTGGAAACTGCCAAATATGAGATTCAGTCTCTCCAAGGCCTGCTCAGGTCTTGTCTGTGCTGACTCTGCCCATGCTGGACTGAGCCCTACCCCCAGGTAGTATGATAGAAGACACTTCCAAGAGCCCTTCCAGGCTGTCTTGGGCTGGAGATTTGCTTCAATCCACACCCTATGTTTTCTGCAGCTCCAGAATGCATTTAGAGTAAATTTTTACAGGTATTTGGCTGAGCTTGGAGGCAGCACTCTAGAAAGTGTGAGTTATTATTCCTCCATTTTGGCTCTGCCCCTATATTCATTTTCAATTCCCCTGGAAACCACATTTATTTCCCTATGACAACACTCATAACTGAGAGACCATGGTAAGTCAGTACTACTGTTTTTAGTAGATCAGATTTTGGGGCAAAGTACCTTGAAGTTAGAATAAGACAAATGTTAAAATCTCTCTTTAAATACTTAACATTTATTCACTTTAATATTGATAAATATGTACTACTTGAATAGAATAAAATTATTGGCTATTACCCATAAAATGTCTCTTTTGTTCTACCTCAAAATAAAACCCGCTAGAATCAATAAAATCAAAACAGAGACATTCTCAGAGAAAAGAAATAGAAAATAGAATATTTTTGCTCAATAGGGAGAAATGATACAGCAATTTTGTTAACAATTGATTACAGATCACTTACTGTTAATAAGTTCTGCCATTTATGTACTTAAAATCTATTTAGGAAGATAAGAAATACACATAAATTTAAATAACAGATAACCAACCATATCCCAAAGAAAGCAATAGAAGTTCTAGCTCCCTCTTTTATTTACATTCAAGGGATTATGGGTGCAGAAATTTACACATCCTGTCATATTTATTTGACTGCACTGAGGGGATTTACAGAAGGGGTTTGTTATAGAAGAGATTTCTTTGCAAAGAAGAGAGGGCAGAAATTAATTTACAAATCAAGATGATGTGAAAACAAATTGTGGGGCACATCATTTAACCTCTTCTTGTCCTCAGTTTTTTCACCTATAAAAATGGAAAGGATCATGGATTTAAAGATTGCTTAACAGCTCTAAATTTTATAATCTGCAATCCAATAAAAATGAAAATAAATGCTAAAATGCTTGCTACAATCATTATAGGATTAAATACCAAATATTTTATATGAACAGTGGTTATTACAAGACCTACTAAAGATTTTAGGCTCATTTTAGGCTGAGATGCTTTGGGCAGGTCTTGTGGAACAAGAGAACTTTATGGGGAGGATATTTGGGTGAATAGGATTTAAATAAAATGAAAGAATGGATGAGAGCATTCGACATGATTTCCTGGACAGAACATGTCTAGAAATGAGTAAAATGGTCAAATCAAATCTTTGTGTAGTTTCAAATGGAAGATCTTGAGCAAGAGAAGGTTGGTATATTCTTTTTTGGGGAAACATTGTGCACTGGGGGGGCGGAGTCAAGATGGCGGAGTAGAAGGACGCATGTTTACGAGCTCCGAAACCAAAGCCCATAAAATTAATGTAAAAAGAGACCCCCATAACTTCTGCGACAATACAAGGTGTGCAGAAACGGAGTGGAAGAGATTTCCGTTCCAGGGAGCCCTGGAGACCCGTCCCCAGGGTCCGTTGCACTCCGGAAAGTGGACCCCACCCCCAGTGCTGCCCTGGCCGCGACCCCAGAGAGGCTGATCCGAGCAGGCTTCAGAGACGGAAGCTCCGGCAGCCAGGAAAGTCCCTCCGCCCACAGAGGCTACAGGTCAGTGAGAGAGAAGGCTGGGCTAGAGGAGGGGAGTGGAGCGTCTCCGTGACTCGGGCCCCCTCGTGAGGAAGCAGCGGCGGCAGAGACGGGGGCAGGAAGCGGCGGAGGCAGAGGTGTGGGCAGCGGCTGAGGCGGCAGCGGCCTGGAACTCAGGAATCCCCCAGCAGCAGGCAGGATCTTCATTACGCAAGGTTCCTGCATAAAACCTGAGGGAGCTGAGCCTGGGAGACGGCCCTGCCCCCACCCGCTCCATTCCTGAAAGTCTCTACATAAAGCCCCTGAGGGAACTGAGCCTGAGAGGCAGCTCTGCCCCCAACCCAGCACCTGAACTAAAGCTCACTGATTGACAGCCGGCAGGACAAAATCCCATTTAAATCTCAGAGGCCAAGCACTAGCTGGGCGGTTCCAGGCGGGAGTGGAAAGGAATCTCAGAAGTCAAGTAACTGGCTGGGAAAATGCCTAGAAAAGGGAAGAAAATAAGACTATAGGGAGTTTTTTCCAACAAATGCAAATGATCCCGACCTTCGGATCTGAAGATGAGGACATATGCTTGCCATCAGGGAAAGACGTGGAGGGTGGGGCCTCAGTACCCCAGACACCCCAGGGGGGTGGCGGGTGGGCTCAGGCCCTGGAAGAGCTCAAAAAGGATTTTGAAAAGCAAGTTAGACAGGTGGAGGAAAAACTGGGAAGAGAAATGAGAGAGATGCAAGAAAAGTATGAAAATCGGGTCAATACCTTGGTAAAGGAGACCCAAAAAAACGCTGAGGAAATTAACACCTTGAAAAATAGGCTCACTCAATTGGCAAAGGAGGTTCAAAAAGCTAATGAGGAGAAGAATGCTTTCAAAAGCAGAATGAGCCAAATGGAAAAAGAGGCTCAAAAGCTCACTGAATTTAATAGTTCTCTCAAAATTAGAATGGAACAGATGGAGTCTAATGACTTTATGAGAAACCAAGAAATCACCAAACAAAACCAAAAGAATGAAAAAATGGAAGAGAATGTGAAATATCTCATGGGAAAAACAACTGACCTGGAAAATAGATCCAGGAGAGACAATTTAAAGATTATGGGACTACCTGAAACTCATGATCAAAAAAAGAGCCTAGACATCATCTTTCATGAAATTATCAAGGAAAACTGCCCTGACATTCTAGAACCAGAGGGCAAAATAAGTATTGAAAGAATCCATCGATCACCACCTGAAAGAGATCCAAAAAGAAAAACTCCTAGGAACATTGTGGCCAAATTCCAGAACTCCCAGCTCAAGGAAAAAATTTTGCAAGTAGCTAGAAAGAAACAATTCCAGTACTGTGGGAATACAATCAGGATAACCCAAGATCTAGCAGCTTCTATATTAAGGGATCAAAGGGCATGGAATAGGATATTCCAGAAGTCAAAGGAACTAGGACTCAAACCAAGCATCACCTACCCAGTTAAACTGAGTATAATACTTCAAGGGAAAATATGGTCTTTCAATGAAACAGAGGACTTTCAATCATTCTTAATGAAAAGACCAGAGCTGAAAAGAAAATTTGACTTTCAAACACAAGAATGAGAAGAAGCATGAAAAAGTAAACAGCAAAGAGAAGTCTTAAGGGACTTACCAGAAGTGAACTGTTTACATTCATACAGGGAAAGACAATATTTCTAACTCTTAAAACTTTTCAGTATCTGGGTAGTTGGTGGGACCACACATACACATGTACACGCATGCACACACATACACTCATGCACACACATACAGAGATAGAGAGCACAGATTGAACTGAATAGGATGGGACCATACTTTAAAAGAAATTAAGGTAAATGGTGAGAGAGAAATGTAGTGGGAGGAAAGAGGGGGAAATGGAATGGGGTAATTATATGTCATTTAAGAGGCAGGTAGGAGTTTTTCATAGTGGAGGGAAAAAGAGGAGAGCTGAGGAAAAAAAAAAAACAAGAAGTTTACCCTCATCACATTTGACTAAACGAAGGAGTGAAATGCACACTCATTTTGATATGAAAACCTATCTTACAGTATAAGAAAGTGGGGGAGAAGGAGATATTGCAAGGGGTGGGATGATGGAAGGGAGGGCAAAGGAAGGAGGGAGCAATTTGAAGTCAACACTTGGGGAGGGACAGGATCAAAAGACAGAAGAGAAACAATGAGGGGTAGGTTAGGAGGGATGGTAATCCAGTTAGTCTTACACAACACGACTATCAGGGAGGTCATTTGCAAAACTACACAGATATGGCCTATATTGAATTGCCTGCCTTCCCAAAGGGAATGGGTGGGGAGGGAGGGATGGGGAGAATTTGGAACTCAAAGTTCTAGGAACAACTGTTTAGTATTGTTGTTGCAAGTAGGAAAGAAGACATACAGTTAATGAGGAATAGAAAGTCATCTGGCCCTACAGGAGAAAAGAGAAGATGGAGACAAGAGAAGGGAGGGATGACAGAAGAGAGGGCAGATTGGAGATAGGGAAAATTAGATTGCTTGGGGTATTGGGGTGGGGGGAGGGGATAAAAGGGGAGAAAATTTGGAACCCAAAAATTTGTGAAAATGAATGTAAAAAATTAAATAAATAAATAAAAATTTAAAATTTTCCCAGAAAAAAAAAAACATTGTGCACTGGAAAGACTTCAGCATTTGGAGTCAGGGCTCCTTGACTCTGACTCTGAACATGCCACATAGTACCCAGTTCACCTCTTACAAATCACTAAACTTCTCTGGGATTCACTTTCCTTAGCTGCAAAATGAAGGGGTGAATGAAATGTCCTTTAATGTCCCTTCCACATCCAAATCTATGATCTAAAATATGTTTTATGAATGCATTAGCATATATATGTGACATATATAATATATATGTATATATATATACATAATTGTATGCACCTCTTTACATGTAATATCATCCTTTTTCTCCTTACTTAGCTTAACTGGAAATCTTATATAAACCCATTCTATTAGATTATGTAGAGACTACAATCATGTATTTTTCTGTAGTAAAGGGATTTGAATAGAATGAAATTATGAATCATAATTAAAAACAACCAAAGATGCTCTTTCATAGAAGATATGTAAAGATATTAAGCACTTGCACTATGAAGTAGTTGTTTAAAAGAGCATGTGTTAAATGCATCCCTCTTGAAGTTGGCCTTCTCTGATGTCTCCTGCCCTTGATCCCTGTGATTGGAGGACTTGATTACATTGTTTACTAAAATCAACTCAATTCAAAAATATAACCCAGAATAATCATGTTTGTGTTCTGTTCTTGCTGCAGGGTGACCAGCGCCTGCTTTCTTCAGTCTTTGATGGGATCAGTTTGGATAGTTCAAAGAACTTTCACAGTGGAGCTTTTTGCTCTGTGGTAATAAGCATACATTTTGTTTTTGTAATTAAAAACATACATTTTATCAGCACAAAAACATTGGATTGTGACAGTTGATAAAAAGTCAGTTTTATGCCCAGTTTAAAAAAAAAAACAACTAAATTCGCAGCTGTTGCTTATGGCAGTAAATTGCTATTAAAGTTCCTTATAGATATACCATTGTGTGTATCATATGTGAATTTGAATTATAACTTTTTGTTCAGGTACTTATTTCAAGATTCATATAGAAGTATATTGACTTCAGCAGACAAAAACATGCTTTTGTCTCTATGATTGCATTTTACTGACAAAATCTATATTTCATTTAACTTTAAAATTGTATATAACACTCATGCACAGTGCATAAAGATATACATGTACATATGTATTTTAATAACATAAATGGGAAAATCTTTCCCAATCATTAATAGGCCCATGTAACTTATTTAGATCACATGGAAGCCTAAGTCACACATGATGAGAGGAGCTTGCTGAACAGGTGGAACAGGAAGAGTGTCATAGATCTGGGAGGCAGTTGATGAGAGCTGTTAGGGTGGAGGAGAGAAGATGCAGGCAGGCAGGCAGAGCTAGGCTCATGAGAGTTTGTTTGTGGGAAGGTCCCAGCAGGGGGCAGGGAGGCTTGAGAATGGCTTTGACCTCTGCTGTGAAAACCTGTATTAACTTCTTGGTTCCTATGGTGGATTTTGCTTTCTGGTTCTGGGATTTGGCTTTCTGGTATCTAAATAAACGTTTTTCTTCTGCCTTGTATATGGAGAATCTGTTATACTTTGTGAATGAGAACTATGTCAGCATATTCATAGTCACCACAAGTACTGTGAATTTTGCCTTGGTGATACAACATACAACACAATTTATGCATAAATGAATACAATGCGCATATTGACCTGTCTCCACACATCTGTGTGTATATATACATACATACATATGTACAGACACGCACACACATATGTATGCATACATATATATAATGCAAACACCTGTACATACGTGTATATAGACATGTATATGTATGCATTTATACATATATGCATGCATGCATATGTGTGAATGTATATATGTGCAAGCATGTATATATGGATAGATGATTGATAGATTCTGTGTATGTGTGTATATTTTATAAAATTTGAGACAATACAATTAATTTTCAGTGGCTCAGGCAAGTCTAAAAGACTATTCAGTTGCAGCAAATTTGCTCATCTACATGGGTTAGGGAAATTCCTCATTGATTTATATGCTGGCCCTGTTATTTCACTGGTGTAAAGAGTTCCCAGTGAGAAACTTGTATCAATGTTGCATTTCAGCCACTTAATAGTCTTTGAGAGTTGTTGGGAGTCACTAAGAGCTGTGACTTGCCCCTGGCCTCACAGTCAGTTGAAGCAGAACCAGAGGCCTTGAATTCTGGACTTCATGATCTGGGTGTCAGGTCTGTTCCTATTGTGAAACACGGAATTCTCATTCATGCAAATGTCTATTTCTATCAACATTTATTTAAATATGAGCCTCTAGCTTGGAATCAGGAAGATCTGGGTTTGAATCTTGCCTCTGTCACTTATTAACTAGTGATCATAGAGAAGTCACTTAATTTCTGTGAGCCTCAGTCAAATCTTTCAGTTTTATCTATTATAGTAGAGAGCAGTTACTATCTGTACCTATACTGCACCAAGGAAATGAAGGCTTTTTACTATATGTGTATTTATGCCCTCATCCAGAAAGATGCACACTTCTTTGAATTTCATACTTAGAGTTTCACAATGAACAAAAATCTATTTTCCCCTCTATCCCTCCTCTTCTTTATTGGGGAAAGTGAAAGAATAGCAAAAACCTTGTAACCAATAAAGATACTCAAGCAAAACAAGTTACTACCTTGGTCACACACACACACACACACAAATAAACACACATATATCTGCACATTGAGTATTTTCTATTTCCTTTATTGCTTTCTTAAATTGCATTCTCGTCATATCGGCTTCTTGAGCTATAGGCATCATCTTTTAATTTGTCTTCTTATTTCCATTCTCTTTTCTTTCCATCTATTTCAATCTGTTCTTGTTATATTTCACCTAAACACTGATAATCTGTTTTTTGCTTGAAGACCTCTGAGGCAAGGAAACCAAAACTAACACTGTCAAAGGCAATTCATTCTACTGGGGAAGTGTGTGTGTGTGTGTGTGTGTGTGTGTGTGTGTGTGTGTGTGTGTTTCCGGTATCAAACTTAAATTTGCTTAAATGCACAACTTTTATTCATTGCTCCTGGTTTTGTTCTCTGAGGACAAACAGAATAAATCTAAATCCTCTTTCATGTGAAAGACTTTGCAATACTTCAATACAGTTCTCATAACCCCTACGCCCAGAAAAATCTTCTCTTTTCAAGGAGAAGTATGACAGATTCCTTAACTAATCCTCATTCCTCATATAACATAGACTCAGGACTTCACCATCTTGATTTTCCTTCTGTGGATGCTCTTCCCAATCAATATCTTTCTTTTGATATAGTACATGATATGAAGAAACTATTCCAGATGTAGGCTGACTAGGGCAAGCTATAGAAGGACCATCACAACCTTATGCCACTTGCCATCACCTCTGGCCATCATCCTCATGGTCTTCTCCTCCAGAACATTGTATTGGAACCTTGGACACTGACCTTGGGCACAACCACCCTGTGTTCTGACAAATAAGGCTTTATCTAATGCTGTATGTGGTCCAGGCCACTATGTGCAGACCGTGCTTAGAAGCCACCCTCTGCACTCCTACCCTATGCCCCTCCATCTCACCTTTAGGTACTGATTGGCTACACCCATTAGAATATTAGTTCCTTAGGGGCAAGGACTATTTTGCTGTTTCTATTTGTACCTGTACCTATTTTTATGGTTGCTGTTCAGTCATTTTAGCCATGGCTGACACTTTGCGACCTTGTATTTGGGGTTTTCTTGGCAAAAATAGTGGAGTGGTTTGCTATTTCCTCCTCTAGCTCATTTTACCAATAAGTAACTGAGGCAAAATGGGCTAAGCGACTTTCCCAGGATCACACAGTAATTGTCAGAGGCTGAAACTGAATTCACTGAAGATGAGTCTACCCTATTCCAAGCCCAGTACTCTACCAACTGCATCACCTAATTGCTACCTTCAGGTCTTGGTACAATGTGCTAAACACAATAAATACCCACTAATTCTAGAAGTGCACGTGTATATATGAATGTTGCACTCATATACATATATGTGTATATATATATGTCTATTCTCTCTCTCTCTCTCTCTCTCTCTCTCTCTCTCTCTCTCTCTCTCTCTCTCTCTCTCTCTCTCTTTCTCTGTCTCTCTCCATTTTTCTATCTCTGGAAACTATGACTTTGTAAATAAAAGCCAAGATCATGTTAGGGTTTCTTCTTCTGCTGCCAGAAGCTTAAATCCCCCTAAAATATCTCAAACTTTTTCAGACAACATACTAACCATATACCACTTTATAGCTGTGAAGTTGATTTATTTTATTTTAAAATTTTTTTATTTGATATTTTATTTAGATATGTTAAAAACAATTTTTATCATTTGTTTTTAAAACCTTGAGTTCCACATTCTCTCCCTTCCTCCCTAACCTCACCCCACCCTCCATTTAGAAGGCAAGCAATGCAATATAGGTTATACATGTGTAATTATGAAAAACATTTCCATAATGTTGGGAAAAAGAATATGGATCTCCCCCACAAAAAAACTCAAGAAAAATAAAGTAAAATAATATGCTTCAATCTGTGTTCAGATGCCACCAGTTATTTCTCAGGGGATAGATAGCATTTTTCATCATTAATCCTTTAGAGTTGTGTTGGAACATTATATTGCTGAAAATAGCTAAGTCATTCACAGCTGGTTACCTTGTACACAGTACATTTCATTTTGCATTAGCTCAAGTAAGTAAGTCTCTCCATGTTTTTTCTGAGAATATCCTGCTCATCATTTCTTATAGTACAATAGTATTCCATCAAAATCACATACCACAGTTTGTTCAGTCATTTGCCAGTTGGTGGGCATCCCCTTAATTTCCAAATTTTTGTCCCCAGAAAAGGACTGCTATAAATACTTTTGTTCATATAGATACTTTTCCTTTGTATTTTTTATCTCTTTTCGAATACAGACCTGGTAGTGGTGTTGCTAAGTTAAAGAGCATATATGGTTTTATAGCCCTTTGGGCATAGCTCCAACACAGTGCTTTAACATCCCACTTTTCCCATACCCCCCCAACATTTGTCATTTTCCCTTTTATTGTCCTATTAGCCAATCTAATAGGTATGAGGCAGTATTTTAATTTGCATTTCTCCAATCAGTAGTGAGTTAGAACATTTTATCATGTGCCCATAGTTAGCTGTTGCTACTTTATTACATGAAAAATGTTCATATCTTTTGATCACTTATCTGTTGGGGAATGACTCCTATTTTTATATATTTGACTAAGTTCTCTATAGCTTTGAGAAATGAGCCCTTTATTAGAGAAACTTGCTTCAAAATTTGTTTCATACTTACTATTGCCAAACATATTTCCTTCCATCCTATTCCTCCTACCCTGTTAATTCTACTCTACTCTCTCTTCCCCTCCTCCCTTTTCAACCTGTCTCTCCTCAAAAGTACTTTCCTTCTGACTATCACCTCCCTCCAATCTGTCCTCCCTTATAGCACCACATACCACCTCCCCTCTCTGGTTCTTATCCCTTTCCCTTCCTAATTTCCTGTAGGGTAAGAGAGTTTTCTATACCCAATTGAGTGTGTATGTTATTCTCTCTTTGAGCCAATTCTGATGAGCATAAGGTTCACTTACTTTTCTTCACCTCCCCCTTCTTTCCCTACACTGAAAAACTTTTTCTTACCTCTTTTATGTGAGAAAATATACCCCCTTCTACCTCTCCTTTTCTCTTTCTCCCATTCTGCTCTCATCCCTTAACATCATTTTTCAGATATCATTCCTTCATATTCAACTTACACATGTGTCCTCTGTGTATATATATACATATATATGTATATATACACACCCACACATATACAGACATGCAGACATATACAGACATACTTGTACAGACACACACATATATATGTATATATGTATATATGTATACACACATACACATACTCCTTCTAACTGCCCTAATAAGAAGAAGGTTTTATGAGTTATAAGTATCATCTTCCCATTTAGAGATGTCAACAGTTTAACTTTACTAAGTCAATTATGATTTCCTTTCCTCTCAAAATTTCTGTTCACCTCACTCTGGTCTTTTCATCAAGATTGTTTGAGTCCTCTATCTCACTGAATATCCACTTTTTCCTCTGAAGGACTTTACTCAATTTTAGAATGTAAGTGATTCTTAGCCCTTTGCCCCCTGGAATAGTATATTCCAAGCCCTCTGATCCTTAAATGTAGAAGCTGCTAAATCTTGTGTTTGTCTAACTGTGACTTCAAGATACTTGAATTGTGTCTTTCTCAGGATTGCAATATTTTCTCTTCAACCTGAAAACTCTGGGATTTGCCTATAATTTTCCTAGGAGTTTTCATTTTGGGATTTCTCTCAGGATGTGATCAATGGATTCTTTCAATTTCTATTTTCCCCTATGGTTCTAAAATATCTAGACAGTTTTTTAAATTATCTTTCCTGGATCTATTTTCCAGGTCCTTTCTTTTTTCACTGAAATATTTCACATTGTCTTCCACTTTTTTTCATTCTTTTGGTTTGTTTTATTATTTCTTGAGTTCTCACAGTCATTAGCTTCCATTTACTCACTTCTAATTTTTAATGAATTCATTTCTTCAGTGAACTTTTACATTTCCTTTTCCATTTGTCCAATTCTATTTTCCAAGGAGTTTTTGTTCTTCGTGACTTTTTGTGCCTCTTTTCCCATTTCCCCAGTTCTGCTTTTAAAGGCATTCTTCACCTCATTGACTTTTTGTGACTCTTTTACCATTTACCCTAACTTGTTTTTTAAGGTACTAGTTTCTTTAGACTTTGTGAATGTGAGGGTGTGTGTGTGTGTGTGGGGGTGCACTCATGTATGTCTTCTTTACCAAGCTGTTGATTCTTTTTTTCATGGTTTTTTGGTTTTGGTTTTTGTTTGTTTGGGTTTTTTTTGCATTATTTTCATTTCTCTTCCCAATTTTTTATCTACCTCTCTTACTTGATTTTCAAAATTCTTTTTGAGCTCTTCCATGGCCTGACACAAATTCATATTTTTCTTGCAGGCTTTAGATATAGGAGTTTTGGCTTTGTTATCTCCTTCTGAGTGTTTGTTTTGATCTTCCTTGTCACCAGAGTAACCTTCTATGGTCAGAATGTTTTTTCTGTTCTTTGCTTATTTTCCCAGCCAATTACGTGACTTTTTAACTCTTCGTAAGGTAGGACTCTGCTTCCAGTGTGAAGGGTGTACTGTCCCATGCTTCAGGGGTTTTGTGCAGCTCTTTCCAGAGATATGTCTAGAGACCTATAAACTTTCATTTCCTCCAAGGTCGTATGATCCAAGGAGAAATGTTCACTCCTCTCCTGGACTGCGCTCTAGTCTGTAAGCGACCGCAAACACTCTTTTTACGCCTGGAACTATGGTAAGGGTCTCTGTTCTAACAGTTTCAGCCTGCTTGCTTTGGGGTTTTAGTACTCCTGCTTAACCTGGGAGTGACACTGAGGGTTGCGACCCTGATGTGAATATAGAGTCCTAGCTCAGGTTATTGTACTGTAATCTCCTTCAGACCAATTTTTCAGCACCCTCCCCTTACCTTCATGCCTGAATAGTACTCCTCATACCTTTCCTTCTTTAATTCCTTCCTTCCCTAATTCCTTCCTTCCTTCCTTCCTTCCTTCCTTCCTTCCTTCCTTCCTTCCTTCCTTCCTTCCTTCCTTCCTTGCTTCCTTCCTTCCTTCCTTCCTTCCTTCCTTCCTTCCTTCCTTCCTTCCTTCCTTCCTTCTTTCCTTCCTTTCTCCTTTCCATATCAGTTTCCACAAATCACTTCTTGCCTCTAATCTTTATTGTTTTTCCATTGTTTCTCTATTAGAAACCAAAGACCTAAATTGTGTCATTTTTTTGTATTCACTAATTATTATTTTTGTCAGATCTGTGGTTTCATTGGTATAATGAGCTACTATTGAGGAAAAACCTTCTACTGATAAGATCAGAAATTGTTCTGAGACTTTTAGTCTTAGAGAGTTGTCTAGAGAACTTAGAGATTAATTAACTTGGCCAGAGTCCTACCACCAGCATATGTCAGAAGCAAAACATGAACCTGAGTCTTTTGGACTTTGAGGTAGTCAAATTGGCAAAATATTTAATATTTATGAAGTCAAGGACCATATTTTATAGCTCCCCATGTCCCCAGGTTCTAATACAGTTCCCTGCACATAGTAGGCGCTCATTAAATGATTTGGCAATGATATAGAATTTTGACATTCAATTGTTGCTCTCTAAAAGCCATTACGTTAAAAAAATCTATAATCGTAGAAACCTTCTGTGTTTTGAAAAATATTTAAAATTCATATTTTGTCATTCTGTTTCTCGTTTAATTTCCTGGATGATTACTGAGAACATTGAAAAAAAAATAAGGAAGTCTAATCCCAGTGTTTTAGTGGATAGAGAATAAAATTAAATTTATCCAACATGAAACCTTTTACTTTACATATGCCACCATTTTCAAATTCATATTTGCTGGTGCTTCCAGTTTTAAAATCACATTTGTATGAGTAAGTCTACTTAATTTGATAGCCAGCTACTCATTATTTCACAAAGTTATTCACTACATAGAAAGATAATAATGCAAAACTATGTATGTGGCCCAGTTACAGCCAAGTGTTTGTAATCTTGTTTGTAAAACATTGTAAAACAATGTTTGTAATCTTACTGCATTAGAAGTTATCATTTGGAGTTTAAATAGCACTTGACATTTTCACTATACTTTCCAATCACTAATCAGTTATTTTCTTCTCTGCAAAATTCTGTCCAATATTACATCACTATTTAAAGATAAAATGATATTACAATAAACAGAGCAGTTCAGTCTTTCTCTAAGAACTTTATCCAATATACGATTTAAGTTTGTAACAAAGGCAATGACTAAATGAGGTTGTAAGTTCCTTGAAGGCAAGTAATAAAACTTTTATTTTTAATATTCCTCAGGGCCTACTAATACAGCAGAGTTGGAAGTTAATAAATATCTATTGCCTTAATTAATGAATATATGGAGTATATTATTCATTCAGTAAAATATATAAGCAATTTCATTGGTTATACTCAAATCATTGTCACACTGTTTTCAAACTTTCTAAAAGTTCTTTTATAATCTCCTATGCATTCTCATTGAAGTTTTTCATATTCTTTCCAGCTCATTAAATAAAATTCTTCCTTTAAAATATTTAAATAAATATTATGTATTTTTAGGATATTTCATTAGGGATCTTATGGTTACAAATCGATAAAAGATGTAATTTACATATTATTATTGTGAATTATTCATCAGAGTATTTGAAAATGTTTGAAAACAACATTCAATCTATGCATTTTAACTGTTTTCTCAGAAAACTTATTTACACTTTCAACTTTCAGTCCAGAGAAAGGTTTGGATTTGACATGTCCAAGGAAATAGTCCCTTAGTTCTCTTAGTTTTTGCTTCCTCATCCCTCCATGTTTGCTTTTATTGACAGCTAATACCACAAATGAGTTCCGGAAGTTGAGAGAAGGGGAGATCCTTCACTAAACTTTGCATACTTAGGAATAGGATGCTATAAGCGTACTAAAGGCAGAAAGAATTGAAAAGAGATATTATTTTATTGTGATTATCACAAAAAATTGAATAAGCAAAACATAGAAAAGCAAGAGGCAGTTATCCTAAAATCTCTTAAAAGAATAAGGAGAAAAAGGTGTGCGTGTGTGTGTGGATGTACAAACTTATCTTTTCTGACACCATCATTGTTGAGGCAACAAGGAATTATATAAAACTAAAGTAATTTTGTATTTTTATTGCATTCATGGGGGACCATGGCCAAATAATTCATCTTCACAGAGAATATTTAATAGAATTATATGCCGAAAATATAGAGAATATAAATGCAATGGATGAATTTCCATAAAATATTAACTAACCAAATTTACAAAAAATTTGAGAACATGAACAAAAGCTGGTCCAGAAAAAAACAAAACTGAATGGTACAATTTCCTTTTCTCCCTCCCCTCCAACTTTCCCAAATACTATGACCAGGTAGATTCGATATATTCTTTTAAATGCTTAAGAATAGGAAGTGACATATAGAGGATAGAGGGCCATCCAGAGAATCAGAAAGACATGAGGGTCTAACTCTTTTGTCTTGATACTTACTAGTTTTGTGATCGTGGGAGAATTATTTAATCTTTCAGTCCCCCAGGAAGCTCTTAAAATTGTAAAGAATAGATGAATTGCCATTTTTAATAAAGGATTGGCACAGGACCTCTGATTTCATTGGCCTAGGGAACTCTCAGGTAAGGAAACAACATTTACAAATGCAAGTTGTCACTTTCCCTGTAAATTCCAGTCTCAGAGAGTGATCTAGAGCAATTGAGCATTGATTTGCCCAAGATAAAATAACCAGTGTGTATCAGAGTAGAAACTTGAACATAAGTCTCCTTGGTTTCAATGACAGCTTTCTATTCACTGTCATTCTCATTCTGTCATTATTAGAGTCCTAGAATTTCAATATTGGCCCCATAGTGATTATAAAAGAAGAGGAAAATAAAGTAATAAATACTGATAAAGAATAAGTTAAATATATTTATTTGTGGACAATTTATTTAGAAAAAAATCAAGATTTTCAACAAAATATTTATTGAAATAATGTTTTCAGAGAAATACATATAAAATAATCCCACAAAATCAACATTTCTCTAAATTGCTAATAAAGTTTAAAAATCATTTTAACATGTGCTACTCAAAATATGTTGAAAAGTATTTTTCATATTCTACTACAACACGTGTGTTCAATCAACTCACAAAATATCAGACATAAAGCATTTTAATGAAAATTAGAGTTTTATCATAATTTTCACAGCATTTGAGAGTTGGAAGGGATGTCAGTGATCATTATGCTCAGACCACAGACACAGACACACACACAGACACACACACAGACACAGACACACACACAACTACATTATAATATGCCCAAAAAGTTATTACCTTGATGAATAGATAGATGTGTCAAAAGGGTAATCCACCGTCCCTAGTGATAATCAAATTCTTCTCTGGGAAAGCTTTAAACATTAGGAATTTTTTTCCTGATGTAAAGAATTGAATCCAAACTGTTAAATAATTTACTCACTGTTTCTAATTCTATCTTCGGGAGCTAAATAGGAAAATTTTAATTCTATTCCGTCTTTCACAGGACAAACTTTCATACATTTGAAGGAAATTATTTTTTTGTCTGTGTTTTCTCTTCTTCAGTCTAAACATTCTCAGTTCTTTCAATCAATCCTCATATGATATAAATTCAATGCCCTTTATCTACTTACTCTCCTGTCTACCCTCTTCTGACTCTCAATTGACTCACTACCACATAAGAAATATCTCTTTTTCTTCCTTCCTTCCTTCCTTCATCTGTAATTTGTTTGGTTATTTATTTATTATACAATACAGACATTGTGACAAAGTTAAGGTGGCAATTAGTCTGATATGCTTCCCATGGACCAAAGAAGAAGCAAAGTAATAATAATTATAAACTTTCCCAGCCCAGAGGACTATAAAACTGTACATACACTTTGACCTAGAAATACATCTACTAGAACTGTATTTCAAAGAAAAATATTTACAGTAGCTCTTCTTGTGGTGGCAAAAAAATTGGAAATAGAGGGAACACTCATCAATTGGGGAATGGTTGGATAAATTGTGATAGAATACTGTTGTGCTATTAGAAATGATGAACAGGATGGTTTTAGAAAACAACAGGAACATGAGAAGACATATAAACTGATCCAAAATGAAGTAAGTAGAACCAGATGAACATTATGTACACTAACAGTAATATTGTAAAGATAATTATCTACGAAAGACTTAGCTACTCTGATCAATATTGTGACCCAAGACAACTGGAAAGAAATCATCATGATAAATGCTATTCATCTCCAGAGAAGGAACTGATGAACATTTGAATACAAATTGGAGAATGTTGCTTTATATTTTCTTTATTTTTTCTTGCTTGGTCTTTTTTACAACATGGCTAATATAGAAATATGTTTCATATAAATTCACATGTATGATTGGTGTCATTACTTGCCTTCTCAGTGTGGGTGGAGGAGCAGGATAGAAAAACAGAATTTGGACTCAGTATTTCACCATCCTAATTAATTAATTAATTAATTTTTATGAGTTTATTTTTAGTTTTCAACGTTCATTTCCGTGAGTTTTAAATTTTCTCCTCCTCCCTACCCTCCCCAAGAGGGCATGCAGTCTCATATAGAATGTACATATACATTCCTATTAAACATATTTTCATATCAGCCATATAGAAGAACTAGAATGAAAGGGTAGAATCATGAGAAAGAAAAAACAACAGCAAAAAGAAAATAGACTGCTTTGATCTGCATTAGTAGATCATGTTTCTTTCTCTGGATGTGGATGGCATTTTCCATCATGAGTCTTGAAATTGTTTTAGGTTCTTGCATTGCTGAGAAGAGCTAAGTCTATCACACTGTGGCTGTTACTGTGTATAATGTTCTCCTGGTTCTGCTCACTTCACTCAGCATCAGTTCAAATAAGTGTTTCCAGGATTTTTCTGAAGTCCACCTATTCATCATTTCTTATAGCACAATAGTAGTCCATTACATTTAGGACCTCAACATTTTAAAACAAATGAATGTTAAAAACGGATAAATATAAAATCTTGGAAAAAATTTAAAGATCAGTATGATCGTTTTTAGGATTTCATTATATTTTCTGGGAAGATGAAGCTGTCAACGATAGTTTTCAATAAGCCCAAACATTCTATTGGATAGCTAATTGCAGCACAAAAGAGTTTTCAAAGGTTTATCCAGTGGAACATATACCATCACAAGTCTTATGAAATTGGAAACTAAAGGCTAGTTATGGTTATGTATCTATTTTGCGAGGATTAAACTGCCTAAGCTTGAAAGGTTTATCACAGGTGATGGCTTTTGTTTACTTTTGGCTATACAATTTAGCACATGATATAATAAGACCTTAGTCAGTAGAGGGAATACTCACACAAAATCATAAATTAATGAAGTGTTGGATAAAGCATTTGTTTTCAACCATGTACTAAGAAAGTAGAAAACAACAATGTATTATATTTATTAGACAGTTTTCTTAATATTAAGTTCATAGTTTTTTGTTTTTATAGTAAAACATTTGTTGATATATAGTCAAACAATAAAATATTAATTCTCATCAAGACTGTTACTTGTAATCTAAATATTATTTGCATGATTAACTGGGTTTTACTTTGGATGAAACAAAGGACATATTAAAATTAGTCTTGAAGAGGAGCCAAGATAGTGGAGTAGAAAGACTCACGTATGATAGCTCCAAATCCACAGCCCATAAATTTCCTGTAAAAAGAACTCCCCAGAAATTCTGGAGCAGTGCAAGCCATGCAGCAACGCAGTGGAGGAGATTTCTGTTCCAGAGAGCCCTGAAAAACTGACCCCAAAGGTCCATCGCGCACCAGACATGCAGCACAGCCCACCCCTGCCCTAGCCACACGGCCTTGAGAGGACCAGATCCGAGCAGGCTTCAGGGATGGAATCTCCAGCAGCCACGAAGGTACCTTCACCCACAGGCACTACAGGTCAGTGAGAGAGACTTCTGGGCTGGCTGAGAGGGGACCAGGGTGTGTCCATAACTCAGGCCCCTTGGGAGGCAGCAGCAGACAGGGGCTCCCCAAGCAGACAGAAGCTCCATTGTTGAAGGTCTCTGCATAAAGCCCCTGAGGGAACTGAGCCTGGGAGGTGGCCCTGCCTCCACCTGAGAACCTGATTTAATCTTACCCTTATTAGCAGCCCCACCCACTGCTGAAAGTGTTGAGGCTGGGGAGCAGCATTTGAATCTCAGACCCCAAGCACTAGCTGGGAGGATTTAGGTGGGGGTGGAGAGGAATCACAGAAGTCAAGTAACTGGCTGGGAAAATGCCCAGAAAAGGGAAGAAAAAATAAGACCATAGAAGGCTACTTTCTTGGTGAACAGATGTTTCCTCATTTCATTTCTGATGAGGAGGAACAATGCTTACCCTCCGGGAAAGACATAGAAGTCAAGGCCTCTGTATCCCAAACATCCAAAAGTCAGGCCATGGAAGAGCTCAAAAAGGATTTTGAAAATCAAGTTAGACAGGTGGAGGAAAAACTGGGAAGAGAAATGAGAGAGATGCAAGAAAAGCATAAAAAACTGGTCAATACCTTGCAAAAGGAGACCCCAAAAAATGCTGAAGAAAATAACACCTTGAAAAATAGGCTCACTTAATTGGCAAAAGAGGTTCAAAAAGCCAATGAGGAGAAGAATGCTTTCAAAAGCAGAATTAGCCAAATGGAAAAAAGAGGTTCAAAAACTCACTGAAGAAAATAGTTCTCTCAAGATTAGAATGGAACAGATGGAGGCTAATGACTTTCTGAGAAACCAAAAAATCACAAAACAAAACCAGAAGAATGAAAAAATGGAAGAGAATGTGAAATATCTCATTGGAAAAACAATTGACCTGGAAAATAGCTCCAGGAGAGACAATTTAAAAATTATGGGACTATCTGAAAGCCATGATCAAAAAAAGAGCCTAGACATCATCTTTCAGGAAATTATCAAGGAAAACTGCCCTGAGATTCTAGAACCAGAGGGAAAAATAAGTATTGAAGGAATCCATCGATCATTGCCTGAAAGAGATCCAAAAAGAGAAACCCCTAGGAACATTGTGGCCAAATTCCAGAATTCCCAGGTCAAGGAGAAAATATTGCAAGCAGCTAGAAAGAAACAATTCCAGTACTGTGGAAATACAATCAGGACAACACTAGATCTAGCAGCTTCTACATTAAGGGATCGAAGGGCGTGGAATAGGATATTCCAGAAGTCAAAGGAACTAGGACTCAAACCAAGAATCACCTACCCAGCAAAACTGAGTATAATACTTCAGGGGAAAATTTTGTCTTTCAATGAAACAGAGGACTTTCAAGCATTCTTGATGAAAAGACCAGAGCTGAAAAGAAAATTTGACTTTCAAACACAAGAATGAGAAGAAGCATGAAAAAGTAAACAGCAAAGAGAAGTCTTAAGGGACTTACCATAAGTGAACTGTTTACATTCCTACATGGAAAGACAATATTTCTAACTCTTAAAACTTTTCAGTATCTGGGTAGTTTGTAGGACCACACACACAACATACACACACACATACATACACACACATGTACTCACATGCACGCACACACACATACACACATGCACGCACATACAGAGACAGAGAGCACAGAGTGAGTCGAATAGGATGGGACCATATCTTAAAAGAAATTAAGGTAAACGGTGAGAGAGAAATGTAGTTGGAGGGGAGAGGGTGAAATGGCATGGGGTAAATTATCTCTCATTCAAGAGGCAAGCAGGAGACTTTTTAGTGGAGGGAAAAAGAGGAGAGCTGAGAAAAAAGAGACAAGAAGTTTACCCTCATCACATTTGACTAAAGGAAGTAATGCACACTCATTTTGGTATGAAAACCTATCTTACAATACAGGAAAGTGGGTGAGAAAGAAATAAGCAGGGTGGGGGGGATGATGGAAGGGAGGGCAAAGGGAGGAGGGAGCAATTTGAAGTCAACACTCTTGCGGAGGGACAGGATCAAAAGACAGAATAGAAACAATGTGGTCAGGATAGGATGGAGGGAAATATAGTTAGTCTTACACAACATGACTATTATCGAAGTCATTTGCAAAACTACGCAGATATGGCCTATATTGAATTGCCTGCCTCCCCAAAGGGAATGGGTGGAGAGGGAGGGATGGGGAGAATTTGGAACTCAAAGTTTTAGTAACAACCTTTTAGTATTGTTCTTGCTACTAGGAAATAAGGAATACAGTTAATGGGGAATAGAAAGTCATCTGGCCCTACAGGACAAAAGAGAAGATAGGGACAAGAGAAGGGAGGGATGATAGAAGAGTGGGCAGATTGGTGATAGGGGAAATTAGAATGCTCGGTATATTGGGGTGGGGGGAGGGGAGAAATGGGGAGAAAATTTGGAACCCAAAATTTTGTGAAAATGAATGTAAAAAGTTAAATAAATAAATTTATATTAATTAAACAAAACAAAACAAAAACATTAGTCTTGTATCATGGGTATCCAAAATATCATCAGATCTTGCCTTTGTAAGTAAATATGACTCCATTTCCCATACACATAAAACTCCAGTGATAAATAAATGAAGCAATTTTTACTTCTCTAACGTATGTTTATCCCTTGGTATATTAGGGAAAGAACAGCAAGTTGATTATCTCTATATTTGCAACCAGATAAACAGGAACAAATGATTAAGCATGTCATTCTTCTGATGTTTTATTCTCTTCTCAGATTAATGTGATTTCCTCTAATCTTCAATAGCAGAGAATTTGGAACATTTGAATATTTTTAAAATTTTTATTTATTGAGTTTAAATGACTGTCCAAAATAATGAGTTGACAATCTTATGAGTAAAGTACTTTCTCAAGGGAATGAAATGTTCCTCCATTAATTTTTTTTCATGCAAATGAAAAGTCAGACTAACCCTCCTAGCATGATATAATTAAGAAACAATATTTAGATAGTTCCAATGAACTGGCAATGGCTGATTATATTAAATTGTTTGTAAAAATGAAAATTTAAAGAAGGGCCCATTAGCCCAGAGTAACCATATTAAACAAAACAGGAAAAAAAATCTTAAGAATCATACTGAAGATACTGATGCAAAATTAAACTGAATTGCCCAACTGGCATAAATATTACAAGGAAAAAAACTTGACATACACTCATATACACAGAGAATAAATATTCTTTGAATACATAAATGGTTCGATTGTGAAGCAAATTTTATTGGCAATCACTACAATATGTGAAGCTTTCCATAGTCTTGATCTTGCTATCACTCACAAGAGTTCCACTTCCACAGTCATAAAATCTAAAATTGTTTTCTGAGAGTTTAAATAGTATTTTCTATTTTTCCTCCAGTTATGTCAAGAAAAAGTTTAGCATTCATTTTCACAAGATTATGAGTTCCAAATTTTTCTCTCTCCCTTTTCCTCTCCCCTCTTCAGAAAATGGTAGGCAGCTTGATATAGTTTATATATATGCTATCACACAAAATTATTTCCATATAGGTCAAATTTGTGAAGAAAGAAATAATAAAAAAAACACAACAAAGAATAGAGTAGGTGAAAAAATATGCTTTGATCTGTATTCAAAGTCCATCGATTCTTTACCTGGAAATGGAAAGCATTTTCCTTTGTGAGTTCTTTGAGTGAGATGACCTTTCTTTCTGATTTTCCAAGCTTCTTGGTCTAAAAGATTGTTTCACCCCATCTTTTTGCTGGTTCTTCTGTTGCAGGATTTGTTTTGGGGTACTATTTTATAGTTGGTTGGAGGTGAATTTAGGAGAGTTACGGTGATTCACAGCCACCATCTTGGCTCCTGGAGGTCTAAAGTTCTTTTGTCTTACCATAATTTTTGTTATTCTACCTTTCCCTCTGCCTTGCAACTTCTGTCTCTGTACTTTGACCTCATAGTGACCTTCATTCCACCCCTCATTAGCACTGGCTACAGCACTGCCCATCCTCATCTTGCTTTGTAAAACAGTTCAACTCCGCATTGTTCTCTTCTCTTGAGTCTCCTGTCTGCATATCTGATGTCCTGTCTTGCGCTGAAAAACCTCAGCCTTGGATTATTACCACCATCCTCTGCCTTTATTCCTATTCATATGCTGCAGAATGAAGCAAAGCCATGAAATTGTGCTGCCTGAATTAACTGCACATTTATTTTACAGTATCTCTACTTGGTTATCACTACACAAAGGCAGTCGATCCTTTATAGCTCCCTAATAATCAATTCACTATCTCGCTTGCCATAACATTTTTATCAAACCATTTTTTTCTTCCCTTAAGCCACCTATGACTCCCTTTCCTTTCTCTCAGCTCAGATCCTTGCCTCATATTTCATTGAAAAGAAAAAACATCCACTGAAAACTGCTTCTTTCCTCCTCCTCATTACTCTGGTTCTCATTGATTAGGTAATATTAGGTCATGGTCCAAGTCCACAGGGTCATTGTTTGGATCTGGATTGCTCAGAGTGAATGTAAATAGCAGTTGTTTCTATTTTGGTCAGAAATCATGAGGATCTTCCCCTCCCAGATTGATGTGTGTGTCTACATATGTGTATATGTATGTATATATATAGTATGTATATGTGTGTATACATATGCGTAAATATGTATAAATACACATCTACATCTATATATACAACATATATGCATATATATACTACATGTGTGCACATATACACATATGTATATGTACAAATACATACATATATGTGCGTGTATATGTATATATTTGAATAGGTAAAAGAGGCCATTCTTTGTCTCATTTTTTACCTAGCTTTACTCACTGAATGAGCTTTCCCTCAGTCAAACTGAGACCTGAGAACGATGTTAGTTTTAAAATGCCATTGTCTCCCTCTGCATCCGGGGCCATCTCCTGTCCTCCTGATCTGTATCTTTGCCATTACACATAGATGGCTCTGGAGGAGAAAGTGAGGCTGATGACTTTGCAAAGCCCTCCCTCACTTAAATCCAATTTATTTGCTTGTGGCATCACTTTTCTGATGTCATGTTCCTCTTCAAAAACAAAGGACAAACAACTGCAGTCACATCACTCAGATGCCTTCTGCCACTATTTCCTTTTTCACTCTTATTTCAAAGAGTGAAAAGAGATAGCAATTCTCCTTGCCAAGACAATTACTTCCACATGGACAACCAATTCCATTCTATTTTGTTTTCTCTAGCTTATTGCTCCCTTTGTCATATCCCTTCTTACTAATCTTCAATTCTCCCTGTTTCTTGACTACTTTTCTTCTGCCTAAAAACATGACCATGTCTCTCTCATCCTTACAAAAACACTCATCTTGTCTGTCAATTCCCACTAGCTAAGGGTCTATATCTCTACCTTTTTGAGGCTAAACTTCTCAGCAAGGCTGTCTACATTCTACGACCACTTCCTTTTCTCTGTCTTCTTCTTTTTAGTATGTCTCCTTATCCTCCTATTCAACTGAAACTGCTCTTTCCAAAGTGACTAGTGATCTCTTAGTTGTTAAATGAAAGACCTTTGCTTTATACTCATCTTTCTTGACTTGTCTAAAGTCTTTGATGGCATTGATCATGCTTTTTTATTCTATGCCATCATCTCTCTGGGTGTTCATGACTGTTGGTTTTCTTCTCTGTTTGACTACTCCTCAGTCTCCTTTGCTAGATCTTCATCCACGTTCTGTCCACTAACTATAGATGCCTCTGAGATTTCTTGACACTCTCCTCTATTTCATTTACTTTGTCTGTACTCTTTTGTATGATGATCTTTCCAACTCCCATAATTTAAATTAGCATCTTTGCAAAGATGATTCTTTGATCTATTTAATAATTTTTAATTACCTTCATTTTCACATCATCAATTTTCTATGGGACATCAGGAGCTGGGTTTCTCATGGACTTAACTAGAAAACTTAATGTGTGCAAAACTGAGCTCATTATATTTCTATTCAAATATTCCCTTCTTTTTAACATCTCTATTATTTTCAAAGATACCACCATCCTCCCAGTCACTGAGAATAACAATCTAGGTATCTTCTTCCACTCCCTATACTTTCACACATAAACCTTGTCAAATCTAATTGTTACTAGGATTTCTCAATTCTATGTTCATAGCATATCTAAAATATACTTCCTTTTCTCCTCTGATACTGATACCAAAGTGATGCAATTCTCATCATCTCATGTATGGACTTTTGCAATAGCCTTTGGGTTATTCTCCCTCTTTCAATTTTCTCCCCACTTCATTTCCTTCTCCTTTCAGCTATCTAAGTGATTTCCTCAAAGCTTAGGTCTAAAAATTCCACCCCTTTATTCAATAAACTCCAGCTCTTTCCAGGATCAGATATAAGATCCTTTGTTTAGCTTTTAAAGTCCTTCATAAACTTGCCCCTCCTACATTTCTTGTGTCATTGTATCTTACTGTCTTCTACAAACTCTTTGATTCAGTGACAGTGGCCTCTTTGCTGTTCCTCACACCTGACACTCTACTTTCCAATTCCATGAATTTTCACCAGCTATCCCATTTGCCTGGAATTTTCTTCTTTCTCATCTCCATATTTCTCTCACTTAGTCAGTATGATAGGACTAACAATTACTAATGTTTACAAGATGCAAGAGAAGTTAGGTATCACAGTGTAAAGAGCACTGGACCTGGAGTCAGCAAGACCTGAGTTAAAATCTGGCATCAGATAGCTACCAGCTGTGTGTGACCTTAGGTAAGTCATTTAACCTTGTTTACCTCAATTTAGCTATCTGTGAACTGAGTTGGAGAAAGAAATGGCAAGACACTCCTGTATCTCTGCCAAGAAAATACCAAATGTAGTCACAGACTGTGAGGCATGACTGAAATGACCCAACAGCAACAACAACTAGGTGTAAATCCTTCTTTCCCATCCATGGCCTTCTTGAATAGAAGAATGACATGATTACATCTGTATATTAGGAATTTTAATTTGGTAACATATAAATAGATTTCATAAGTGTATTTTCCTTTACTAAAACCTCAATTTTCACAAATTTATGTGTTTTCAAGGATAAAGCATATCTTTGGTTTAAATTCAATTGAAATAAATGCTTCTATTTATTAATTCAAACAAATTCAATTCAATTCAAGATGTAGAAGATTTGATGAATATGGTTTTGCATAATTGAAGATAAATATGACCAGATAAATATATCTCCTTAACAAAAGTAGATATAATATAGCCAAAATACAGACTAGACTATTATAATTACTAATTCAGAGTTGGGGCAGCTAAGTGATGACAGTGTATAGAATATTGGACCTGAAATTAGGAAGACTCATTTTCCTGAGTTCAAATTTGGCCTCAGATACTTACTAGCTGTATGACCCTGAGCAAGTCACTTAACCACATTTACCTCAGTACCTCTTCCATAAAATGAACCAGAGAAGGAAATAGTAAATGACTTCACCATCCTTGCCAAGAAAACCCTAAAGGTGATCATGAAGAGTTAGACATGATTGAAATAACTAAACAGCAACAAATTCAGAGTTAAAAGGAGGGAGAGATTTCCTAATTTGATCTGGCAAAATAGGAAAAGCTTCATTGTAAAAGAGGCATTGGAAGAGACGACAGGAATTAAGCAGAATGATGCTTGTTGCTTAGTAGTTCAGCCATGTTGCACTCTTCATGACCCCATAGCCATAGCTCACTGATACTGTCCATGGGATTTTCTTGACAAAGTTAACTGGAGTGGTTTGCAATTTCCTTCTCCAGTGGATTATGACACAGAGGTTAAGTGATTTTTTCCATCTAGTAAGTATCGAAGGCCAGATTTGAACTCAAGCCTTCCTGACTTCCAAGTCTGGCACTCTATTCCCAACTAGTAGCCTCTACTGGGGGTAGAGGGCTGCATTTCAAACAAAAGGATCAAGGTCAAAAAGCAAAGAGATAATGAATATGGGAAATGAAGAATAGTCTAATTCAGCTGGAACATAATGTACCTGAGAATTAAGATATGATAAATTTGAAAAGGTAGACTCCAATGAAAGTATGAAGAACTTTGAATACTAGGCTAAGGAATTTGGGCTTTATTTTGAGCAGAAGAGTAATAGTTTCAGAACTAATTAACCTGGCTTTGTTGTGTAAGTTGACTTTTGTTAAAGAGAAAATAGAGACAGAGATTTAGAATTCTGTTATATTGTGCCTTTACATATTCCTTCATCTAGGAAGAAAAAAAAAGTACACAGATTGAAATGTACTTTCATTGGATCCAGTAACAATACACCTAAAAGGATGAATGCATGCATGGAATATTTTGAAAGTAGAATAACCCTGCTCAAACTATTCTTTCATCATATTAGTTATTCTTGTATGGGGTGCAAGAAAAAAAATTATCAATATAAATTTGTTTTTGAAGTTGCAAGGAGAAAATAGACACCTTCTAAGTAGAGGCATAGCTTTTGGTCAGGAGCTACGTGAGTTGGACTCATAGTAGTTTAGAGCTGATGAATAAAATGATATTGTTTGAGAATCTGGTACCCAGCAAATGCTATGATTTTGCTCAGGATATAGTTGTTATAGTTCAATGTAAAAGTTTCATTGCATTTATTGATCACACCTGGAGAAAACAGAGGGATGGATTTATCTATGTATCCATCTTCTACCTCTGTTTATATTGTTTATTTTCATAGTCTTTCATCCATTTATTTTCACAGTGGTACGGAGATGTAGAAACAGAGATATAGACATAAAGACACAGGGAGGCAGAGATAGAAAGAGAGAGATACACTTACTGAGATAAAGACAAAGTACATAGGATGTGAAAGAAGGAAGTTATATGTACACAATCAGTGTTGAACTGGGAAAAAATTCATAATGAGATTATTTATTATCTATCTATGTATAGTTGTAGCTCAAACTCTTAGAGCATATGATCATAGATTTCAAGCTGGAAGTGGTATTAAAGGTCTTCTAATCTAATCTTTTTGGGGAGGGGTGTTATTATTCTTTTGAAAAATTATTTTATTTGTTTTCAGTTTTCTACAATTTATTCCCCTCCCCCCTCTTCTTTCCACCCTGGCTCCCCACTCTCTCTGAGATGGGTGTGCGGTCTTACATAAATTCTACACATACATTCCAATTAAATACATTTTCACTTTAGCCATGCAGCATAGAAGAATTAAAATGAAATGCAGAAACCATAAAACAAAACACAACCTAACACAAGAGAAAATGGTTTACTTCATTCTGACATCCAATTTCATAGCTCTTTCTCTGGACATAGAAGGAGTTTTGCCTCGAGTCCCTTGGGAATTTTTTAGGTCCTTGCATTGCTCTGAAGGACTAAGTCTATCAGAAAAATTCCTCACACACTGCGTTTGTTTCTGTGTACAAAGTTCTCTGAGTTCTCCTCCTTTTACTCAGTTTCAATTCATGTAAGTCCTCCCATGCCTCTCTGAAGACTTCTGTTCATCATTTCTTATAGCAAATTAGTATTCTATTACATTCATACACCACAACTTGTTCAGCCATTCCCCAATTAATGGGCATCCCCTTGATTTCCGATTTTTGGCCAATACAAAATAGCTGCTATAAATATTTTTGTACATGTGGGACCCTTTCCAATTTTTATGTTCTCTTTGGAATACAGTCTTAGAAGTGATATTTCAGGGTCAAAGGGTATGTACATTTTTGTAAGCCTTTGGGCATAGTTCCAAATTGCTCTCCAGAATGGTTGGATCAGCTCATAGCTCTACCAACAATGAATTAGTATTGCAACTCTCTCACATCTTCTGCAACATTTACCATCTTCCTGTTTTGTCATGTTAGCCAATCTGATAGGTGTGATGTGGCACCTGAGTTATTTAGATTTGCATCTATCTAATCAATAGTAATTTAGAGGATTTTTTTATATGACTATAGATATCTTTAATTTCTTCCTCTGAAAACTGCCTGTTCATATCCTTTGATCATTTATCAATAGGGGAATGACTTGTATTCTTGTAAACTTGACTCAGTTGTCTATATATTTTAGAAATGAGACCTTTAACATAGACACTAGTTGCAAAAATTCTCACTTTTCTTCTTCCCTCCTTATCTTGGTTGCATTGGGTTTGTTTGTTCAAAAACATTTCAATTTAATGTAATCAAAATTATCCATTTTCCACTCCACAGCGTTCTTTATTTCTTTTTTGGTCAAAAATTTCTCCATTCTCCATAAATCTGACAAATGCATTATTCCTTGCTCCTCTAATTTGTTTATAGTATTTGTCTTTATACCAAGATCATGTATCCATTTGTGTATGGTCTCATTCATGCATTGGTCTATGCCCAGTTTCTGCCACACTGTTATCCAATTTTCCCAGCAATTTTTGTCAAACAGTAAGTTCTTATTCCAGAAGCTGGGTCCTTGGGTTTATCAAACAGTAGATTGCTATATTCATTGACGGCTACGGTGTGAGTACCTAAATTATTCCACTTGTCTACACCTCTATTTCTTAGCCATTACCTAAGTGCTTTTGATGATTGCTGCTTTATATGAGATCTGGTAAGGATAGGCCACCTTCCCTAGTATTTTTTTTTATTAGTTCCCTTGGTATTCTGGACCTTTTGTTCTTCCAGATTAATTTTGATATTATTTTTTCTAACTCTAGAATGTAATCATCTGGTAGTTTAATTGGTATGGCACTGAATAAGTAAATTAATTTAGGTAGAATTGTCATTTTTATTATATTCGTTCAGCTTACCCATGAGCAACTGATGTTTTTCCATTTGCTTAGATCTGACTTTATTTGCATAAATAGTGTTTTGTAACTGTGTTCATATGGTCTCTGGGTTTGTTTTGGCAGATAGATTTCTAAATACTTTACAATGTCTGCCAAAGCCTTAAATGGGGTTTCTCTTTCTATCTCTTGCTGTTGGGCTTTGTTTCTAATATGTAGAAATGCAGATCATTTATTTGGGCTTATTCTAAAACCTATAACTTTGCCCAAGCTGTTCATTATTTTAAGTAGTTTTTTACTTGATTCTCTTGGATTCTCTAAGTATATCATCATACCATCTGCAAAGAGTGATAACTTAGTTTCTTCTTTGCCTATTCTAATTCCTTCAATTTCTTGATCTTCTATTATTACTCAAGCTAACCTTTCTAGTACCACATTGAATAGCAGTGGTGATATTGGAGCTCCCTGTTTCACCATTGATCTTATTGGAAATGAATCTAGCTTATGCCCATTGCATATAATGGTTGCTGATGACTTTAGGTAGATACTGCTTATTATTTTATGGAAAGTTCCCTTTATTCCTATGCTCTCCAATTTTTCAACAGGAATGGATATTGTATTTTGTCAAACGTTTTTTCTGCACCTATTGAGAAAATCATGTGGTTTCTGTTAGTTTTGTTGTTGATATAATCCATAATGCTATTAGATTTCCTAATAGTGAAATAATTCTGCATTCCTGGTATAAATCCTACCTGCTTATAATTTATTATTCTCATGATAAACTGCTATATTCTTTTTGCCAACATGTTATTTAAAATTTTTGCATGTATTTTCTTTGAAGAAATTGGTCTATAATTTTCTCTGTTTTGTCTTTTCCTGCTTTAGACATCAGAACCATATTTGTATCATAAATAGAATTTGGTAGGATTCCTTCTTTCTCAGTTTTCCCAAATAGCCTATATAGTATCGGAATTCAGTGTTCTTTACATGTTTCATAGAAATCACTTGTAAATCCATCTGGCTCTGGAGATTTTTCCTATGGAGTTCATTGATGGCTTATTCAATTTCTTTTTCTGAAGTGGTGTTCTTTAAGTATTCAACTTCCTCTTCTGTTAATCTGGGCAATTTATATTTTTTAAAATATTCATCCTTCTCATTTAGATTCCCAAATTTATGGGCATACAGTTGGGCAAAGTAGTTTCTAATCATTGTTTTAATTTCCTCCTCCTTGGAGGTGAGTTCATACCTTTTATTTCTGATATTGGTAATTTGGTTTTCTTCTTTTTTTTTAAAATCAAATTGATCAAATGTTTATGAATTTTTTTTGTTGTTTCATAAAACCAACTCTTAGTTTTATTTATTATTTCAATAGTTCTCTCAATTTCAGTTTTATTAATCTCTCTTTGGTTTTTAGCATTTCAAATTTGTTATTGACTTGGGGATTTTCAGTTTGTTCTTTTTATGGTTTTTTCAGTTGCATGCCCAATTCATTGAACTCCTCTTTCTCTATTTTATTCATGTAGGCATTCAGAGATATAAAACTTCCCCTAAGAACTGCTTTTGCATTATCCTATAAGATTTGGTAGGTAGTCTCATTATTGCAATTCTATTGAATGAAGTTGTTGATTGTTTCTATGATTTGTTGTTTAACCCACTCATTCTTTAGGGTTAGATTATTTAGTTTCCAATTAATTTTTGGCTTATCTTTCCATGGCTTTTTATTACATATAATTTTTATTGCATTATTATCTGAGAAGGATGCATTGACTATCTCTGTCTTTCTACACTGGATTGTGAAGTTTTTAATACCCTCGTATATGGTCAAGTTTTGTACTGTGTACTGCTGAACAAAACATATATTCCTTTCTATCCCCTCTCAGTTTTCTCAAGAGATCTATCATATCTACCTTAATCAGAGTTTTATTCACCTCCTTTCTTATTTATTTTGAGATTAGATTTATCAAGTTCAGAGAGGGGGAGGTTGAGGTCCCCCACTAGTATAGTTTTGCTGTCCATTTCTTCCTGTAACTCCTTTAACTTCCCTAAAATTTGGATGCTATTCCACTTGGAGTATATATCTTTAGTAATGGTATTGCTTTGTTGTCTAGGGTGCCTTTTAGCAGGATATAGTTTACTGCCTTGTCTCTTGTGATTAGATCTATTTCTGCTTTTGCTTTATCTGAGATCAGGATTGCTACCCCTGCTTTTTTAACATCAGCTGAAGCATAATATATCTTGCTCCAAACTTTTACCTTTACTCTGTGAGCATCACCTCATTTTAGATGTGTTTCTTGTAAAGAATATATTATTGGAGTATGATTTTTAATCTTTTCTGCTATCTGTCCCTGTTTTTTGGGAGAGTTCATCTCATTCACACTCACAGTAATGATTACTCTCTGTGTCTTTCCCTCCATCCTCTTTCCCACTGTTTATTATGCTTTTAGTTCTCCCTTCTCTCTTTCCCTCCACAATAGAGTTTTAAATTTAGAACACCACCTCCCTCAGTCTTTCCTTCTTTCTTTCAGGCTCCCTCCCTTTACCCTTACTACTTCTTCCCTACCTTTTAGCCTTCCCTCCCTTTCTTTCCCCATCCTCCTCCTACTGCTTATAGAGCTAGTTAGATTTCTACACTTAACTGAGCTTGTTGTTCCCTCCTTGAACCAAATCAGATGACAGTAAATCTCAAATGATGCTCATCTTCCTCTCCTCTTTCCTTCTACTATAATATATTTTTGTGCCTCTTCCTGTGATGTAATTTACCTTTTTCTGGCTCTTCCTTTTCAAATCTCCCATTACAATCCATTTACACCTTTAAATCACATTTTTATCATCACATCATTTACTTTATACCCACTCCCTCTATCTAGGTATATTTCTTTTATCTATCATAATAAATATATAATTAATAAATATAATCTTCCTTTAAAGGGATATAAACAGTTTGTCCATATTGAGTAACAAGTTTTTTCCTCCTGTTTACCTTTTTATGCCTCTCTTGAGATTTGTGTTTGAGGATCTAATTTTCTATTGAGCTCTAGCCTGGAAATCCCTCATTTTGTTGAATGTCCATCTCCTTGTCTGAAACATTATGCTCAATTTTTCTGGGTGATTGATCCTTGATTGTAGTCAAAGCTCCTTTGTTTTTACAGAATATCATATTCCAGTCCCTCCAGTCTTTTAATTTACATTCTGCAAGGTCCTGTGTGATCCTGACTGTAGCTCCTCGATATTTGGATTGTTTCTTTCTGACTGCCTGCAGTGTGTCCTCCTCCACTTGATAGTTCTAGAATTTGGCAACAATATTCCTTAGTGTTTTTAGTTCAGGATCCCTTTCAGGAAGTGAATGGTGGATTCTATTGACTACTATTTTTCCCTCTGTACTTCGAACTTCTGGGAAGTTTTCCTTGATGATTTCTTGGAAGATATTGTCCAAGTTCTTTTTTCATCACAGCTTTCTGGAAACCAATAATTCTTAGATTTTCTTCCCTGCATCTATTTTCCAAGTCAGTTGTTTTTCCACTTATTTTCCATTTTCTTCTATCTTTTCATTCTTTAGATTCTGTTTGACTGATTCCTGATGTCTCATAGATTCATTAGCTTGTATTTGTCCAATTCTAACTTTTATCAAATTGTTTTCTTCAGTTAACTTTTGCATCTCCTTTTCCATCTGTCCAATTTTTCCCTTTAAGGAGTTATTTTTCCCAGTTAGCTTTTGCCCTTCCTTTTCCTTTCATCCAGTTTTCCTACTTAATTTTTGCGCTTCCTTTCTCATTAGTCCAATTTCCTTTTATATTCTTCTGTGATTTTTTTTTTCACATTTTTATAATCTTTGGGCACTTTTTCTTCTACTTCTCTAATTTTTAAATCCTTCTTGAACTATTATTCTCTTTGGACATGAGGCCAGGTCAAATTACCCTCTGAAGTTTCTGTTGAGAGTACAGTCTCAATGCTTCCGTCTTTGGTGTTTGTGTTTTGGCCCTTATCCCCATAGAAAGATTCTATAGTCTTGTCTTTTTTGGTTTGCTTCTTGCTCATGATAATCATCCTTTATGTAGCTCTTAAATTGAATCTCTGCTTTTAGGGCACAGGGGGCTCTGTCCCACTGTTCTTGTGCTTTGAACTTGAGACTTTACATATTGTGGCCTCTGGTTCTTTCAGAAAGAAGCTAGAAGGCTGTAGCTTACTTGGTGCTGAACTGGCTGATGTACCAAAGCAGAGGCCAGGTAAAGTCTTTCTGAGTTTCCCCTGAACTTGTCCCCTTCTGTCACAGCAAGAGGGATCCCCTTTGTTATTTCCCTAGCCTCACAGGCTAAGAGACTATTTACTCCTTCAGCTGATCCCACTGATCCAGGATTTTTCCTGGATAAATATTTTGTGGGTTTTTCAAGGTCAACAAGGGAAAAGGTAGAGCATTTTCTGATCACTCTGCTATGTTGGCTCCAGGAATTTCAGGTGGGTGACTTAGAGCCATTTAATCTGTGAGCTCTTAGTGTCAGCAGTGGCTGCAGTTACCAGGGGTTCTGCAGTTCTCTCTTGACAGTTCCAATGGACTCCCTCCCTGGGATGATGTGTTTGAGGTTTCCCAGATTCTGATCCTTCAGATTGCCCAAGGCTTCCTGCTTGGATTTGCTGTGACAGGATCAGCACTGGTACAGTCTATGCACTGTGCACTCCTCCAATCTCATGCAACAGATCCTCCCCCCTCAACCTTCCAGTCTGTGCTGGGTTGGAAATTTGCAACTGTCTGTCTCCTATTGAGTTCTGCCACTCTAACAGTTGTTTACATGCTCTTTTTGGAGGTATCTGAAGGATTTTGTCTTAGAGCTTAGGTGAACAGTTGCTCTTACTCCATCATCTTGTCTCCTCCCCCTAATCTAATCTTATAGATGAAGAAAATGAGGCTCAACATTACATAATTTGCCCAAGATCAGCCAGTTGGTGTGGAAAAGCCCAGATCTGAACCAAACTCATCGGACTGAAAACCAGTGATTTTCCACTGCGCTACTTTAAATTGGGGTCAGTGAGGAAGGATTGGAAGATCTAAGAAAGTAAGAAAAAAATAGTTCTCTGTGAAGGTAAATTAAAATATCCCTTGCCCCAAGGTTGAAAACCAAATAGAAGATACAGTGAGAATGAAGATGCAGTTGGTCAGGCCCCTCTGTACCTCCACTGTGGGGATCTGGTTCAAGTATACAGTTTAGGGGATGTTAAGGGCATGGTTTTGCTCTGATATTTTCCAGATGTAGGCCTAATTACACATCCTCTGAGAGGCTGCTTGAAAACTTACGTTGCAAAGTGCTAATGGGAATAGGCATCACTGGGTTCACTTGACTCTCTCTCTCTGATGCTGGAACGGTGGATGACCAGGTCCTGTACTAAAAACATTTTGTACATGTTGGAGCTTTTGGAGCCTGTGTAGATGTTTTATCCTCTAGCTATTTCCACAGAGTCTCTAAGGCTTCTGGTATTTCTGTACCTTAGAATCCTTTTGCATACTTGCTCTTGGAATTTCTGATCATCTTCCTATCACCTCAGTTGCTCTTGGCCAACTTCTGCAAAGCAGTTTCAGTGAAAACTTCCTACCTTAAGAATAAGGAAGATCTTTAATATTGGGGGTACTTTGGGTTTCTTCTCCATAACTTTACTCAAACTCTCTTCATTCACACATCAAATTTAATCCAAGCCATTCTAACCCAAATCCAATAGTGATTAATTAAACACCACCTTCTGTGCTAGGAACTAAACTACATTCTGGGAATACAAAGAAATGAATGACAGTCCTTGTTCTCAAACAATTCAAATTCTACTGGGGGGATATCAACGGTCAGGAAGTCACTTGGAAAACATTGATTAAACAGTATCTTTCTGGCACTGTGCTAAACACTATGGAATACAAAGAAATAACAATCCCTGTCCTTATGGATCACATATAATGGGGACACAGAATGTAAATAATGTCCCTCCTCTCAATAGATGGGAGATAATCAAAAAAGGAAGGCATGAGCAACTGGGTGTCTGGGGTGGAGGGGAGAGGAAAGACTTCTATCAGAAGGTTAGTTTTCCTCTAAGTCTTGAAGGAAATGAGGGGAAACCAGAAGTATACATAAGTGAGCAGGATATTCCAAGCTTGGGAGACTATTCTGGTTTCACTATATTTTAGGAACTACAAGTCAGCTAATGTACCTTGATTATAATTTGTGTGGGTGGGAGTAGAGCAAGAGATGTTTGAAAAAAAAGTGAAAGGAAAAGATTATGAAAAGTTTTAAATGCCTCATATAAAAGTTTCTTTCTGATCTTGAATGTATAGGAGCCTCTAAAGCTCACTGATGAGGCTAGAGTGTGGCAGAGAAATTACTTGATCAAATCTATATTTTAGAAAAATCCACCTTGGCAGCTGAAGGGAGGATGAATTGGAGTGAAGAAAGACTTCCAAGTAGTGTAAGATTAATGGGATATTAGATCTTTCCCATCCATTAATAGGCCATACATGGAGCCCTGCCACAGAGTCAATTAGGCTCTAGGCCACAGGAATTCCCCCACCTTTCCAATTAAGTGTGGATTTCCAAGCTTTTCAGCACTAAGCCATTCAAGTGCCTGGTTTCTTGATTGGAAACAGTATACATTGTATAGCTTGGAGGAAATGATGTGGGTGGAGAAAGAAGCAGGGAGAGAGAGAGAGAGAGAGAGAGAGAGAGAGAGAGAGAGAGAGAGAGAGAGAGAGAGAGAGAGAAACAGAAACAGGTGGAGTGAAGAACTTGCCTAAGGGAACTTGCTCATGGGCAGACTTGATTGAAAGAAATGTCCCTGTATTGGTGATGAGTATCTTACTAATTCTTGCCTTCTGGTATCCCAATAGGGATGTTTCAAATAAATATTTTCATTTTGCCCTGGAAGAAGAGAGTTTGTTATATTTTGCAAACCAATTAAGGAGATATGCTTGCATATTCATGGCAGCTACTTTGGGGATCATATTGGCATTACAGGCAGGGATACTGTTTGCAAGATTTTTGTATGAGTGCAGACCAAAAGTGATAAGCTCTTGGAGTAGAGATATGACCATATGGACCAAGAGAAGGGATGGGTACCATACATTTTGAGGGTAGAAATTATAAGGTTTGACACTAGATAAGAATATGGATGAGTTAGAGTGAGAAGTTGAGGATGACATTAAGGTTGAAAGACTGAATGCCTGGGAGGATAGTAGTGCCCTTGAAAGTAATAGGGAGATTCAGAAGAACGTAGATGTTTGAGGGAAAGATAATGAGTTCTGTTTTAGGCATGTTGAGTTGGAGGTTTTTCAGGAAATCCAATTAGGCTCATCTAAATGGCAGTCGTAAATTCGTAATCATAAAATAACATCCAAGCAAACATATGAGAAGAAAGGATAAAGCTATATAAACAGATTTGAATCATGATTCTATAGGTGATAATTTGAGGAGATTAGTGAAAATTCAGGTTAATATGTTAATGGAGAGGGGTTTTTTTTATTTGCTTTTTGTTTTTTTACATTTGTGGAAGTAAAGAAACTTGGTCTGGATATAATGTGAGGTTTAAAATAATTATCATCACCTTAGAGTCCTTTTATTTTTGCAGTATCTAATTAGGCATCAGAAAACCATAGTACTTTCAGTGTTTCATTTTGAACGTTTTAAAGAAAATAAATTCGAATTTATTTAAGTAAAGTAAAAAACTTCCATGAGGCATAATTGAAGGACTGATGAGTCCCCAAAAAGTCTGATCTTCAGTTATTTAAAACATATTCACTCATTTTTAGTCCATTCTCTTAAAAACCTATCAAATATTTGCTGGTGTGGTGTTTTTAAAAGTTCAACTAAAAGAAAACTTTGAAATATTGTGAACAATTATTGTTATATTGTGTCTTTAGATCTTGAAATACCCAAAACAGTTGTATAAAAGCAAAAGTCCCTTAAGGAGAGTCTACAGCTCTAGGAGTCCAATTAGTGCTCCTCCCCAAAGGCCCCACTTTTATCTTTCAAAGAAGCCAATAGTGCTTTCCTGTGGTGCTGTAATATCATACTGCAACTCAGCATGGGTCCCGAAAGAGGCGCCTTTTAAAAATATGCACCTGTTTCTTGCTAATTTACATTTTGAGCTTTCTGTTCTTGTTTGTAAGTCCAAACTTCAATTCTACTAAAAAAAACATGAATTTTCACAATAAGCAAAAGTGTTTCTAAAATACTAAACTGCCTTAGGAAATTTCTTGATGATTATCTTCCTGTGATTCTGGTGGGTGTGTATTAGTTTATGATTCATAAGCCAGCACATCTCTTGGGATGGACTGTAACCTCTGTATATCCAATGAAATTTCCCAGTGGTATCATCCAAGAAAATATTGCTGCCCACTCTAGGAGGAAAAGAATGTTTTAGGTAAAAAATAGGAAAAGTTTTTAGGACAGATGATATGACATTCCTCTAGAGTCTACAATTATAAGATATATGTGTTTATGTATGCATGTATGTACGTATGTATGTATCTATCTATCTCTGTCAGATAGATGGATATAGACATTTAAATGTCATTGTGATTTTGGGGAACTTCTCAAGTGTTTCTTTTTTCTTCCTCCTATTTTCTAAAAATCTAAGTTGATTTCAATCTTTTTTCACTTTTTTTTAGCATCCTGTTTGCTTTTGAGTTTTGGAAATTTCCCAGAAGCAAATTTTACATTTTGTGGTAGGACAAGGTATATTACATGCATTTTTCAATCTAACAACTCTTAAATGAAAATTAATAAAGTATTGAGTTATGTGGCATCGGAAAAGCCAACACACTGACCTCTATTTCTGGGTGGATCAGCTCAAGCAGAAAAAAAGAGATTTTCTTTCAATGACCCAAGATTGCTACTTCGTTGTAGCCTGACACTGAAGCTAGTCAGTTAAGTTCTAGCCCCTTCTTTGCCACTATCTGTGTGACCTGAGATAATCACTTGAACTATAAACCTTTATTTCCTTTTTCGTGAAATGAAAATTTTGGATTTGTTGAGTTCTAAGCTAACCTCCAGGCAAAAATATTTACATTTTTGAATTACAAAAAAACCCAAAAACAAAAATACAACAGCATAAACCTTGTCCTTTGCATGTTAGAAGAGAATTCCTTAGCCTATTGGCTCCTGAACATGGGACAGTGTTGCCATTGTCATCATCATTCTTATAATCATAATTGCTATTATAGATCTAAAGAGTTCACTATATGTAATAAAATATGGAATACTGAAGATAAAAGGGTTACTTCACTTTCCCGGAGACATTTCAGTTGATATTCAGATTAAGAATGTAGGTCAAATCAACTTTTAACACGAACTGATGAAACTCTTGGATCAGAAGGTACCTAAGACTTAAATCATTTCTAGTTTTTACAAAGTGATTTAGGTCTTTCTAGACAGTAAAATTTAGACTAAAACTTACTTGTAAAACTTGACTCCAAGAGTATATAGTAATTGTCCACTCCACCCCAGAATGTTACAAGGATCTGTTAGAAGCAACCGCAATTTGAAAAATAATTTCCTCTGCAACAACTTCAGTCATCATATAGTTATTGTTCAGTCATTTTTCAGTCATGTCTGACTCTCTGTGACCCCCCTTGGGGTTTTCTTGGCACAGAAATTGGGGTGATTTTCCATTTTCTTCTCTGGCATATTTTATGGATGAGAAAACTGAAGCAAACAGTGTTAAGTGACTTGGCCAGGATCACACACCTAGCAAGTATTTGAGATCGAATTTGCACTCAGGAAGGAGAGTTTTCCTGGTGCCAAGCTAGTATCTCTGGCCACAATGCCACCTTACTGCCATTTTGCTATACATATCATATAGAGAATGATTTAATGATAAAGGATCATAGTAACTTGAAAATTACTGAGATCTGTGCTGGATACTTTGGGTCAGTTCAGACTACAGTTCATCCCCTGAGCTACCTCCTGTGACCCAGCATACTGATGTCAGATATAGGAGTAGGAAGTTGAATGAATGTTAAATTGTGAATTTATTTCACATAGTATTGGTTTTCTTGTTTATTACTTTTTTAGTGTATTAATTGTTTTTATGCTCATGGATATATGCAGTATATACAATGTTTCAAAAGGAAACATCACAAATATAGCTCAGGGGGAAATCTCTGTTTCTATGCTTTTATTCTTTTTATATGCTTGTGATAGAATACATACCAGTCCTCTGGTTACCTCTCATGCCAGAATTCATTATCCTCACTCACATACACACACACACACACACACACACATACATATGAATATGCATATCTACATATATGCATGCATGGTATATACATATGTCCATACAAATATGCTGAGATAAAAACTGCAATAAAGACAAGTTGAGGCAAAAGTTTCTGAGCATAATCATTTTATTAATAAGGCTAGCAATTGCCAATAAAAATGACTCCTCAGCAGAGATGGATGGTGGGCTTACATTTTCCTAGCTCATTTTGACTTGCAAGAGAGAGTCTCTAGAATCTGTGGCAAAGTGGAAAACATAAGAGTTGAACAGCATCCTCTAGAAAATCCCATGTAAGATACCAGAGACCCAGTGCCAGGCAAAACATTTCCTGACCAGATTGAGTCATCTTCTACTAATCTTCTTTATTTCATTCATACTAAATAGTAACTGTTTCTCTTTTAAACAAGAATCCTGAGGGTCTTCCCCTCCCAGTTTGATTTTTTTTTTCTTTTTGTTAAAGGGGTCATCCCTTGAGTAACTACTTAAAGAAGCCTATTCATTGAATGAGTGCATCTCACTCAAAGTGAGAATATGTATAGTCCCTTAATCTAAAAAGACCAAGGTCTCACATTGCTTCCTGGGTGATGCAAAGTCACTGATGCATCCTTATTTTGACTACAAAAAAATGCAAATTTATTCCTTTCATTCTGTTCACTTCTTTAGTCCATTGCTTGAGATAAGACTATTTCTTCTCCATTCAGGCACTTACAAGCTTATGTATAGATTGATTAAGTATTCAAAGTGAAGGATATTCATATATTCAATGGTGAGTAACAGCTCCTCCCTTCCCCTCCCCTCCCCTTTCATCTCCTCTCCTTTGGTTTTCTACCCAGGGGAAGGTACACTTCCATGACCAAAAGCTTCCATTTTTTTTCCCTTTGGGTTTACCGGCTAGATTTCTTGCTCAAAGAACAAGCCTTAAATCCGATTCACTCTGGAGCTCATAGACAGGACAACAAGTCCCCACTCACCTAGAACAGAGTGAATATAATTACTAAATAATAACTGTTTCTTTTTTATCCAGGAACCTTAAGGGTCTTCCCCTCCCAGTTTGATTTTTTTTTAATTAAATGGGTCATCCCTTGAGTAACTACCTAAAGAATCCTATTCTTTGAATGGGTGTATCTCTCTCAAAGTATGTGATAAGACCTTAGCTCAAAAAGTCCCAGGATCTCACATTGGGTGATCCCCAGTCATCTTGATGAATATCAGGCCACGAGACCCAGATGGCTCTGGAGGAGAAAGTAAGGTTGGTGACCTCGCACAGACCTCCCTCACTCCAATCAAAGTCAACTGCAAGTCGTGTCATCATCTTGATGTCATGGTCCTCTTTGAGAATAAAGGACAAACACAAAAACAATCTCCTTCATGAAGACAGGACCAGATTTTAGTGCTGTCTTAAATTTAGGTAACCATATTCTTCCACACTCTAATTCTGAGGCTTGTTCAGTTAAATCCAAATCTGATCCATAGCTATTGATTCCAGTGATTAAACATAATTCTTATCTATAATCCAAATTTCACATGTGTATATATAATTTATCTCTCTCTCTCTCTCTCTATATATATATATATATATATGTATATACATATATATGTATCTTTATGCCTTAAAGATGATTATAAAATAGTATCTGCTTTGTTCCTCACAATAGCCCTTTGAGTTACATATTATCGTTATGAGGAAAATGATTCCCACAAGACTGTAATTTCCCATTATCTTGACCTTTGTCTTGCTGCTGGACTAGAATGACTCTGGAGGAGTTTTACTCTGCCTCACTTGAATCCAATGCACACACAAGTCATGACATCACCGTCTTAATGTCTCCTTGGAGAATGTAGACTGAACGACAAGAATAACCGTGCTTATCACAGTGCCAAGCACATGGTTGGTGCATGTTGTGTGTGGGCCCTCTCCAGTCATCCTGATGACCATCTGGCCACTGAACCCAGATGGCTCTGGAGGAGAAAGTGAGGCTGCTGACCTTGCACAGCCCTCCCTCACTCAAACCAAAGTCAATAGCAAGTCATGTTATCACCTTGATGCCATGGTCCTCTTTGAAAATGAAGAACATGCACAACAACCTGTGAGTTGGTACTTGTGTTTAGTGATGGGAATATCGAGTTCAAGTGGCTTTCCCAGGACAACAAATCTAGCAGTTGTCTGAGTTCAGATTTCAAGACCTGAGATTCTTTCTAACTCTAGAGTGCACCCTCTGTCCATGGCATGACTTAGCTGTCTCAACTAGAGCCAATACAAAGAAGAAGGCCTCCACTTAATTGACTGGAGTATTTGGCAAGTAATTATAATAAAATATGAATTAAGATGGTATTAAGAAATTTGTGGGGGTTGGAAGAGGTAGGTTAGATAGATCAACCTGCAATGGAGGAGGGAGCACCCAAACCAATGAAATCATAGACTCTTCAAAATGTCAAAGTACTAATTTTGCTCATACTCTAAGATACTTTCATGTAATGGAGTCAACGAAAGGTCTCATCATTTTGCATTTCATTATTTCTATTAGCATACCCCCTCCTTACCACCTCTCAATAACATCTTTGTTTGAGTACTTATTTAATTTCCTTTGTGATTCGCTGATCATTTCTTTTTCCATTTGCTTATACATTCTGATTATGAGTTTCCTAATTTTAGACTCTGCCCCCTAATTTAGCATCCTTTTTAAGTGTGATGAGTATTTCCCTTGAATCTGTTTTATAGTTCCCTTGATCGTATTCAAAGGCTTCAATTAGGTCACCAGTCACATAAGATGCATTTAGTGGTACGAGCTTTCAATGATGCCTATTCAGTAATGGTTACATATTGCAGCATTTCAACTGACAGAAAATTCCTGATTGAAATGACAAATTGTGCTCATCAGAAAATACCATTGTTAATAAAAAGTCAGAGCAGCTAAAAAATGGTGACAGATGCATTCTAAAAGTACTTCATAAATATAAACTCTTAATTTCAATCAGAGGAGGATTTCTAGAACAAGGAAAAAATGATAGCTTGTTCATTTGAAAATCAGTGACTCTCCAGAGGACATCTGCTATTTGGCCAGAAAAGAGAAGGGTTTGTATTGTAAGATATGTGGTAGGTCCTGGAATCAGTGTTCAGGAAAACTGAGTTAAATCTTGTTATAGAAACATTTCCTTACTTCATGTTCTTCTTTTTCCCTTTTTAACTGTAGGCAACTTCCTTTGGTACATGATGCTTGTTTCAGCTTGTTATTTTTGATGTTTTTCAAGGAAAATGGCCTTATCTTCCTCAATCCTACTCTACACACTTGGAAAAAATAACACTCTACTTAAAATCAGTAAAAGTTTTATCTTTAAGAATTAAGAAAAATTCAAAATGTTTGATGTGTAATATCACTTCTTTTGCTTGGCTTTGGCAAGAATGTCAACTTGGAGATGCCTCTGAAAAAATTTATAGGAATTTTATCTCTTTTGATGAATATGAAGTGTCTGTTTGAACTTGTTTTGGTCAAGACCTATTTGTTTTGAGAGGGAATTCTGAGGGTTCCTGAATGCCAAAAATGGAAATTGGATTTCCTTTGGTAACATTCTCAGATTGATGCAAATTCATCTTTCTTCTGATATTAAACTGGTTTTCACCTTGATCAACAAGCAAATTCAATCTCTGTCAAAGCATACTGAAACCTTTCATTACCTATCCAGTTATGTATAACTGAGTCATGTCACCTATGGCTTATAATTGATTTAATAAACATTGACACTTAGAAGATGTCTGTTGTTTACAAACTAAATGTACAATTTAATTCATAAATGTAGCTATGAATGTATAATTTTCTTAATGTACATATTGTTTTTGTTTGCTAACTTTAAACTTTTTAAAAATAATTGCTGCTGTTTTGCTTTATATAGATTTTGGCCATAGGCCGATTTATTCTGATGATGATTTAGGAGTATTAAAAGGCATAGATGGTAAAAGAGGTCATTACCTTATTATACAAAAATTCATTTTTAACTAAGTTATTTAATTACTTTTAAAGTAGAAGAAAGAAAGGAGACAGAGGAAGAAAAAACAAGGACAGTAGAAAAGTGAAGGAGAGACAGAAATAGAAAATGATGACAAATTTAAAAACAAATCAAGAGAAAGTGGTAGCAATGTATTTTGACAAAAAATACATTGAGTCATTCATTCAGATACTATTTATTAAGATACTAGTATGTACAAAACATTTTGCTAGGAACAAAACATAGAATGAGAACATGAGAATGAGAAGTTAAAAAAAGAGATGAACAATGTTAAAATGCATACAGAAAAGAATGACATTGAAAAGGATTCTTTAGAGATAAATGAAGTTGTGACAATTATACAAAAGAACCAACTCTGTATGTAGACTGGAGAGTGCTAACTTAGCTATGGTATATATTATACTTTCAGATTTTTAAAAATCCCAGTAGCAAATAAGACAAAATAGTGAGAGGAGGGCATTCAGCCCAGTTTTCACTTCTTACTTGATAGGTGGGACTAAGAGGAAAAAAAGACATTCTCAAATAACATTGTATGAAATAAGCCCCATTTTGGAAGTAAAAGGATTTCTGTTGTGAAATGAATGGATTCATCCCAGTGTACAAAAATATGCTCTTGATTCCCTAGTAATTTATTCAAAATGTGTAGATAAATAGGGAATAGTTTATTTGCTATAGGATGAAGTTCCTAAGTGTTTTTATACTAACAATTAATTTTAATAGGCTCATACAAAGAATTAGTATATTTTTATCAGTATAATTTACATTAATAAGATTATTCACAATAGCCTGACATACTATTGTTTGCTCAATTATTTCCCTATCACTAGTAATACATTCAAATTAGAGGAAATAAAATTTTTAAATGTTTATGTTGTAAATCATTATTTAATAAAACTTATTTATTTACTTAATGTCTTTTCTTAACATTCTTTATTAGATAACTATCCATGGTAGAGCTGTTACAAAATAATAGTGGACTAACGTACAGGTAGGAAAATTATTAGAAACTGGTAAAAAAGGAATATAGATCCTGGTCAATGCCCACCCTCCATCCATGTTGCAATTCTATCTAATGATGGACTTTTCAAAAACTCATAAAAGTAGAACAAATTATTTAATTCAGTTGTATAGAAGAGGTGAATTTGATTGATTTTATTATTTTACAAATGTTCTTAATGACATGAATCAGTAAGAAAAGAAGAATTAATTAAACACCAACTATTTGCCAGGAATCATGTGATGTGAGGCAGTGGGAGAGAGAAACAAAAGCAGAAATCATATAACCCTTGTCCTTTAAAACTTATATTCTATTTAGAGGAACACTGTATATATATTTTATTTATATATTATATATGTATATTTGTTTATATATATGTTTATATAAAAATACAGCATAAATGTGGATAATTTTGTGAGAGAAGTACTAATATCTGGAGGAAATCAAGAAAGGTATCATATATAAAATAGAATGAGTTAAGCTTTGAAGAGATTAGGAATGCTGAGAAGATGAGGAGAGGAGAGTCAATTTGTGACATAATGGGGACAACCTGGGCAAAAGTGTGAAGGTAGGAAGTGATATGCTATTTGTGAGGAGTAGAAAAGAAGCAGACAAGTTTGACTAAATCATTTGAATGTAAGTTAATATGTAATTAACCTACAAACAGAAATTGATGTCAGGGGCTTCAAATGTCAAATAGAGGGGGAAACTGTTCTAGGAAGCAATGGGAAGCCACTGGAGCTCCTTGAGTGGGATAGTGACATGATCAGATGTGTGCTTTAGATATGTCACTAATTGAACATTAGATTGAAGAAGAGAAAGACTCAAGGAAGTGAAGCCAGTCAGGAGTTTGTTGCAACAATGACAAGACAAAAACAAGAACAAGAACCAGGAAGTTACATCTTTTCTTGAGTGTTCTCCCTTGCTAGTTTTAGTTTTGAATAGAAGTTCATCAGTAGGAAAATCTTTGCTTATCAATCACTGCGCTAGAGCATGTTAATTCCTAGTTAGTTTATAAGGCACCTCAGGCACATGTTTATCTTTTTAAATAAAACTACCTGGTTTTGGGCTATTGAAGGTCTTATTCTACTTTATGGCAATTGTTTCCTGTGTTTCCAGATTTTAACAACCAAAGGCTGGGCTATCTCTAGTTGTCTTTTGTGTAGGGGTTATTTACTTCCAAACCAGTAAGTTCTCCGGAGTTTCAGGGTACCCAAGTTTCTTTGTACTCAATCCTTTTCCATTTTCTCATGTAGAGTAGAAAAATAGATATTATTGGTGGACAGAAAAAGGAAACAGAAACAAATATTAGTCCAGAAAGCTGGATTATAGCAGTATTTATGAAGCCATGCTCCTGCCTTACTTATGCAGCAGAAAAATCATTTAAGCTTTGGATTTACCTTGAATCAATACTTAGATATATTCTAAGAATATGTATTTGACATTGGACAGAATTATTGAAATTCTTTAGTTATTTGCATCAAGATTTGTTTATTGATCTTCTAAGAAGGGAAATCAAACTATGGGTTGATAAAAGATAAATCAAATTAGTTATATGTCAAATAGAAACACATTAGTATAATAATTACATAAGCAAACTATTAAATGTTGCAAATTCTAAGACAGAATTCACACATATTAGTAACTTTCTAGGAATGTGAAGCATGGATTATTTTTAATATATAAAGTTTTTGTTTTTTCACAAAAAATTGAAATAAATAGGATTTTTTCTTTTCAAAATGAAAGAACTCTTCCTTTAACAATTGAATACTGAAAATGGTATGCCATATGAATCTCTGACCTATTAATACATATAAAGAAGCAGGGTAAAACATTGTTATCTACTTACCTAAAACTAGTACATTATTATGAATGAGTCTTTCACAATAATTTTATATGACTAAGAAAGCTATATTATTTTTCAAATTGCAGTAAGGTATCCCAAATACATAAAGTATGTTGCTACTAAAAACCATTAATCATAGGTTTTAAATATTTTTCAAAAGCATGAAAATAGTGAAAGCAAATCATTTACATATTGCCATTTGATTGTAATAAAATTCTTAGGATATTTGCTTATATTTAATCAGTACAACAGTAATCCTTGCATTTTTTCTTTCTAATATATATGCATACGTAAAATATGTATGTACGTATTTGAATTGCATGTATAAAGATTATGCAGATATTTAAATTTATAGTGACAGAAAAATTTTTGAAAACTTAAATTTTGTTGCATTCAGAAATTATGTACAATTCATTTCCAGAAGATTAATAACATTTTTTTCTCAAGCATTTTTTATTTTTGCATGAAAGTAGCTATTAAAATGCAAACTGTAGTTGCTATTACTTACATATACTGAGTATGAATTCATTACATTATGTGAACTGAAAATGGGCAGTTCATATTAGTTTTAGTTTCAGTATAAATTGATTGGGGTTCTGCCTAAAATTTTTGAGGAATAAAGTGTACTGCTGTTCTTACAGTGCTTTCTGACTTTGATAAATGAGGAAAAATATAACTCTATATGTTTGTTTGATTTTTCAGATTTATGAAAATTATCTATCACAAAATATTTTAGTTAACAGAAATTTCTAAAATTGAAAGTCATTAGACACAGAAAGCCATAAAAAGGACAGAGTAACTGAACTGCAAATGGAAATGTCAAACTCAAGATTTATATCTTGCATTATTGACTTGAACCTTAATAAATTCAGATCAATTTATACTAAGGTAACTTTGATGTATAGGACAGCTATGTCTACAATACTATATTTGTATTGGTACTTTGATTTTTTTTTTTATATTGAAGCGCCTTTAGAAAGGTGTGTTGGCATAGTGATGGCTTTTACAGATTGAGAGTACAGAGTTTTCTACAAAATTACCTTTGCTAAAATACTTCTCAGAATGTAGTATAGCAGCCTGTATATAGAAGCAAGAAATCCCAAGTAATACCTCCTCCAGCATTACCCTTCTATAATTCAAATTTAGTGACAGAAAGTAACTTCCATATTACTCCCTCTACCACCGTCTCTAAAGCCCCATTTTGTAAGCAAAGATTGAATTGTTAGAGTGGAATTACCTGGTAGGAATTGAAAAAAAAAAACAACAGAGGAAATGCATGGTTAGCATTGATGCATAGCTTTGATTGGTAGCACAGTTTGGGAAGTAGGGCACTTGACAATATGAGACGGAAAATGAATAACTACTGGGATATGGGGAAGTTATGAAACCTCAAAATATTTGATCCCTTGGATACTGAAAGTAGTCTGGCAATTATGTTACAGTTGCTGAAAGAAAATATTCCAATATTAAGATCTAACGATATTCCTGTGTTTTGAGACAAGTAAAAGCACTTAGATATTTCCCAGTTGCTTTTCTTTGTATAGTTGTTTTTCCCCTATTCTCAAAGAGGGCAGAGCCAAGACCCTTTTCCTCTGGGTGAAGCTATAAAAAATCACGCCTTCAGTGGTCTCCATTTTTTAGTTGTATGTGTCTGAGACTCTTTTATCAAGCCACTGGAGCATTCCAGGATACACGACTACCTGAGGGAAATTGACTGAGATGAAAAAGCATTTCAAGATACATGAAAGCTTCATCCCTGATCACTCCTTATGAGTCATTAATTTCTTAAGATGTGTCTATTAGAGACCAGGACACTTGGACAACTATCAAATTTGTGGAAAGAAGAGACAATGAATAAATACTTTGAGCAGAACTTCAAACATCTTATAGAAAATCAGCTATTTTCCAAGATTTTTACATGCCTGCACAGTCTGCCCTACAGGAATCCATCCGGAACCTTGTGTGTTCTATTTTTTTGTGAAGTGGATGCCAGCAAGAGAGCAAGAAGACATAGATAATAAACTTATAATTTCTGAAAAGTGGTCATTACCAGCAGGTGGGGAAACTATTTTCAAAAGAAGCTAAGAAGTGGTAAGGATCCACTCATTATTTTCTTGTGGAAAGATTAACGTTTTTGGGGGGTGGAGTGGTGATTGTCTCTGGTAAATGTGATTGATAATTCATAATTGTAATAGTTCATTAAGAATAGGAGGATATGTGATGCCATGGAAATGGAAAACAATTGATTTTTTTTTTTTAGGAGGATTGAATTCCTTTTTAAGAGTTAGATCTGAGACTAAGGAGCTAAAGGCTTCTAATAACATGGCTTTATGTAGAGAGACTGTAATGGCTTTCTGTTAATTTGTACAAAATTATATATAATATATATATGGTAAGCAACATTTCTATCAATTTTTTAAAAGCCAGTCTTTACAATAATTTGTTAAAATTTTAAAGTAGACTTTTGTTCAAACAGAAAAATTCAGTGAAAAATAAGTTTAAAAAAATCCTCTGTCCTCTTTACAGATGATTACCATATCACATTCACAATAGTGAAAAGTAATTCTAAAATTAATGAATCATTCAAAATCATTTGTTTACTTATACATGTATTTCCATCTGGCATGCTAATTGTGTTACCTTTCAGCACTGTTTATGAACTAGAAACTTGCTATAGAATGAACTTTTGAAAATAATAAACAAAAGACAATCTAAAACCTAAAATTAATTTTTAATAAATATTCCTTATTTAGAGTGGGGAGTGGCAGGGAGGAATATTGTATACAGTCATTTATCTTTGTTAAATCAATTATCACATATGATTAAAGCTGAATTTTGAACTAATTAGGTGCATTTGCTGGCACATTTATTTTAATTAACATTATTATCATTACTTCCTCAGAGTTCGGAAAGGCACTTATAGTACCTTCTAAGATTTTGGAAAATGATATAAGAAAAATGTGTCAAATACAATATGTGCAAAATTACTTTAAAAGCTAGAACTAATAGAAAATGAACAATACAGTATGAACAAGTGGAAGATCTTCATGTTTATATTAAACTTATTCTATGATCATTTGTCTTCAAAAGTGATATTGCTCTATTGGTCTTTATTAATTTAATCTTAAATTGGACAAAGCTATATTTTCAAATACTGCCTTGGCTCCTTAAAATTAACATGTTCAAATATTTTACATTTCAGAAAATTTTCCCCTTATTAGTGACCTTAAGCAGAGGCTACATATCTAATTGTTAGGTACAATGTTGTGTAAGTTACTTAAAACAATCTATAATGAATAAACTTACTCATCATAGATAAGATAAACTTAATAATTTTAAATTTTTAAATGTTTTAATATGCAATATTATCATCTTTTTATTTCTCTCTCAACTCTACTTCTGAATCTCCAGGCTTCTCTACCATTTCTATGAGTGGGTATCTTTTCCATTCTGAACCCCTTCTTTTCACTTCTCTTATGTGTTGTCTTCCTTTATTAAAAAGTAAACTATTTGAAGGAAAATAATATCCCTTTTTGGTTGTATTTCTATTTCCATTGTTTAGCACACATGGTAAGTAATTAATAAATGCTTATCCACTCAATTTAATTTGATTAAGAATATTGACAAGAAGATAGGCCCAGAAATTCTCTAGCTAAGACATAACAAACGATCTTTTCAGGATTAGAAAATTCACATAGGGAGAGGGTAAATTCTGAGACCACTCAGCTTGCATACCAAGAAGGGATTATAAACTAAGCACAAGTTTAGAGGACTTGGAGAACATTTTAAGTTAAATGAAACATTTGGGAGTGCCCTAGAACAAGCACACTTTATAGGACATCCTCACTAAAGAATTGGCCCAGTTCTTGAATGGAGCCCCAGAGATAACACTGAGTTCTTTGCATGGATCCTCCCTGGTCCTGACAGAAATCAGCATAAACACAGCTTCTGATTTCAAAGTAAAGCAGTAGAAATCCATAGTGGACATAGATATTCTGAAGCTATACTCATTTGGTGTACAGATAATGGGTGCATTACCTCTTGGCTATACCAGATGACAAATTTTGAGAGTTGTGCCAAACTAAGAAAAGTTGAATGCTTCATAGAAATCCTTTTTATTTTTTTTCAATTCTTGAACTTAAGGTTGAATTTGATAAAATATCATTGACAAATTTAAATTATGAAAAGATAGGCACAAACCATTTGCAGGGACCTTCTTTTAGATTTAGAGTGGAAAGGGGTTGAATTATTAAGAAAACAGGTAATAGTTTCAGAGTTTGTCATTCCTAGCACAATATAAATTCCCTTCTCAGTGGCATAAAATGATCAGAAGCAGACCCTAAAGCACCCATGCAGTTAGAGTAATTGGAACTAGGAAAGGAAAATCTGACATGCCCCATGTAATAGGAACTTCAAACCTGTTCAGCCTTTCATACACGTCACCTGAAAAGTGGAACATGAAGAAGATGATGTTTGAGGAGTTGGAGGTAGAGACAGGAGCAATAAAAGATCAAATAAGAATCATTGACTACTGTTCTCAGAGAGATAAATGCCTATTTGGATAAAAGTGAGCCAGTAAAGATAAGTTCTTAAGATACACATGTGAATATTCAATTTCATTCAATAAACACGTTAAATGGCAGTCAGTCAACTGGAATCTATTAAGTACTACAATGTGCTGGGCACTCTGTTAAGTGCTATAGATACTAAGAAAGGCAAAAATAAATGTACTGCTTCTTAAGGAACTCACAGTCTAATATGAGAGACCACGTGTGAATAAGTATAAACAAATAAAAAGATGGAGATGGATAATATTTTTTTAATTTTAATTTTTAATTTTTAACACAGTTCATATCACATAAAACAATTCCAACTTTTTGTCAGGTGATGCTTCTCCTGAAGCATTTTCAATATAGACCACAAACGAATTTTTTTTTAACATTAACTGAGACACAAATAATAACTATGTGTGCTAACTTCACAAGCCCTTGACCTATCTCCACAGCATTACTGAGAATTAAATGACCCTAACTTATTGTTGTGGGTCTAAAGTCCTAAGCCTAATTTTGGATTTAACCTCAAACGTTCTCCTATCATTTTCTCTCCCCTATTTAATGGATTCCATCTTTAAATATTTATGTAATGTACATAATGTATCTATATGCACAGAGTATCTGAAAATCTTAGGTCAGATTTCATCTGTTAAAACTAAGGGGATACCTTGGAGAGTCAATATAGATTCATATATATATAGTATAATATAATCTCCTTGCTTATTTCCTTATACCATACCAAATTTACTGTAGTCTCACTCTTAATTCGGGCAGGTAGGTGATGCAATGCATAGACAGATAGACCGCCCGACTTGGAGTCAGGAAGAGCTTAGTTCAGATGGGCCTCAGTGACTTACTAACTTTGTGACCCTAGGCAAATCACTTACCCCTGTTTGTCTTAGTTTCCTTATGTCAAAAATGAGCTGGAGAAGGAAATGACAAACTCCTCTTTGTCAAGAAAATTCCAAATGGGGTCATGAAAAGTTGGACACAACTGAAATAACTGAATGAAAACACCTTTATTTGTGTTTGCTACCTTTCTTTTAAATTGAGCTGAAGCATACTAATTTTTGTTCTGTCTTCTTATTTTAGTTCTCTATGAATCTTTGTGTTTCGTATTTATCATATTTATTCCTTTTAAACACTATAGCTTTAGAATCTGCTTCCTAATCCATTGTACTCAACTTTCCCATTTTATGAGGGAGTTCTGCCCATTTGCCCTGACAGCTATGATTCTTTATTTTAAAATTAGTTTTATTTATTTTCCATGTTCCACCATACAACTGTATGTTCCATGTGCCATACAACTTAGATTATTATTTTTCCCTCCTTCTCCCTTACCTTCCCCTTCCCTCCCTGAGATGGCATAAAATCCCATATAGGTTCTACACATACATTACTATTAAATACACTTTCACTGTACTCATGCTGTGTAGAAGAATTAAAATCAATGGGAGAAATCATTTATCAAACCAAAATGCAATACACGCAAAAATGATCTACTATATTCCACAATCGAATTCTATAGATCTTTCTCTGGATGTGGAAGGCATTTTGCCTTAGAAGATCACTGGGATTTTTTTTTTTAAGTCCTTGCATTGACAAGAAGTTCCAAGTCTACCAGAAAAAAAACTCTCGCACACTGTGGTCATTGCTATGCACAAAGTTCTCCTGGTTCTGTTCCTTTCACTCAGGATCAGATCATATAAGTCTTTCCAGGCCTCTCTGTTCTTCCTGTTCATCATTTCTTATAGAACAATAGTATTCCATTACATTCATAGACCATAATTTATTCAGCCATTCCACAATTGATGAGCATTCCCTTGATTTCCAGTTTTTGACCACCACAAAGAGTGCTGCTATAAATATTTTGGTACATGTGGGACCCTTTCCCATTTTTATGATCTCTTGCGGATACAGTCCTAGAAGCGATATTGCTAGATCGACAGCTCTGATTCTTAATTGCATATGTCTTTCCACCCTATCCTCTAGTCCTTTTTATTCTCTTTGCTTCCACCTCTCTTTCTAAATAATAAGTTGGAGAAAGAGAGAGCAGTTGCCTAACAATGATATTATAAGTGAAGCATCTAATTTTCTTCAAGTTTCAGCTGAGATCTTCCTCTTACCTATCCCTAATCCAAGGATTTTACTATTCCATGCTTTACTTTTTATTTTTCTATTCCCTTTTCTCTTCTACCTCTCTATTTAATCCCTTTGTCCTTCTCCTTTGTCCTCATACCCTTTTATTTTCTTTTTGAGTTTAATATATTTCTGTGCTGATTCTCTCTGTCTCTCTCTCTGTGTCTCTCTATCTATATCTCTGTCTCTCTCTCGCTCTCTTGCTCTGTCTCTGTCTCTCAACAGTCTTCCTTTGTTTAGTACAGATGGAAGTGAGTTCACACTATACTCATGTCCTCTACTACTTACTCACAGTTTCTTCCATAACTATAAACTCATCGTTTTATACAACTCTATTACGCAATAATATTTTTTCCATTTTCCTCCTTTAGAACCTTGTTTTCCCCATTTAATCTTTTTTGTAACCATAAAAACAGAACAAAATAAAATCTGTCAATTTTTTTTTCTCTATGGTATTTGAATTATTAGTGTCCTCAGAAGATAATGGTTTCTTTTCTTTGTATTAACATGTAAATTGTTTATACTATATATTACTTTTCAATTAAACAGATATTTGTATCACTCTGTGTTGTCCTTGTTTTTGGCATATCTTTTTCTAAATATCAATTCAATTCTTCCCTTTTCATCAAGAATGCTTAGAAACCCTCTATTCAATTAAAGACCCATTTTCTGCTGTCAAATAGATTATTCTTGTTTGCAAGTAATTATCTGTTACATTCCAAACTTTAGATTCCTTTATAGTGGCAGCTGATAGTCATTGTTAAAAGGGAGGAAGTCATGCAGTGAAATGGAGGAGAGAAAGGGAAAATCCCTGAAATTAAAAACAAAAATCTCAGGATGTTAATCTCTTAATTTTTGGAGCATTCTTGGCATGGGGGACAGCCATTGAAAACACTCAGTCAGACAATGAAGTGTCTTTTTATGGAACAACCAGGAAGTAGCGTCACTGAATTGCAGAGCATAGGGCAAAAAGTAAGGTGCAAGAAGACTGAAAAGGTAGAGTTATGAAGGTCTTTGAATGAAAAGTAGAATATTTTATATTTGATTTTGGAAGTGATAGAGAGCCAACGAATTTCATCAAGTAGGTGTTGATATTGTCAGAACTATACTTTAGGAAGATCAATCTGACAATGAACAGAGGATAGACTGACTTTGAGAAGAACTTAAGGTAGAAAGACCAAACAGCAGGCTATGACAGTAGTATAGGTAAAGGTGATGAAGGCCTGCATTAGGCCGACAGTTATGTCATAAGAGACAGACATAGGACTATGCAGGAAATATTATGATGGTAAAAGTGAGTGGGCTTGTTACAAATTGGATATGGTGAGTGAAAGAATGAGAAGTTGAGGATGACATCTAAGTGGTTAACTTGGTGACTGAGAAGGTGGAAACATGTTCAGTAGGAATAGGGAAGTTCAGAAACAGAGAGGGTTAGCAGGGGCATCGTGACTATGATATTTATAAGATATCCACTATATCATATTTGATAGATATATGGGGAGACTAGACTGGAAGTCAGCAAAGAGATAGGCTGGATAAGTAGATTTGAAGATCACAAGCAGAGAAATGATGATTGAATGTATTGGAACTAAGATTACCAAATAAAATATCATAGAAGAAGAAGAGAGAAAAACCTGAGATAGAGTCCTGTTGGACACCCAGGCATACCTGGAGTAGGCAGGACACTAAGAAGTAACGGTCAAATATGTAGGCAGAAAACCAGGAAAGAAAGCTGTCACAAGAGAAAACAGAGTATCAAGAGGAGGGTGTTCTATAGGTGTACAATTCTTTGTAGTTAAAATATGTAGAGCTTCCCTCACACTTATACCCCCAAATCTAGTTTTCCCACACTCATTTTTTCCATAGGCCCTAAATCCATTTTAATGAAGCTATTGAATATTAAAAACTATATAGATTTAATTTGGAGATTCATGTTCATCTCAGAATTTTTCCCCTCTTTATGTTTTATATAGGTGTTAGTGCTTAAGTTACGATCGGTTTCATTAGCATCCTTTTAGAAATATACATAATGAGTATTACAATAGGAGAAGGATAAATAATAAAATTATATTACTGCCTTTGAATACATGAATTGACTCTTTTACCTCCTATATTTGTAATTTAATAAGGAGTCCAAAACCATCTTTTTTAGAAACCAGTTTCTTTATTCCTAAAAGGCTATAAAACTGTTTGCCATTTGACCCTGCAATATCACTACTAGATCTCCATTACAAAGAGATCTGAGAAAATGGAAAAGGATTTACTTGTACAAAAATATTTATAGCAGGTCTTTTTGTAGTGATGTAATGGCAATTTAAATGGGAAAATCTTTCCCATTCATTAAAAGGCCTCTGTGTCCTGTGTCACATGGAAGCTTGTGTCACATGAGTCTAAATCACATAGAACAGGAAGGAGTGGAGCAGGAAGGGTGGAACAGGAAGAGGCAGAGCTAGAGCAGTGCTGAGAGGAAATTGGTCAGAGAATCAGAACTAAGGGAGACAGAGGAGGCAGACAGCTAGGCTCCTGAGTGTTTATTTGTGGGAAGGCCCTAGAAGGGGGAAGAATTGGGGATGGTGTTGTCCTTTGCATTATTAATGTGTATAGATTTTTGTTACTATGATGGATTTGGCTTTCTGGTGTCTGAATACATGTTTTGATTCTTTCTTCCATGTGGACAGTTTGTTGTGTTTCACAATTCATAATTGCACCAGAATATCTGCCTTAGGCACTTGTGAATATTGCACTGGAGCTACATGTGGCAAAGAACTGGAAATTGTTCAGGACCTGGGGCATGCCTAACCAGTTGTAATACATGACTATTAAGGAATAATTTTACACTATAAGAAATAAGGAGCATAACAGGCTCAGGAAACAAAATAAAACAACAACGACAACCTGGGAAGTGTTATATGAACTAATGCAAAGTGAAGGGAACTGAGACAGAAGAACATTGTACACAGCAGCAGCAATATTGTAGGAATAATCAACTATGAAAGACTTGGCAACTCTGATTAAAACAATCCCAAAGTATCCTCAGGGTAAAATGCTATTTATGTTCAGAAAAAGTACTGATGAGCTTTGAGTGTAGAGTGAAATATACTTTTTTTGGTATTTATTTAGCATTTAACTTTTCCCCAGTCATATGTAAAAAGATTTTTTAACATGTTTTTTTAAAACTTTGAGTTCCAAACTTTCTCCTTTCATCCTCCCTCCCCCACTGAGAAGACAAGCATTTCTATATAGATTATATATTTGTAGTCATGCCAGTCATATGTATAATAGTTATGTTGTGAAAGAAAATATAGACAAAAAACTCAAGAAAATTAAAGTAAAAAAACGACGTAAACAAAACAGAAGTTGCTTTAATCTGTATTCATAAATCAGCAGTTCTTTCTCTGGGGAGAGATAGCATTTTTCATCCTAAGTCCTTCAGAGTTGTCATGGATCATTGTATTGCTGAGAATAGCTGAGGAAGTCACAGCTGATCATTTTATAATATTGCTATTACTTTGTACCCAGTACATTTTGCTTGCATCAACTTCTGTTAAGACTTCCTATGTTTTTTTAGAGTATCCTGCCCATCATTTCTTATAGTACAATGGTATTTCATCATCATTACCTACCACAGCTTATTTAGCCATTTCCCCATTGATGTGCATCCCTCAATCTCTAGTCCTTTACTCCCAGAAAAGAGCTACTATAAATATTTTTATACATATAGATCCTTTTTCTTGTTTTTTTAAATCTCTTTTGGGATATAGACCCAAAAGTCTGTGGTGGTATTACTATGTCAAAGGGAATGTATGGTTTTATAGCTCTTTGGGTGTAGTTCCAAATTGCCCTATAGAACGGTTTGATCAGTTCACAACTCCAACAACAGTACATTAATGTCACATTTTTTCCACATCCCCTCCAATATTTATCCTTTATCTTTTCTGTCCTAATATCTAATCTAATAGGTCGCAGGTAAAATCTCACAATTGTTTTCACTTGCATTTATCCAATCAATAAGGAGACACAATATTTTTTTCATATGGCTATAGATAGCTTTAATCACTTAATCAGAAAACATATCTTTGATCATTTATCATTTAGGGAAGGGCTTATTTTTATAATTTTGACACAGGTTCTCAATATGTTAGAGAAATGAGGCCTTTATCAGAGAAACTTGCTTCAATTTTATTTTCACATTTACAATTGTTACCTGTATTTCCCTCCATCTTATTTCTCCTACTTTTCTTTATTCTATTCTCTCTCCTTTCACTCGTGTCTCCTCAAAAGTGTTTTGCTTCTGATTACTCTTTCTCCAATCTGCCTTACCTTGTATCATCCCTTTTCCCTTTTTTCCCTTCCCCTTCTCTTTTCCACTGGGTAAGATAGATTTCTAAACACCATTGCCCATATATCTTATTTCCAAGTCACATGTAAAAACAATTTTTAACATTTGTTTTTGAAACTTTGAGTTCCAAATTCTCTCCCTTCCACCTCCTCACTCCTCCCCATCGAGAAGGAAAGCAATTCAGTGTTGGTTATACATATGTAGCCATGCAAAGCAATTCCAAAATAGTTGTGTTGTGAAAGACTATATTTCCCTCAATCATATCCCACCCTCCCACATTTATTCTATTCTCTCCTTTTACCCTGTCCTTCCTCATATGTTTATTTCTGATTATGTCCACCCTCAATCCATGCACTTATCACCACTCTCCCCTCTCTTAGTTTTTTATGCCCTACCTTCCTGTAGGGTAAGATAGATTTCGATACACAATTGAGTGTATATGTTATTCCCTCCTTAAGCCAGTTCTGATGAGAGTAATTTTCACATATTCCCCCTCACTTTCCTCCTCTTCCTCTCCATTGTAAAAGTATTTCTTGCCTCTTTTATGTGAGGTAATTTATACTTTATGTGAGGTAATTTATACTTTATCCTTCTCTTAATACATTCCTCTCTCACCCCTTAATTTAATTTTTTAGATATCATCTCTTCATATTCAACTCACCCTCTACCTTCCTCTGTCTATATATATTTCCTCTAACTACCCTGATATTGAGAAAGGTCTCATGAGTTACAAATATCATCTTTCTATGTAAAAATGTATACAATTCAACTTTAATAAGTCTCTTTTTATTTCTCTTTCCTCTTTACTTTTTCATGGTTCTCCTGATTCTTGTATTTGAAAATCAATTTTTCTATTTAGTTCTGGTCTTTTCTTAAGAATGCTTTAAATTCCTCCACCTTATTGAATGTCAATTTTTCCCCTTGTGGATAACACTCAGGTTGTCTGGTTAGGTGATTTTTGGTTTTAATCCCAGCTCCTTTGACCTCCAAAATATCACGTTCCAAGACTTCTGATATACTATTATAGAAACTGCCAAATCCTGTGTTTTCCTGATCTTGGTTCCATAATGCTAGAATTATTTCTTTCTGGGTGCTTGTAATATTTTCTCTTTAATCTGTAAATTCTGGAGTTTGGCTATAGTATTCCTGACAGTTTTCCTTTTGGAATCTCAGGAAGTAAACAGTGAATTCTTTCCATTTCTATTTTAACCCCTGGTTCTAGAAGATCAGGACAGTTTTCCTTGATAATTTTCTGAAAGATGATGTCTAGGCTCTTTGTTTTTCTAATGGCCTTGAGACAGTCCAATATTTTTTAAATTATCTCTCCTGGATCTGTTTTCCAATGAGATGTTTCACATTGTCTTCTATTTTTTCATTATTTTGTTTTTGTTTTATAATTTCTTCATTTCTCTTAATGTAATTAGCTTCCATTTCCTCCATTCTATTTTTAGGGAATTATTTTCTTCAGTGAGCTTTTGGACCTTCTTTTCCATTTGACCAATTCTGCTTTTTAAGGCATTCTTCTTCTCATTGAATTTTTGGGCCTCTTTTGCCATTTCATCTTGTCTTTTTTTTTTTAATGTTATTTTCTTCAGCATTTTGGGGAGTCTCTTTTAGCAAGCTGTTGACTTGTTTTTCATGATTTTCTCACATCACTCTTATTTCTCTTCCCAATTTTTCCTCTTCCTCTATCACTTGATTTTCAAAATCTATTTTGAGCTCTTCCATGGCTTCAGACAAATTCATATTTTTCTCAGAGGCTTTGGATGTAAGAACTTTGATATTGTTGTCTTGTTCTGAGTATATGTTTTTATCTTCTTTATCACTAAAATAACTTTTCTACAATCTGAGAGGTTTTTTTTGTCTGATTACTCATTTTCCCAGCTAAATATTTGACATTTTAACTCTTTGTTAATGTAGGACTCTGCTTCCAGTGTGGAGAGTGTACTTTCCCATGCTTCAGGGGTTTTGTGCGGATGTTTTCAGTTCTTCCAAGTTTATATGATCTAAGGCAAGGTGTATATTGCTCTCCAGTCCTGTGCTCTGGTCTGTGAGTGACAAGCCCTCTTTTCTGCCCTGGGAGTGTGATGAGGGTTCTCTGTCCACAAGCTCTGCTATGCCAGTGTTCCTCCTCATCTCAGGAGTGTCATCCAGGTATACAACCCAGATCCAAGTATGGGCAAAGCAACAGAGTCCTGCTTCTGTGCCAGCAATGAGATCTCTGTAATCTCCTTCTAATCATTTGTTTGATCCCCTTAGAGTCTGTGGGCTGAAAGCTCCAGAAGATGTTGTCACTGCTGCCACCACTGCTGCCAACACTTCCACTCCAGCCATTGGATCAATCACTTCCAAGTCCTACTCCTGGTTTGCTAGGGCTGAGGCTGTGCCAGGGCCAGGGTTGGATTGTCTTCCTTTCTCACCCAGGTCTGACAGACCTTTTCTGCTGACCATCTAGGTTGTCTTTGGTGTTTGTAGGTTGAACAGTCTGAAAAATATCACAGCTGCCAATGATTCAGTCTCTGGATACCTTCTCTGGGTTTCCTGGGTCCTGGTCTACAGTGGTGCAGTCTGTACTGGACTGCACTCCTCTGACCGTCTAGTGCAATAGACCTTTCCTGCCAACCTTCCAGATAGTCTTGGGCTAGAAATTTATATTAATCTGTCTTTTGTGGGTTCTACTGCCTAGAATTTTTTTAGAATCATTTCTAAAAGTATTTGAAGGGGCTTAGGGGTGAGCTCAGGCACATCTTTGCCTTCACTCCAATATCTTGCTGAAGCATACTTTGAAATAAATCCTTCATTTTTGTTGCTTTTTGGTGTGTTTTATTTTGTAACATAGCTAACGTATTGAAATATGTTTTGCATGATATTCCATGAAAAATTTATATTATAGTACTTACCTTCTCGAAGGGCTGGAGAGGGACAAATGGGAGAGAATTTGAAACTTAAAATTTGAAAAAAATATTAAATTTAAAAATGTAATAAAGAAATATTTACTGAAATTAATATATTGTACAAAAAGAAATAAGTTCCTTTTGTATTCAAATTTCACATACAGCAGGAATACCATAATTTTTTGTGTTCATCCTTCATTGCTGAAGAAGACCATGCCATCAGAGAAATAATGAAATGACTTTCACTTGACTTTGTTTTGAATGAGGGAGGACTGTGAAGTTCACCAACCTCACTCGTCCTCCACAACCATCTGAATCCAGTGACAAGATATTCATCAGGATGACTGGAGATGACCCAGGATGAGGCAATTGGGGTTAAGTGACTTGCCCAAGGTCACACAGCTAGTGAGTGTCAAGTGTCTGAGGTGAGATTTGAACTCAGGTCCTCCTGACTCCTCCACTGGTGCTCTATACACTGCACCACCCAGCTGCCATCATAATTTAATTTCTTCTTTGCTATACACACTTAGTTATTGGCCAAGGAATTGATGTTTAGAATACCAAAAGTTAATATTCATAGATGGTCTAAAAATTATATCATTATTAGCATTCTATGCCAATGAGCAACTTTCACTGCAGAAGCAGAATAAGCCATATACAACTAAGGACTGACTATTTTTTTGTCATTTCTTTTTGCATCATGGGTACCCATGAATAAAGAATTCATTATGTAGTGACCAGCAAAATAGTGATGAGTTTTCTCATCTTTGGCTATCCTTGAACTTTGAAGGTGTTTAGATTATTACTAGGAAAGGCTCCAAGACATTTATATGATGATAAAATCCATTGCGTCATGATGCCACCATGATGTCACCTCCTTCAAGATGGAAGGGTCACACTTACATGACCAGAAAGTATCAAGTTTTATCATATATTCATCTCACTGTTTCACTAGGACATAAACTACTCAAGAGTAGAGACTGTGCCAATTTTATCTCCATATCTTGGATATCAGTCCTCCTCTCTTAAATCCAATTCACTTGCAAGTCATGGCATCACCTTCCTGATGTCATGGTCTTCTTCTAGAATGAAGGAGTGTCTTGTACATTATAGGTACTCAGTGAATTTGTATTTGCTTGTCTCTTCTTTTATTTTAATTCTCTGCAGGACAAAATATAATTAAACAAATATAGTATTTGAATGAACTAATTTTGCACAAAAATCATGAAAATGATCTGTATTTTACAATCAGATTCAAACTACATATGAGGTGTAATGTAGCATTTTGACTAAAATGTATAAGCAACAATTACTACCACAAAAAGAACAAATATGATATTTTGTTCTATAATTAGAAGTATAATATGTTCAAAGTGTTCAATTAGCTCATAGGAAAGCATTACTAGTGATCATTTTTATATATTTTAAGGATGTCAACAAATACATAATAATACCCTTTTCCCCAGAACTATTATCGTCTCTCCAAAGTCCATTAATTATAACAACTCAGATATTTTGTTCTCAGCTCATCCTTCTACAGAATAAATATACACAATTTAGGAATATCTAATACTACTCTACAGAGAACTTCCTTTGAAAACTTGTTATAAAAATTCACAGGGAATTATTTTCAGTAGTCAAAATGATCTCTGTAATATAATGAAACTTGTAATAATTTCTTTTAATTAAACAGTTTTCTGAAATTATGAATTCTTCTCCAGGATACAAGGTAAGGCATGCCTTCTCTTCGCTTGACAATTATGTCCTAATGATGAGATATATTTGTTCTCTCTTATTCCATGTCAGGGCCATTTTGTGTATGACAATAGGCCAAAGATTTAATTGGTTAAATGTACTGTATGTGGAAAAGTACATTTTGTCCTTTTCCTGTGCAAATTATTTTCAAATAATTATGACTCATGAAAAGGGCCCTGAGGTATACACTATGCAGAAGTTCACCTCCAATTTCCTTTTTTATTTCTTGAAACAGAGTTTGAAATTAGGAAAACAACACAAATTAGCCTGCCAGATCTAACGTGTTCATTTTGGAATTAAGGCTTTCATCTGGTTATATAAAGAGAAAAGTAAGATTTGTCTAAACATGATAATATAAATCAATGGCTCAGAAGGATTAGTGATGTGGTAGAATGAAATTGACTGCTAGTAGTTATTAAAAATGTTTGGAAGGTTGACCACATTGAAAACATAAAAAGCAAAGGTATCAGAGTACAGTAATAGAAATAACAATGCAGTCATTAGGTTTTATTTGGTGCTTATGATGCATTGCACCTTTCATTTATGTTACTGAAAGTACTTGGTATAACTTTTTTTTAGCATTCCTCAAAAAAGCATCCCATCTGTCCAATGCCTGGCTAACCAATATACCTGATGTATTGCCTTGCCCATTATACATTCACCACATTCTCTGATTCTATACTTCAGTAAGAAATATTGTCATTTCTTTTTCTTTCATTATATCTTCTCTTAATAAATGATAAAGAGATTTGGAAATATTTTGCTTTTTCTTTTACACCATTTTCTGAACCTGGCACAAAAAAGGCAAAAGAAATTTTTTGAGGCATTTGCCATCATGCCAGTGTATACTCTACATAAACCAAACAAGTTAGCAACATCATCAGTTATAAGATTATATAGATGTTAATTTCTAGAAAATAGAAATTGACTCCTGTTATATTTCAGTTTGCTTGTTTAACAACTCTTAAATCCTACCTAGAGTTTCTACTAGCAGTTATTGATATTTGAATTCCATTTTTGAAGAATTTCCTTCTACCTTGCCAAACTTTCTCAGAGACTTTTCTTCAGATCAAATAGGAGATGCCTATTACTCTATATTATTCATATGCCCCTAAAATTCAAGTATTTACAAGTTCCTAGTATTTTAAATTTAGAAAAAAATAACAGATCTGACACAATTTTTAGCAAGGAAAAAAATAGAGAAAATTAGTGAGAAATTTGAATTTAAGGCACATTGATAAGAGAGAAAAATGATCACTTCCAATTTATTGTAGTCTATTTAGAGAACACTATCATTCAGTTGGTTGAAATATTAAATATATTTTATTCAAATATTTCTTTTTACTGATAGTAGTTTTATATATGTATATACACACACACATATGTACACATATATTTATTCATTTTAATAAGTAGTCTAAATTCTTATATAACATAATTTTATCAAGTCTTTTCAAAGACTTCTGCCAGCCTTACTATGTGAGAAATCTTTGGTCCCTGTAAATCAATGATTATTTCAAATGTATCTATTCTCTCTTGTTCCATGTCTGAAAAGTAAAAAATGTTAAAAGTGCTTGTCATATGAGGATAGAAATAAATGTAGAAACAGTCAATGACAATTCTACAAGAAAACTAAATTTCATTTCATCAGCACAGAAATGGGATCTACTTTTTTATTATGGACTATATTTCACAGATGCCAAGACAAATTAAAATTTTAGCATACATTGTGAATCAATCAGTTCAAAGACAGTCCCTTTCGTGGCTAAGGTTGAAACAGGAGATAATATTGGTCAAAAGATACTATATCTTTTGAAACCAAAAGTTGAAACTGAAAGTTGTCCTTAACGCTGATCCATGAACAAATCAATGGTGTTAGAAAATTACTAATTTGCTTCCTTCTCTAGGGTATACTCTCCCTCCTTTCTCTGTAGCCCCTACTAGATTGTAAACTCCTTCATGTCATGACGTTTGTGTGTGCATGTGTTTTGTCATCTTTACTTTTCCAGTTCCCACCATATACTACATGCTTCAAAAATGATTATCCCACTGATTTGGATTAAATTAGAGCTTATTTGGCCTAAAGCAACTTTGTGTTTCTTTCTTTTAGACACAATCCAAAAGATCTGAAAAAAAAATATCCAAATGAAGGTTGTCAGGACATCTTATGCTTTGCTCTTAGTTGGGTGAAATTAATTACAGAATGAAATAAACTGACATCTCCACTGCTTTATTCACATCTTTGATGGGAACCATTGCAGCAAAGTAAAGGAAGAAAGGTAGAAAAAGAGAGTACTTATGTAAGGTTAACCAAAACTCAGTGAGATTTTGTGTTTCCATTTTTCTGAATTTAATTCCAGGGAAAACACCATGGATAGTAGAGTGGAAGAGTTTAAAACAACAACAAATTGCATTTTTAATCAGGGTACTTGCGTTCAGATTATAGCACTGATAACTGGTATCTGTGTAACCTTTGCTAAATTGCTTTTCCTCTTTGAACTTCAGTTTCTTCAGCTGCAAAATGTGATACAGTGGAAATAGTGTTGGATTCGGAATCACAAGCCCCAGGTTCAAAACTCAGCTCTGCATTTAAACCTAACATGAACTTGGGCAAGTTACTATCCATGCATCTCAGTTTCTTTCTCCGTAAAATGAGAACCAGATGTCCTTTTTCTTCTCACATTATGTCTATGAAAAGCTGATCTCTAAAGAACTTTTCAATACTTTCTTTGTTCTCTTTCCTCTTCAAGATAGACCATGCTCTTTCGATAGAGTTTTGTTTATTATCTCATACTGCTGTTGTATGAAAAGGATTGAATTCTAAGTATTCTTATGGTTGGGACCTATCAAAGAAAGTCTTTTTTTAAAAAATCATATAATCATTTATGAATTATGCCCATGGAATAATTACTTTTGAAAGCATCCAAGTCACACATGCATATATAATATTCATAAAGGATTGTCAGGGGCAGTTTGGACAAAAATTTTAAGTGACTGGACTGCTCACAGGTAGAAAGGCATTACGACATAGTGCCAAACTCTGGTCATGAACATATGCTAGCAGAGTTGCTATATCTTTATAGGAACTGGACTTAAATTTCCCATTCAAGTACCTCCTTTCTTGACATCTTAGAAGAGACATGAATGTTTAATTGCTAATGCCCATGTTAGGATTTTCCTTTAAGAATTGACTAGTGAAATTTTTATTTTATTTTCCAGGATTTTAATTTTTTTTCTTATTCTGAACATGATATACATTAAGAAAGCAATATTGCCATATTCAAATTATTGCATATTAAATTACACTTCTCTATTATGTACAATTGAAAAATAAAGAAAATATCAACATGATTCTAAAGTTATACTCTTTTTCTGTCTCTTCCTTTAAATTCCATTGTGTTTTCTTTGTTCCAGAAGAGCTGGAAAATATATTCTACCAAAAGGGTGTTCATGAGTTTATCGTCACAAATTTCTTTAATGATCTAGCAGTTACTATTCTTGTTTGTTATCTTTGGAAATATGATGGATGTCAAGTATAACCTCAAAGCCTTTTTAAACTTATTTCTCTCATTATTCAGATTTTGGCGAATTTTAAAAACATGGCTGTTGCTAGTTTGAATTTTTGCTTTGACTAATGTTTGTGCTCTTTGACTACCTATTTTGGAATTTCTCTTGTTCTTATATAGTCAGATCAGTTCCCTATATGTCATATATGTTTTTTAACCAGAAAAACTTGTTACAACAATTCCCCCCTCCCCGCAAAACCAGTTACCTGTTTGTCTTCCAATTTAACTGCATTTATTTTTTTCATGCAAAATGTTTTCAATTTTATGAAATCAAAGTTTTCCATTGGTCTGTATCCTTTCTTTGGTCAAGAAATGTCTTTTAATCCAAGCTTTGAAAATTATCTCCTCTAATTTTCTCATGATATGACCTTTTATTTCAAAGTAATTTATCAGTTTGGAGTTTTAAGTGTATATATGGTATGAAACGTTTGTCTAAAAAAAATTCTCTTGATTGTTTCTCGGTTTTCTCAGGTATTATGCCAAATGGTGAGTCTGGTTCCATCATAGGGTCCTTTCAATTTATCAAAAACTCTAATACTATATATGATTCAGAATGTTGGATACCGTGTCTCTCCCACTGAATGACTTTTCTATGTTTTTTAGTACTTATAGTTTATTACTTCAGTATGATATACAATAATTTGAAATGAGTCCTCCTTCTATACATTTCTCTGTTGTTTCTTGTGAGATATTTTTATTATTCTTCCAGATTAATTGTTATAATATGTACATTTATTTGCATGTATGTATGTATATGTATATGTGTATATATACATATATGTATATGTGTGTATATGTTTGTGTTATATATATGTATATCTATATTTCCAGATATTAACTATTTTTGACCAATATATTACTGAGTATAAATATTGATTTACATAAAATTATAATTATTATATTGGTGCAGGGCAGTCATGAACTTGTTTTTTCTCTAAAAGTGTTTTATAATTGTGCTTTGAGAGGTTGGCTCCCAAATAATTCTATAGTTATTTTAAAATAGGATTTTTGTTTTTATCTGTTCCTGAATGATTGTTGATGATATTCCAAAATGCTTATTATATAGATAAATATATCTATGGATATATGCTTAATTTTATACTTTTTTATTGAAATTATTTTATAAATTAGTGTTTTTCTGGAATTTCTAGGGACCTCTGTGTAGACCAATATTATAATTGCAAAAAACCAAAAATTTGATTTCTTTTCTGTATTTATTTGGTGAATCATTTTTAATAGTTTTATTTATTTATTTTTCGATTTAGAAATTCATTTCCACAAAATTTTGAGTTCCAAATTTTCTCCCCATATCTCCCCTCCCCTCATGCCACAATACTTTGCATTCTAGTTACTCCTTCCCTCAATGAGCTCTCCCCTCTATCAGAGCCTAACCTTCCCTTGTCCTCATCTTCTCTCTTTTGTTGTAGGACAAGATAAATTTCTGTGCCCCATCATCTATATTTCTTATTTTCTAGTTATATGCAATTACAATTTTCAACATTCATTTCTATCACTTTGAATTCCAATTTATCTCCCTTCCTCCCTTCCCACCCATCCCCACTGAGAAGACAAGCAATTCAATACAGGCTATATATGTGTCATTTTGCAAAAGACTTCCATAATAGTCAAGTTGTGTAAGGCTAACTATATTTCCCTCCATCCTGCCCTGTCCCCCATTTATTCTATTCTCTCATTTGACCTTATCCCTTCCCAAAAGTGTTTACTCCCTTCTCTCATTTGCACTCCCTTCTATCATCCCCCTCACAACACTTGTCCCCTTCTCCCCTACTTTCCTGTAGCGAAAGCTAGATTTTCATACCAAATTGAGCAAGCATGTTATTCCCTCCTTAAGCCAAATGTGAAGAGACTAAGTTTCATTGTTCCTCTCTCACCTCCCCCTTTTTCTCCTTCACTGAAAAAGATTTCTCTTATCTCTTATGAGTGATAATTTGCCACTTACTACTTCTCCCTTTCTCCTCCTAATATATTCCTCTCTCACCCTATAATTTTATTTTTTATAGATATCATCCCTTCTGATTCAACTCAACCTGTGCTCTCTGTCTCTGTGTGTGTGTGTGTGTGTGTGTGTGTGTGTGTGTGTGTATAATTCCTCTACCTACTCACATACTGAGCAAAGTCTCACGAGTTGCAAATCTTATCTTTCCATGTAGGAATGTAAACAGTTCAGCTTTAAAAAGTCCTTTATGATTTCTCTTTCCTGTTTATCTTTTCATGCTTCTCTTGATTCTTGTGTTTGAAAGTCAAATTTTCTATTCAGTTCTGGTCTTTTCATCATGAATACTTGAAAGTCCTCTATTTTATCGAATGACCATTTTTTCCCCTGAAATATTATCCTGTTTTTTTTGGGCAAGTGATTCTTGATTTGAATCCCAATTCCTTTGACTTCTAGAATATCCTATTCCAAGCCCTTCAATCCCTTAATGTAGAAGCTGCCAGATCATGTGTTATTCTGATTGTATTTCCACAATACTAGAATTGTTTCTTTCTAGCTGCTTGCAATATTTTCTCCTTGACCTGGTAATTCTGAAGTTTGGCCACAATATTCCTAAGAGTTTCTCTCTTCTGGGCTCTTTCAGGAGGTAATCAGGGGATTCTTTCAATATTTCTTTTTCCTTCTGGTCCTAGTTTTCCTTGATAATTTCATGAAAGATAATGTCTAGGCTCTTTTTTTAATCATGGCTTTCAGGTTGTCCCATATCTTTTAAATAGTCTCTTCTGGCTATATTTTTCTGGACAGTTTTCCTTGATAATTTCATGAAAGATAATGTCTAGGCTCTTTTTTTAATCATGGCTTTCAGGTTGTCCCATATCTTTTAAATAGTCTCTTCTGGCTATATTTTTCAGGTCAGTTTTTTTCCTCAATGAGATATTTCACATTATCTTCTATGTTTTCATTTCTTTGGTTTTGTTTTTTTATTTCTTGGTTTATCATGTGATTATTAGTTTCCCTGAACTCCACTCTCATTTTTAAAGAACTATTTTGTTCAGTGAGCTTTTGAACTTTTCCATTTGGCTAATTCTGCTTTTTAAAGCCTTCTTCTCCTCATTGGCTTTTGGACCTCTTTTTTCAATTGAGTTAGCTTATTTTTAATGGTGTTATTTTCCTTAGCTTTTTTTGTAGCTTCCTTTAGCAAGTTGTTGACTTGCTTTTCAAGTTGTTCCATGGCCTGAGCCCATTGCATATTCATTTTGGAGGTACTAGATGCAGAAGCCTTGACTTCCTCTTACAGTACACACTGTTCTTCGTCCTCTGAAAGGATGGAAGGAAATACCTGTTCGCTAAGAAAGTAATCTTCTATGGTCTTAGTTCCTTTTTTTCTCTTTTGGGGATATTTTCCCAGCCAATTACTTGACTTCTGAATCCTTTGTTGAGAAGATGGTCCTAGTGCTCTTCCTCCTGCCAGGCCCTTGCTCAAGGTTGAGTTTCAGATCAGCTGCTCAATTTTCCCAAGGTCTTTAGGCTGGGCTTCACAATGGATGTGCTCTGCTGCTGCCACCTGGAACCCATACTGGGGGGGGGACCTTGGTCCCCTCTTGCTCTGTTGGGAAAACCCTCCTACTGACGTTTGAAGCTTTCTTCAGCACTTGTGGTTTGAGGGATCTGAGACCTTCCCTGCTGGGAATTCTGTCCAAAGGCCTGTTCCAGTCCTGTTCCTCCTGGTGCCAAGTGGCCAGGGCTAGGCTCTGCTCCATTTAGCATCTCATGGGATAGACCTTTCCTCTCAGCCTTCCAGATTACCTTTGGCTAGAAATCTCTTTCACTTTGTTGTTCGGTGGAGTCTGCTGCTCTAGAATTTGTTGAGAGTCATTTTTTATAGTTATTTTATGGGCTGTGGGGGAAGAGTTAGCATATATGCATCTTTCTACCTTGGTTAGTTACTTTAAAAGATTCTGCTGATGCATTTTTTTAAGATATGTAAAGTTATTTTAAAAATTATTTGTTAATTTTTAGTTTTCAACACTTACTTTTATAAGATTTTGAGTTCTAAAATTTCCTTCTTCTTTTCCCTCCCCTCTTCCCAAGACAGCATGCAATTTGATACAGGTTATATAAGAATAATCACATTAAACATATTTCCATATTAGTCATGTTTTGAAAGAAGAATCAGACAAAATGGGGGAAAAAGGCATGAAATAGAAAAAATAACAAAGAAGAGAAAATAATAGGCTTTGATCTACATTCAGACTCCATAGTTCTTTTTCTTGATGTTGTTAGCATTTTCCATCATGAGTCTTTAGGAATTATCTTTGGAATTTCTGAGAAGAGCTAAGTCTAACAAAATCAACTTTTCCATAATGTTGTTATCACTCTGTACAATGTCCTCCTGGTTTGCTCACTTCCCTCAGAATCAATTAATGCAATTCTTTTAAAGTTTTTTTTTTTTTTCTGAAATCCACCTGATCATCATTTTTTTTTTTGCGTCACTTTCTTTTTTTTATTTTATTTTATTTATTTATTTATTTAATTTTTTTTTACATTCGTTTTCACAAATTTTTGGGTTCCAAATTTTCTCCCCTTTTATCCCCTCCCCCACCCCAATATCCCAAGCAATCTAATTTTCCCTATCTCTAATCTGCCCTCTCTTCTGTCATCCCTCCCTTCTCTTATCTCCATCTTCTCTTTTCTCCTGTAGGGCCAGATGACTTTCTATTCCCCATTAACTGTATGTCTTCTTTCCTAGTTGCAACAACAATACTAAACAGTTGTTCCTAAAACTTTGAGTTCCAAATTCTCCCCATCCTTCCCTCCCCAACCATTCCCTTTGGGACGGCAGGCAATTCAATATAGGCCATATCTGTGTAGTTTTGCCAATGACCTCCCTGATAGTCGTGTTGTGTAAGACTAACTGGATTACCATCCCTCCTAACCTGCCCCTCCTTGTTTCTCTTCTGTCTTTTGATCCTGTCCCTCCCCAAGTGTTGACTTCAAATTGCTCCCTCCTCCCTTTGCCCTCCCTTCCATCACCCCCCCCTTGCAATATCTCCTTCTCCCCCACTTTCTTATACTGTAAGATAGGTTTTCATACCAAAATGAGTGTGCATTTCACTCCTTCGTTTAGTCAAATGTGATGAGGGTAAACTTCTTGTTTTTTTTTTTTCTCAGCTCCCCTCTTTTTCCCTCCACTAAGAAAAACTCCTACCTGCCTCTTAAATGACATATAGTTACCCCCTTCCCTTTCCCTCTCTTTCCTCCCCTTACATTTCTCTCTCACCATTTACCTTAGTATCTTTTAAGGTATGGTCCCATCCTATTCAGTTCAATCTGTGCTCTCTATCTCTGTATGTGTGTGCATGTGTGTATGTGTGTGCATACGTGTACATATGTGTGTGTGGTCCCACCAACTACCCAGATACTGAAAAGTTTTAAGAGTTTGGCATATTGTCTTTCCCTGTATGAGAGTAAACAGTTCACTTCTGGTAAGTCCCTTAAGACTTCTCTTTGCTGTTTACTTTTTCATGCTTCTTCTCGTTCTTGTGTTTGAAAGTCAAATTTTCTTTTCAGCTCTGGTTTTTTCATCAAGAATGATTGAAAGTCCTCTGTTTCATTGAAAGACCATATTTTCCCCTGAAGTATTATACTCAGTTTAGCTGGGTAGGTGATTCTTGGTTTGAGTCCTAGTTCCTTTGACTTCTGGAATATCCTATTCCACACCCTTTGATCCCTTAATGTAGAAGCTGCTAGATCTTGGGTTATCCTGATTGTATTTCCACAGTACTGGAATTGTTTCTTTCTAGCTGCTTGTAAGATTTTTTCCTTGAGCTGGGAGTTCTGGAATTTGGCCACAATGTTCCTAGGAGTTTCTCTTTTTGGATCTCTTTCAGGTGGTGATCGATGGATTCTTTCAATACTTATTTTGCCCTCTGATTCTAGAATGTCAAGGCAGTTTTCCTTGATAATTTCATGGAAGATGATGTCTAGGCTCTTTTTTTGATCATGAGTTTCAGGTAGTCCCATAATTTTTAAATTGTCTCTCCTGGATCTATTTTCCAGGTCAGTTGTTTTTCCCATGAGATATTTCACATTTTCTTCCATTTTTTCATTCTTTTGGTTTTGTTTGGTGATTTCTTGATTTCTCGTAAAGTCATTAGACTCCATCTGTTCCATTCTAATTTTGAGAGAACTATTAAATTCAGTGAGCTTTTGAGCCTCTTTTTCCATTTGGCTCATTCTGCTTTTGAAAGCATTCTTCTCCTCATTGGCTTTTTGAACCTCCTTTGCCAATTGAGTGAGCCTATTTTTCAAGGTGTTAATTTCCTCAGCATTTTTTTGGTTCTCCTTTACCAAGGTATTGACCTGTTTTTCATACTTTTGTTGCATCTCTGACATTTCTCTTCCCAGTTTTTCCTCCACCTGTCTAACTTGCTTTTCAAAATCCTTTTTGAGCTCTTCCAGGGCGTGAGCCCACCCACCACCCCCCTGGGGTGTCTGGGGTACTGAGGCCCCGCCCTCCACATCTTTCCCTGATGGCAAGGATACGTCCTCATCATCAGATCCGAAGGTCGGAATCATTTGCATTTGTGCTCTCTAAAGTCTTATTTTTCTTCCCTTTTCTAGGCATTTTCCCAGCCAGTTACTTGACTTCTGAGATTCCTTTCCACCCCTGCCTGGATCCGCCCAGCTAGTGCTTGGCCTCTGAGATTTAAGTGGGCTTTCCTCCTGCCGGCTGTCAATCAGTGAGCTTTAGTTCAGGTGCTGGGGTGGGGGCAGGGCCGCCTCCCAGACTCTGATCCCTTGGGGGCTTTATGCAGAGACTTTCAGGAATGGAGCGGGTTTGGGTGGGGTGGGGGCCCCGCCTCCCAAACCCTTCTCCCTTGGGGGCTTTAAGCAGAAGCCTTCAGTAACAGAGCGGGGTGGGGGCAGGGCCATTTCCCAGGCTCAACTCTGTCAGGTCCTATGCAGGAATCTTCCGTAATGAAGATCCTGCCTGCCGCTGGGGGATTGCCGAGTCCCGGTCCGCTGCCGCCTCAGCCGCTGCCCACACCTCTGCCTCCGCAGCTTCCTGCCCCCATCTCTGCCTCTGCCGCTTCCTCCTGAGGGGGCCCAAGTCACGGAGACGCCCTGCTTCCCCTCTCCTCCAGCCCGGCCTTCTTTCTCACTGACCTGTAGCTTCTGTGGGCAGAGGGACTTTCCCGGCTTCCGGAGCTTCCGTCTCTGAAGCCTGCTCGGATCAGCTTCTCTGGGGCCGTGGCCAGGGCAGCGCTGGGGGTGGGGTCCACTTTCCGGGGCACGCCATACCCTGGGGATGGGTCTCCAGGGCTCCCTGGAACGGAAATCTCTTCCACTCTGCTTCTGCACACCTTGTATTGCCCCAGAAGTTATGGGGGACTCTTTTTACATTAATTCTATGGGCTTTTGTTTTCAGAGCTCGTAAACGTGCGTCCTTCTACTCCGCCATCTTGGCTCCGCCCCCCTGATCATCATTTTTTATCGAACAAGAGTAGTCCATTGCATTCATTTACCATATCATGTTCGGCCATTTCTCATTGATGGGCATTCCCTCAATTTCTAAATTTTGATACCCACAAAAGACCTACTATAAATGGTTTTGTACATGTAGATCTTTTCCCCTTTTTAATGACCTCTCTGGGGTACAGATGTAATAGTGGTATTGCTGGATGAAAGAATAAGTAGTTTAAAACCCTTTGTTCATGGTTTCAAATTGCTCTCCAGAATAGTTGAATCAGTTCAAAACTCCACCAACAATTAATTAGTGTATCAATTTTTCCCACATTTTCTCCAATATTTATCATTTGCTTTTTCTGTCATATTAGTCAATCTGATACGTGTGAGGTGGTACCTTAATTTTAATTTGCATTTCTCTAATTGTAAGTGATTATGAGATCATTTTCCAAAATTTATGTGATGTAGACAAAGTATTTCTTAAGGGAAATTTTATATCTCTCAATTCTTACATGAATAATGTAGAAAAGAGGAAATCAATGAATTTGGCATGGAACTGAAAATGCCAGAAAAAGACCAAATCAACTATAACCAAATAAATAAAAAAAATTAGAAATTCTCAAATTAATGGAGAGATTAATTTAATTGAAAGGAAGAAAACTATTAAACTATAAATAAAATTAAGAGCTGCTTTTTGTGGGAAAAACACAATAAAAGGGATAAAACTTTGGTTATTTGATTTTAAAAAGAAGAAAACCAAATTACTAGTATCAAAGATACAAAGTGTGAGTTCACCACCAAAAAAAGAAGAAGAAATTATAGCAGTCATTAGGAACTTCTTTGCCGAATTGTATGTCAGAAACTCTGACAACTTAAGTAAAAGGAATGGATTATTTAGAAAAAAAAATGTAAATTGTCAAGATAAACAGAAGTTGAAATACAATACCTAAATAGCCCGATTTTTGAAAAAAGAAATTGTAAAAGCTATCAATGAATTCCCTAAGAAAAAATGTCAGGACTAGATGGAGTTACAAGTGAATTACACCAAACATTTAAAGAACAGTTAATTCCCATACTATATAAAGTATTTGCAAAAATGGGGAAGAAGTCCTACCAAATTCCTTTTATGACACAAATATGGTGTTGATACCTAAACCAGGAAGAGGCATAAACACGGAAAGAAAATTATAGACCAATGTCCCTAATGAATATTGAGGCAAAATTGTATATATAGTATTAGCAAAGAGATTACAGCAACTTATCATGAGGATAATACACTATGACCAGGTAGAATTTTAACCAGGAATGCAGGGCTGATTCAATATTAGGATAACTATTAGCATAAATATCAAAGTTGATAAGATAAAGTACAGAAGCAACAGAAATAATAGAAATGAATGGAGTTTTCCTGAAAATGTTAAGCACTTCCTATCTAATAGCAGCAGCAAGCATTATATGTAATGACAATAAACTTGAAGCATTCCTGATAAGATCAGGAGTAAAACAAAGGATGTCTATTGTCATGACTGTTATTCAATATTGTGTTAGAAATATTAGCAAAAAGAGAATAAAAAATAATTGAAGGAATTAGAATAGGCAATGAGGAAAAATACCTATCACTCCATGTAGATAGTATGATGATACACTTAAAGAATCAACTAAAATCTACCTGAAATAATTGTGCATCCATCCTTTGTTGCTGAAGAAGACTATACCATCAGAGAAATAATGATATGACTTGCACTTGACTTTGTTTTGAATGAGGGAGGGCTGTGCAAGTCACCAGCCTCATTTCTCATCCAGAGCCATCTGAATCTAGTGACCAGATATTCATCAGAATGACTGGATGTGACCCAGGATGCAGCAACTGGGGTTAAGTGACTTGCCCAAAGCCATACAGCTAGTAAGTGTCAAGTGTCTGAGGTGAGATTTGAACTCAGGTCCTCCTGACTCTTGCATTGGTGCTCTATCCACTGTACCACCTAGTTGCCCCTTGAAATAATCAACAACTTGAGTAAATTTGAAGGATATAAAATAAACCAACATCAGCATTTCCATATATTACCAAAAACTCCACCAGCAAGAGATAAAGAGAAATTCCACTTAAAATCCATGTAAACAATATAAAATATTTGCACTTCTCCCTGCCAAGACAAACCCAGGAACTATATGAGCACAATTATGGAACACTTATCACACACATAAAGTAAGCTCTAAATAAATGAAAGAAAATATCAATTATTCATGAGTTAGCAAGCTAATATAATAAAAAAAATCTGCCTACATTAATTTACTTACTTATTGCCATAACAATCAAACTCCCAAATGTTATTTTATGGATCCAGAAAAAAATAACAACCTAATTCATATGAAAGAATAAAAAGTCAAGAATATTAAAGGAAATAATGAAAAAAATGCAATGGAAGATGGCCTTACAAGGATCTAAAAATACAGTATATAGCAGCAATCATCAAAACTATTTGGTACTAGCTAAGAAACAGAGTGGTGGATCAGTGGAATAGGTTAGGTACAGAAGACACAGTAGTACATTACTGTAACAATCTACTGTTTGATAAATGCAAAACTCCAGCTTTTGGGATAAGAACTCACTATTTGACAAAACTGCTGGGAAAACTGGAAAATAATATAGCAGAAAACAGGCATAGATCATTATCTCTCACTCTAAATCAAGTTAGTGGCCAAACAGGCACATACTTTAGGCAGAAAGTATATCATAAGCAAATTAGGAGAGAAAAAAATAACCTACCTGTCAGATCTATCAAGGAGTGAAGAATTTATGACCAAGAAAAAGATAGAGAACACTATGAAATGCAGTAACTTTGATTACATTAAAATAAAAAAAAAAGATTTTTCAGTGCAACCAAGATTAGAAGGAAAGCAGAAAGATGAGAAACAGTTTTTTTACAGGGAGTGTTTCTCATAAAGGCCTAATTTCCCAAATATAGAAGAACAGAATAAAATTTAAAAGAATACAAGTCATCCCCCAATTAGTAGATATGTATATGACCAAGCAGTTTTCAGAATAAGAAATTGATGTTATCTATAGTCACATGAAAAAAATGCTTTAAATTACTACCAGTTAGAGAAATATAAATTAAAACAACTCTGAAGTACCACATCATACCTGTCAGATTGGCTAATATGACATAAAAGGAAAATTATGGCTGTTGGAGAAGATGTGGTGGGAAAATTTGCATTGTTGGTGGAGTTGTGAACTGATCCTACCATGCTGGAGAGCAATTTGGAATTATGCCAAAATGGTTATAAAACTGTGAATGCCATTTGATCCATCAATATCATTATTATGTCTGTTTCCCAAAGAGATCATAAAAAGGGGTAAGGACCAACATGTATAAAAATATTTCTAACAACTATTTTTTTTTAGTGTCCATGAACTGAAAATTGAGGAGATACCCAAAAATTGTCGAATGACTGAACAAGTTGTGGTACATAAATGTAATGGAATACTTCTTTTCTATAAAAAATAGTGAGCAGGCAAGTTTCGGGAACCTGGAAAGATTTACATGAACTGGTACAAGTGAAATGCTAAGAACCAGGAGAACATTGCACACATTATGTAAATTGCAACATTATGCAATGATCAACTATGATAGACCTAACTGTTCTCAGGAACACAAAGATCCAAGAAAGTTCTGAAAGACTTGTCATAGAAAATGCTATCCACATCCAGAGAAATAATCACAGAGTCAAAATGCAGACTGAAGCATACTATTTTCACTTTTTTGTTATTATTTTTTCTTTCTCATGGTTTTTACCTTTTGTTCTGATTATTCTTTCACAACATAACTAAGGTGGTAATATGTTTAACATGATTGTACACATATAACCTATATCAACTTATCTACTATCTTTGGGAAGGGGGAGAAGCATTGGGACTCAAAATCTTACAAACAGTGAATGTTGAATACTATCTTTTTATGAAACTGGAAATGAATACTATTAAGTGCAAAAACTCAATATATCAAGCCTGGATTTATAGAATTTACTGATTTCAAAGGTGTAAATTCTGACATTGTAAAGAAGACAATGGCTCTCTAGCCATATCTGTTTTAGTTGTTTCCAGCATACTATCTATTTCTATCCTTACAATAGGATGTAACAGGGTTAGCAAAGTGAGTCAAAATAATTTCTGTAGAAATGTTTAGTTGAGAGTTTGATGACTATTGAATTCACATTTAAAAGAAGAAACATTAAAGAAGTTAAGGGAATAAATTTAGGGAAAGATAAGTATCATTCACAGTCAGGGTGGAAATATGGGAAGAGATCAAGGAACACTTCATACCAGAGATGGCAAGTGAACAGGACAGAAGGTACATGGATTCCAATTATCAGAGATACGGAATTTTAAAATTCTCACAGTGGATAATGACCCATGCAGATACTTAGAGACAAGAGCAAGAGGAGATCAGGTAAGAGTTTGGCTTGAAAAGTAGAATACACAAATAAGACTGGAAACCTATTTTTTAAAATTAAAACCAAAATTCCAAAACAGATCTTTCCTGAGTTCAGTCTTCTTTTTTAGCATATTGTGCTACACAATATTGTATATATTATCTTGGAGTTCTGAAGGAGAGAGATGCGTTGGTGAAGATTTAGACAAATAGGAAGAGAATTAAGAGATTAAGTTGAAAGAGGTCAAAATGTGATAGAGTATCAAAGAAGAAATGTTGTCAAAAAGTCAATTAGTATCATGTAGGAGAAAAAAATAATGAAATATTCATTAGTGATCTTGAAGAGGACGGTTTTAACTGAGTAGTGAGGAAGCAAGACTACATATGATTAAAGAGTGGTTAGAGTTAGGTAGAACAGATTGTACTTTATATAACTTTGTGATGAAGACTAGGAGAAGGGATGAATCCTCAAGGATATAACTGGTTTATAGGAAGGTTTACTTGTTTCTATTTTATGAGTACAGGAGATGAGTGCATTTATAAGAAATAAGGAAGAAGCCAACACAAATGAAGATATTGTAATTTATTACAGGGAAGAATGAAAACACATTCAAAATCAGCCTCAGAAACCACAACTCCTCTAAAAGTTGAGAAACCATCTAATAGGAAAAGACTGTAGCCTTAGGGAGCTATTCTTTGCTTTGATGTATGATTTCTTCCTGCTATTAAGAGCCTTTCTACCTAGTCGCTCTTGAAAATATAATTTCTATTGACATTTTGTTAGTTTTTGGCTACCAGTATAGGGAGTGTAATAACAGTGTAAGTCAAGTTGAAAGAATAGATCTCAAAAAGAAACACCATTGAGTCATTGAAAGGTTGTTTCTTCTTATTAAAATACTTGGATTTTCTGAATTCAAAACTGATGTGTCACTCAAAAAAGGGCCAGAAATCCAAGGATCTTAAGAATGGTGCAGAGCTTGGAATATAAAAGGTGAAACTTCCCTTCTAATCCACAGAGGATGTGGAGAAACAGGCTATAGAAATTTTACTTTTAAAATTTTTTAAAAATTTGTTTATTTATTTTTAGTTTTCAGGAATCACTTCCATAAGTTTTGAATATTCCTACCCATTTCCTACACCATCCGTCCCCAAGACAGCATTCAATCTTATATTGGTTCTACACATACATCCTCGTTAAACACATTTTAACATTAGTCATGTTGTATAGAAGAATTAAAATGGATAGGAGAAACCATAAGAAAAATAAATCCAAAGCAAAACATAACAAATGATAAAATTGTCTGCTTCATTCTGTGTTCTGACTCTACAATCCTTTCTGTGGATGTGGAGGGAATTTTGCATCATGAGTCCTTTGGAAATGTTTAAGGTCCTTGCATAGTTGTTAAAGGCTAAATCTATCAGAAACAGTACTCAAATACTGTGATTCTTACTGTGAATAATGTTCTCCTGGTTCTGCTCACTTCACTCAGCATCAATTCATATAAGTGTATCCAGGTATTTCTGCAGTCTGCATATTTGTCATTTCTTATAGCACAATAGAATTCCATTATATTCATATATCACAACTTGTTCAGCTATTCCCCGGGTGGTAGGCATCCTATCAATTTACAAATCTTGATGAATACAAAAAAGAGATGCTATAAATATTTTGTACATGTGGGTCCTTTTCCCATTTTTATGAACTTTTTGGGATAGAATCCTAGTAGCGTTATTTCTGGGACAAAGCACATGTGCATTTTTACAGCCCTTTGGGCACAGTTCCAAATTGTTCTCCAGAATGGTTGGATGAGCTCATAGCTCCACCAACAATGAATTTGTGTTCCAGTTCTCCCACATTTTCTCTGACATGTATTATTTTCCTGTTTTGTCATGATAGCTATTCTGATAGGTGTGATATGATACCTCAGAGGTGTTTGGATTGAGACTCTCTAATCAACAGTGATTTAGAGCATTTATTCAAACGACCAAAGATACCTTTAATTTCTTCCTATGAAAACTGCCTGTTCATATCCTTTGACCATTCATCAACTGGGGAATGACCTGTATTCTTGTACATTTAACTCAGTTCTCTATATATTTTAGAAATGAACCCTTTATCACCAACACTAGTTGCAAAAATTGTTTCCCAGTTTCCTGCTTCCCTCGTAATATTGGCTGCATTGGTTTGGTTTGTACAAAATCTTTTCAATAATTTAATCAAAATTATCCATGTTGCATTTCATAGTGTTCTCTATCTCTTGTTTGGTCATAAATTTCTCCATTCTCCACAAGTCTGACAAATAAACCATTTTTTGCTCCTCATTTACTTTATACTCATTCCCTCTATCTGTGTATATTACTTTTACATTTTATAGTACATAAACAATTCTCAAGATTAACAAGTATCATCTTCCCTTATCAGGAGGTAAACAGTTTGCCCAAATTGAGTAACAAGTTTTTCTTTTCCTCTGTTTATATTTTTATGCCTATTTTGAGACCCGTGTTTGAAGATGGAATTTTCTATAGAGTTCCGGCTTTTTTATTAAAAAGGTCTGGAAATCCTTTATTTCATGGAATTTCCATCTACTTGCCTGAAATGTTATGCTGGACTTTACTGGGTAACTGATCTTTGGTTGTAATCCCAGCTCCTTTCCCATATGGAATATCATATTGGATATTTTGTGATCCTGACTGTAGCTCCTCAATATTTGAGTGGCTTCTTTCTGACTGCCTGGAGTATTTTCACCTTCATTTAATACTTCTGGAATTTGGCAACAATATTTCTTGGTGTTTTTAGTTTGGGATCCCTTTAATAAGGGGAACTGTGGATTCTTTTTTTTTTTTAATTTTTTATTTATTTATTTTTATGATAAATTTATATTCATTTTCACAAAATTTGGGTTCCAAATTTTCTCCCCGTTTGTCCCCTCCCACCACCCCAATACACCCAGCATTCTAATTTCCTCTATCATCAATCTGCCCTCTCTTCTATCATCCCTCCCTTCCCTTGTCCCCATCTTCTCTTTTGGCCTGTAGGGCCAGATAACTTTCTATTCCCCATTACCTGTATTTCTTATTTCTTAGTAGCAAGAACAATACTCAACAGTTGTTCCTAGAACTTTGAGTTCCAACTTCTCTCCATCCCTCCCTCCCCTGCATTTCCTTTGGGAAGGCAGGCAGTTCAATATAGGCCATATCTGTGTAGTTTTGCAAATGACTTCAATAATAGTCGTGTTGTGTGAGACTAACTATATTTCCCTCCATCCTATCCTGCCCCCCATTGCTTCTATTCTCTCTTTTGATCCTGTACCTCCCCAAGACAGTTGATTTCGAATTGCTCCCTCCTCCCATTGCCCTCCCTGCCATCCTCCCCCCCACCTTGCTTATCCCCCTTCTCCCCCACTTTCCTGTATTGTAAGATAGGTTTTCATACCAAAATGAGTGTGCATTTTATTCCTTCTGTTAGTCGAATGTGATGAGAGTAAAATTCATGTTTTTCTCTCAGCTGCCCTCTTTTTCCTCCACTAAAAAGTCTCCTACCTGCCTCTTCTATGAGAGATAATTTACCCCATTCCATTTCTCCCTCTCTCCTGCCAATATATTTCTCTCTCACTGCTTAACTTAATTTTTTAAGATAAGATCCCATCCTATTCAATTCACTCTGTGCTCTCTGTCTCTGTGTGTGCTTGCACGTGTGTGTGTGTGTGTGTGTGTGTAATTCCACCAAATACCCAGATACTGAAAAGTTTTAAGAGTTACAAACATTGTCTTTCCATGTAGGAATGTAAACAGTTCAACTTTAGTAAGTCCCTTATGACTTCCCTTTACTGTTACCCTTTTCATGCTTCTTCTCATTCTTGTGTTTGAAAGTCAAATTTTCTTTTCAGCTCTGGTCTTTTCCTCAAGAATGCTTGAAAGTCCTCTATTTCATTGAAAGACCAGTTTTCCCCTGAAGTATTATACTCAATTTTTCTGGGTAGGTGATTCTTGGTTTGAGTCCTAGTTCCTTTGACTTCTGGAATGTCATATTCCATGCCTTTCTATCCCTTAATGTAGAAGCTGCTAGATCTTGTGTTATCCTGATTGTATTTCCACAATGCGAGAGTTGTTTCTTCCTAGCTGCTTGCAATATTTTCTCCTTGACCTGGGAATTCTGGAATTTGGCCACAATGTTCCTAGGAGTTTCTCTTCTTGACTCTTTTTCAGGTGGTGATCTGTGGATTCCTTGAATACTTATTTTGTCCTCTGTTTCTAGAATCTCAGGGCAGTTTTCTCTGATAATTTCATGAAAGATGATGTCTAGGCTCTTTTTTTGATCATGGCTTTCAGGTAATCCCATAATTTTTAAATTGTCTCTCCTGGATCTATTTTCCAGGTGTTTTGAGAATTTATTATGGTTCGGATTCACTCCTGTAAATGACACTCGGATACAGCAGTTAAAAATGAAAGTAAAATTTAATTATGTACAATTATATAATACTAAGAAAATGGATAATAATAATAATATGGGAATAGCTAAACTATTGAAATAAAGAGCAGCACTTTGAGATTTAAACAAAAAAAAAGTCATACCAATGATAATTAGTATCAGAAGTAACTAAATGTGAGGCCTCGAGATGTTGATTTACAGCTATGTGAGTCTGAATTCGATGTTCGTTTAAGGTGCGCTGATTAGACTCTAACATTCTTCTCAGGACATAAGATCGATTGAGAATATCGATTAAAGGTTGTAAAGATAGAGAAATCTGAGGGAGAGATAACATTTTGGGTACCCATGCTAAATTCTGAACAACATCTGTATCAGGGGAAAAAGTAAAAATCATCGCCCTGCCAGAGTAAAAAGGAAATATTAGTTAAACAACCAGAAAAAGGATTCTGAACATCTGTATCAGGGGAAAAAATACAAATCATCACCCTGCCAGAGTAAAAAGCAAATATTAGTTAAACAACCAGAAAAAGGATTCTGAACAACATCTGTATCAGGGGAAAAAATACAAATCATCACCCTGCCAGAGTAAAAAGGAAAATACAAAGGTTAGAAGAATGCGGGAGAAGGCAGGGCTCCAACTGCCAGGTACAATTATTTAAGGTATGAGTTACATTTTTATACAAGGAATAGGTTGCTTACAAAAACACCAAATACCACAAATAACAAGAAGTATACACAATATAAGAAGAATAATAGAAATAGGTAAAGAAAACATCACCGATTCGGGGGAGCACCAACTCTAACAATCACGGCTGGGGAATCCCTGTTCACAGCCTTTGAGTCCCGAACGGGAAGGTCCCAGGCAGATCATCTCTATGGGTGAGATTCCAAAGAGGCTCTGAGGCTCGCTAGCTAATATAGGTCTTTAAACAAAGAAGGCACTCAGCCAACTAGTCTTAGCAATAGGATTCTGCATACGTGACTTAAAGTGGGAAATAAGTCAATTAATCAACTATTTGAGTGGAGTGTTATGGCTTGGTGCAAGAAACAGACTGCTCTTTGATGTTTTGACAAGATTATGCAGGAGGGGAATAGCCAGATCCCCTCCATAAACAATTCCAGGAGGGACTAGTTCCTAGAATCACTATCCAGGTCTGTTAGCTTGAGCCAAGTCATAAAGTTCACAGGGTGGTTACATTCTCATGGGCCTGCATTTCAGTTTCTAGTCCTCATATCAATTAGGGTGAACTTATTTTATATAAGAATTTTAATTTTTTATTCACCAGGTCAGTTGTTTTTCCAATGAGATATTTCACATTATATTCCATTTCTTCATTCTTTTGGTTTTGTTTTGTGATTTCTTGGTTTCTCATAAAGTCATTAGCCTCCATCTGTTCCATTCTAATTTTGAAAGAACTATTTTCTTCAGTGAGCTTTTGAACCTCCTTTTCCATTTGGCTAATTCTGCTTTTGAAAGCATTCTTCTGCTCATTGACTTTTTGAACCTCTTTTGCCAATTGAGTTAGCCTATTTTTCAAGGTGTTATTTTCTTCAGCATTTTTTGGGGTCTCCTTTAGCAAGGTGTTAACTTGCTTTTCATGCTTTTCTTGTATCTCTCTCATTTCTTTTCCCAGTTTTTCTTCCACCTCTCTCACTTGATTTCAAAATCCTTTTTGAACTCTTCCATGGCCTGAGCCCATTGAATATCTATTTTGAATGTTTGGGATACAGAAGCCTTGACTTCTATGTCTTTCCCTGATGGCAAGCATTGTTCTTCCTCATCTGAAAGGAAGGGAGGAGATATCTGTTTACCTGGAAAGTAACTTTCTATGGTCTCATTTTTTCTTTACCTTTTCTGCACATCTTTCCAGCCAGTTACTTGACTTGTGAGATTCCTCTCCACCCCCGCGTCACCTCTAGATCTGCCCAGCTAGTGCTTGGGGTCAGATTCAAATGCTGCTCCCCAGCCTCAGGGCTTTCAGCTTGTGTGGGCTGCTATTCAGTGTGAGATTAAGTTCAGCTGCTCGGGTGGGGGCAGGGCCACCACACACACACACACACACACACACACTGGGCTCAATTCCCTCAGGGAATTTATGCCTGAGACCTTCAATAATGGATCTGAGATCCTCTGCCTGCTTTGGGACCCCCTGTCTGCTGCTGCCCCTGCTGCTGCCTCCCAATGGGGTCTGAGTTATGGAGCTCTCTCTCTTGGCCAGCCATAAAGACTGTCTCATTGACCTTTGCCCCTGTGGGTGGGGGGACCTTTGAGGCCAGTGGAGATTCCATTCCTGAAGCCTGCTTGGACCCGTTCCTCTCAGTGCCACGTGGCCAAGGCAGGGTTGGGCTCTGCTCCAGATCCAGTGCATGACGGACCTTTGGTGTCAGCTTTTCAGGTCTCCCTGGAACAGAATTTTCCTCCACTCTGTTGCTGTGTGGCTTCCACTGCTCCAGAATTTGTTGGGAGTTCTTCTTTCCAGGCATTTTATGGGCTGTGGGTTCTGAGCTAGCATATGTGAATCTTTCTACTCCGCCATCTTGGCTTCTCCCCCCTGTGGATTCTTTTGTTGACTATTTTGCCATCTGGATCTAGCAGTTCTGGGCACTCTTCGTTGATGATTTCTTGGAATATATTGTCCAGGCTGTTTTTTTGTGTCATGGCTTTCTGGTAGGCCAATAATTCTAAATTTTCTCTCCTGCAACTATTCTCTAAGTCACTTGTTTTTTCGAATTGGATATTTTACATTTTCTTCTGTCTTTTCATTCTTCAGATTTTGTTTTACTGATTCTTGATGTCTCAGAGTCATTAGCTTCTACTTGCCCAATTTTAATTTTTGTCAAATTTTTTCTTCAGGTAACTTTTGCATCTGCTTTTCCATCTGTCTAATTATTCCTTTTAAGGAATTATTTTCTCCAGTTTTTTTGTACTTCCTTTTCCATTTGTTCAATTTTCCTTTTTAAAGAGCTGTTCTCTTCAGTGAGTTCTTTTTTCATACTTTTAAAATCATTGGCTAGTTTTCCCTCTATTTCATTCTTCAGCTCTTCCAAGAGTGTTCTTTGTGCATGTGAGCAGTTAATAGTCCCTTCTGAAGTTTCATATGGGAGTACAGTCTCAATACTGATCTCATAGAGCCAAGTTGGAAGAATGAGAGCAACTACTCACCTAAGCTCTTAGCCAAACTCCTTCAAATACCTCTAAAAAGAGAATCTGGCCAAATTTTGGACATGCAGAATCCAATAGGAGACAGACTGTGGCCAATTCTCAGGCCAGGACAGACTGGAAGGTAGACAAGAAGAATCTTTACTGAGAGGGTGGAGGATTACACAGCATATAGCACATAGAACAACATGTCCTCCTCCCTGCTCCCTACTGCAGAAGGACCAAGCAGAAAAGCCCTGGAGTAGTCTCAGGCAGCATCAGCATGACAGAATAGCAGCCCAAGGTGGGAGACCAGCAGAGCTGAGCAAATGAGAGCCACGGATCCCCAGTAATTGGCAGCAGCTACTCCTGAGACTATTAGCCAGCACGTTAAATGTTTGCAAGTCACCTACTTAAACTTCCAGGGCCAAAATGGCAGAGTGATTGGTAAATGCTCTCTCCCCCTCCCCTTGTTGACCTTGAAAAAATCATCAAATATTTCCCCAGAAAAATCCTGGAACAGTGGGATCAGCAGAAGGGGTAAACAATCTCATAGCATATGAGGCTTGGAAAATAGATAAGGGGTATTCCTCTTACTGTGGCGGAGGACTGAAGTTGTATCCCAGACAACCTCACCTCAGTGAACCAGGAGGAGATCCAGAGTCCCAGGGAGTTAGAGCCAGCAACCACCCACACTAGGAGCCAGGCATGCCTCAGTACTCCAGGGGAAATGGGAAGACAACTGGGCAGCTGGAATCACCAAGCACTAAGCTTGCCTTTGCTCTAGTTCAGCTGAAGAGATATCCCATGACCAGACTACCCCTCTCCCACACTTAACAAGCTAGCTCCAGGGCTTATCCAAGGAAACACAAACAGAATTCACATTGGCTTTCTCACAACAGCCAGCTCAGCACCAGGTTCTTTAGCTTCTAGGTGAAAGAACCAGAGGCCACAATACACAAAATGTCATCATCATGAGTAAGAAGCAAAACAGGAAGGAAAAGACCATAGACTCTTTCTATGAGGACAAGGACCAAAACAAGAATACCAAATAGCCCAATTTTACTTTTTAAGGAGCTGTTCACTTCAGTGAATTCTTTTTTGATTTTGTCAATTTTATTTTTAAAATCATTGGTAAATTTATCTTATACCTGTGTAATTTGGCTTTTAAAATCCTTCTTTAGCTCTTTCAAGAATGCCTTTTTTTTTTTTTGCTTGAGATCAGTTCACATTCTCTTTTGAAGTTTCAGGTATGGGTATATATTCACTGCCGTCCTCTTTTGAATTTGTATTTTGATCTTCTCTGTCCCTATAAAAGATTCTATGTTCTTTGCTTTTCTGATTTGTTCCTTGCTCATGGTGATTGCCTTCTTCCTTGTTTTACAGTCAATCTCTGCTTCTGGGGCACAGGAGGCTCTGTATCACATTTTTTGTGCTGGGAGCTTGGGACCTGATTACTGACTTTGTGTATTGTGGCCTCTGTTTCTTTCAGATAGAAGCCATACAATGCTGCAGCTTTCCTGGTGCTGAGCTGACTGATGTATGCCAAAGACAAGGCCAGGTGAATTCTTTCTGAGTTTCTGTGGGGTTATACTGAAGCTCATGGTGTGATGTGTGAGGGAGATGTGGTTTGGTTACAGGATGTCTTCTGCTCCCCTCGGGCTATGCTAGAGCACTGACAGGCTTAGTGGATGGTGAGCCTCTGCTATGCTGGTGTTTGCCCTATTCCCCTGACTGTGCTAAGGTACACCTGGGTCCTGGTGTTGGTGCTTACTGGCTCTCTCCCCTCTTGGGTTCATGATATTCTGCTGGTCTGCTCTAGTGGGGCTTACTGGGATGATTCTGGTCCTGTACTTGTCCCCTTAAGTCAGCATATAGGACTCTTTCTGTTGATCTCCCTAGCCTTCCAAGCTGGAAGACTATTGTTACCCTTCTGTTGGCTCCACTATTCCAGAACTTTTCCTACGGCACTTTTTTCTGGGTTTTTCAAGGTCAACAAGGGGAGGATGACAGCACTTACAATTTACTCCACCATCTTGGCTCCTGGAAGTTCAAGTGGCTGATTTTCAAACATTTAGTCTGTGGGCTGAAAACCCCAGGAGTAGCTGCTGTTGCTCCCATGGGCCCTGAGTTTTTCTCTCATCCAGCTCTGTCAGACTCCCACCTTATGCTAAGAGTTTTGGGTATCTGCATTCTGACTGAGGTCAGCAAGGGTCATTCCTGCTCTGCTATGGCTGAGTCTGGGCTTGTGAAACCTGCTCTGTGCTTCTCCACCCCCGTGTAACAGATCTTTCCTGTTGAACTTCTCAGGCTGTCTAGGGCTGGAAATATGCCACACTCTGTCTCCTAGTGGATTCTGCTACTCTAAAATTTATTCAGATTCACTTTTTAGAGGTATCTGAAGGAGTTTGCAGAAGAGTTCAGGTGAATTTCTACTTTCACTTAACCATTTTGACTCTGCTCTCCCCATAGAAATTTTAATAAGAAAGTCTAAATTGACTCTATTAGAAGGAGGGGAAAAGGGAATAGGGACATAAGGGGATTATATAGTGCCCTTTAGCTTTTAAAATCTCTTTGTCATGGGAAGAATATCAGATGGTATTCTCCTCTTCTTGTCTGATTCTCCTCTTTGCAAAAACAGCAAGAAGGAATAGTATTCTTTCTACTTTCTTATTTTATATCTGGGAGACCTATGGACCTCATGCCAAAGAAATCCAAATAGGTGCAAGAGAGGTCATCTAACTCCATTTTACTTGCAGGAATGAAGAATTGTCCTTCTTTGTGGTTGCTGTAATGAATTATGTCCTCAGTTTATGGAAGTAAAATTTGATGAGTTTGCATGTATGAACTAAGCTAAAAATTTCTCTGAAAAGTCTATATGTATGCAAATTCTAATTAACTATCCCTTTCCTAATCTCTCTTGAGCAAAATTGCCTATATTGATTCAGTGGGGTCCAACTAGCCCAATGTCTTATCTTCTAATTGTTTTCAAAGATCTGAAATAGCTAGATAAAAAAGTCAACTTTGCTTCCCAAAGCTGTATTTTTTTAATTTATTTTTTAATAGCTTAATTATATCATTAATGTGGATACTCTGTCTAGCAAAGAATATGATAACACATCGACATTTTCTTATGTTATGCTCTTACTGTACTTGTCTTTCTATAAATCTTCCATAGAAGATATATCCACTGGACTAAAATCCTTTCTGTTTAAAAAATACATGTTTAATGGTTTGTAAAATATGTGGATAGCAGAGTAGTAGTTTTATAATCCATATGTTATTCATTACTCCTATGATGTAATCATTTAATTACTTTTTCTAGTTATATGCATCCTTAATAACTTTTGACCACAATCTTTGGACAGTATTTCTTATCAGACATTGGAAAAATTCTGTAGCCTACTTATGATCCACATGATTTTTTCCACTACTTGTTGGGTCAAATTCAATATTACTTCTTATAATGCCATGAAGTTCTATTATTTGCATCTGACATGTCATCACTGAAAGACCATAAATGTTTATGATGCATTTTTACAGCAGGTGGAATTTGGAGATCCTTGAGAACATTTCACAGTTTTTCAAATATGACACAATGTCTCTGCCATCTGTCATTTTTTGAGTCACAGATAAAGATGAACCTGCTCAAAAAGTTATTTTTCAAATTTCAAGATATAATCTAGGAAATATAAATTTTAAAGTTAATTAAGTACTTATTTTTCATCCAATTGGTTTTTCCTGTATGGACAAGAGTAACTATGAATCTTAGTGAGCTAGCCCTCTAATGTTTCATTGCTCAATTAAATAAGAAGAATGTCATCTACTAACAGAAGAATTTGTGTGACTAGAGCATGTGTTCCAAATGAATGACTTAATAAAAATATAAGTACTTACTATATGTCAGGCATTGCACCAAGTAATGAGTATACAAATAAAATCAATAAAACAATCCCTGCCCTCAAGGAGTTCACATTCTCATAAAGATTGACAACTTACGGAGTTTGGATAAAAGCCTAGGATCTCAGGTATATGGTTTAACTTCTGGTTCTTAAGAAGTGGCTGAAGTGAAGGTAGCATTATTCAGAAATGCTCTACTAATTGAGTTTTCCTCAAGGTATCCTATAAGTCACTGGTATACATACTTACACACACATATACACATACACACTATAAGCACATGATAAATATATTTCATTCTGTATCCTCTCTGGTCAGAAGGTAAATACTGGGTTTCACCATCAGTTCTTTGGAATCATGGACTTTCATTATATTGAACATAATTCTTTCACTTTCAAAGTTGTTTTTCTTTACAGGATTGTTATTGTTGCTAGATAAAAATAAACTTCAAAATTATTTATATGATATTGATGCTGTAACATAAGTTGTTTTCTTGGTTCTGCTTACTTTACTCTGCATCAGTTCCTATAACTTTTTCCACTCTCTTTGCAATCATCCATTTCCTCATTTCTTGTAGAACAATAGTGTTCATTCAAACTCAATATTCATTCAAACTTATGTATCGAAACTTATTCAGTTATTTTATTTGATAGACAACCTTTAGTTTGTAGGGTTTCTTGTCAATACACAAAGAACTGATACATCTATGTATCTATCTATCTATCTGTCTATTTGTCTGTCTGTCTCTCTAGCATTTACAATCTTTTACTCCTTCTTTGATTTCTTTTTTGCATAGGCCTAGCAGTGGTATAGTGAGGTCAAAGCACATGTGCTATTTAGTAACTTTTTGCATATAATTCTCAACTGCTTACCAATGTAGCTGCACTTTTATTATTTTAGTAATATTGTGCCACCTATGTTTTCCACTCTTGGGATGCTTATAATCTTGTTCGAGAAATAGAACCAACTTATAATGAAACTATTAGGTAACAATGTAAGGCAAAATATAGTTGAACATTTAACAGTGTAGTTTAGATCCTAAATTCACATCTTTATCTCATCAAAGTATTTGCCAGAGTCTAAGGAAATCATATTAGGAGGTTATTTTAAAATAACACATACTATCTAATTCAAAGACATTCCCTTTTCTCACCATCCCCCTGATGTACCTAGTCTAAGAAATCTAGTTAAGTCTTGGTTTTATAACTAACTCTGGCATGATATATGCATAATATGTATTTCATATTTTTAAAATTATAGAGTTATATGATTTCAATCCTCATAAAAATAATTTCTGCTCTTCACTTAAAAATGGAAATGACTTTCCTACATGAGTTATAAATGCTGAACTATCATGTTATCACAACATTCTTGTAAACTATCATGATTTTCAATGTATCCAACATACATAGTTAAGTAATTTTTGTTCACATTATATATGTGTGTATGTATGTGTGTATGTATGTGTGTATGTATACATATATAAATAATACATACATATATAATATATATATATAAAATCCATATATATTGCATATATTTATATATTATTGTTGCCATGCCGTTGTGTCTGACTCTTTGGGGTCTTGTTGGCAAAGTTACTGATTTGCCATTTCTTCCTCCAGCTCATTTTTACAGATGAGGAACTGAGGGAAACTATATTAATCTATATATAGGTTAGTATATATAACTATATATACTATATATAGTTATATATTATATATATATATATATATATATATATATATATATATATATATATATAACACAACTAGTAATTATTTGACACCAGATTTGAACTCAGGAAGATGTCTTTCTAGCTTCATGCTTGACACTTCATCCACTATACCACCTATCTGCCCCATAACTTTATGTAACTTGTATATATACATACCACACACACACATTTACGTGTATGCATATTGGTTACTTGTTATATGTTTTTTTTTAATTAAATGTATGTGTGCAGATAAAGAGATAATAAGGAACTTAAAAAAGAAATTGTGAGTTTTCAGTTTTCCCAGGGTGAGACTCAGAGCATTCTGTACTTCTAAGGAACACCTGACACACAGAGCCAGAGCACTGTTGTGGACTTTATTGGAGCTACTTCTATGCTTTCATGCTTTCCTCTTCATTGTGCTGAGTTAAATCTAAGCCTAGGCATTTCAGCATAGGTGATTCAGATCAGGATTGCCATATTGCCTCTCTGTTCTGTTCCCAGCCCATTATTTCTCCAAGGAATTTCTTTATCCCTGTCTCCTTGTGACTTCTACCACAATCACATTTCACTGGTAAGGGAAACGTTGGAGTTCAGACTCCAGAATCTAGAACAAAAAGCAAAATAAGTTTTCTACTAAAGTAGCTAGAGGTTATCTTCATTCTGGATTAAACTGTCTCTAGTTAGATAAACAATAGTAATTTTGTTTGTTTGTTCTGTTTTGATTGTGTGAAGTATGGGGGCAAGAGAGATCAAGTAGTTACAAATATAGATGAATAATACCCAAAATAAATTTTCCATTTCTGAAATTGTATCACTTACATGTTGTATTTGTCGTTCTGTTAACATTTTTACTTTTGTTAATTTTTAAATTTGATTTTGTTTATGTTTTAAGTTTTTTTGTAATTATAGATGTTCATTTTTGTCATTTGGTATATGCTCAGAAGTTCCCCTCAGTCCTAATATAATTTCTTTGCTGGATTACTTACAAAACTATAAATTCATGTCCAGTGTGTTCTGAGTTCATTGTGCAGACTGTGCCCTTAACTAATTTGAAGACCTTGTTAGCATGCCAATCAAAAGATGAGAGGCTCCAAAACCTCTTAACACTTCAATTATAAAGTCTTCCTCCTGCCATCAAAAAGGGGGACCTAGCCCAAGACTGAAGCTGAGGCCTCATTTCTCCCCATCCTAAGATGGTTCCTCCTTAGTGGTTTTTACCATAACATCGTGATTATTGCAGTATCTCAAATGAGTCTGATTGTAACTAACTTGAAAATGACAGATGACCTTATACTTGACAAATTCTCCTCAGCTTGGTCAAATCTTTTTTCTATGAAGATCACTCCAGTTCTAAGTTCTCTCTCTGCTTCTCTTGATCTCTCTTTCTCTCTCTTTCTGTGACAAATATAAATATAAACAGAATAAATATAAATATTTATAAATATAAATATATTTATAAATATAAATATAAATAAATAAAAATAAATATAGATATTACTATTTCTATCTGCCTATCTATATTGCAGTTTTCTTTATATCCTATTCACCTGTTATAATGTTTTTATGCATTCTTTTTATTGTTTGACTTTCCTACTTTTGGGGGGGTAAAGACATAAAATTATCAAATGTATCTTCTAAAGGGAATCTTCCCTAATCCCTCTTAATTCTAGTGCCTTCCCTCTGTTAATTATTTTTTATTTATACTGTATATAGATTGATTTTTACAATTTGTTTCTGTTATCTCCCCCAATAGATTGAAAGCCCCTTATGAAAAGGTGTTTTGCCTCTTTTTGTATCCCCAGTGCTTTTAACAGTGCCTGGCACTTAGTAGGAGGTTGACAAATGCCTACTGAATTATCTGTTGTATTAGTCTTAATAAAATTTGCTTATTTGTATTTATCAACTCAACAAGTTTTCCTTTTGCTGTTTTTTTTTTTTGGTTTTCAATTTGATTTATTCCACTGGTTTTTTTTAGAATTTCCTTTCTATTCTTTTTAATTTGGAAGGTTTTTAATGCTTATTTCTTCAAAAGGGTGAGAGGGAAAGGGAGGGAAAGAATGAAAGAGAGAGAGGGGAGAGAGAAGGAGAGAGAGGAGAGAGGAGAGAGAGAGGAGAGAGAGAGAGAGAGAGAGAGAGAGAGAGAGAGGGAGAGGAGAGAGAGAGAGAGAGGGAGAGAGAGAGAGAATATACATGTTTGAAGCTGTGTGCTCAATTCGTTGACCTCTTGTTTCTCCTCAGAGGGACTGAGTCAGCTCTGAACTCCTTGTAAACAAATCTCTTCTGTCTAGCAATTTCCTGTCCTGCCCCTGCTGCTGGTATGATCCTCCAATCTAGACCTTCTAAAGATCTTGATTCCTCTGAACCTTACAAATTCACCATAGCCATTTTTTTTGGTCCTATTGTGTATAAAACCATACAGCTTTGTGTTCTACCTCTTTTTTGAGATATGTAATCTAAACAAGATTTTCTCTGAAAGGACTGATTAATTGCCTTGTTCTACTTACTACCCCCTTTAACTTTCCTGACAAACAGCAAAAACCATAGCAGCAATACCACCACTTGCTTTACCAACATTATCTTTTTGTATTAGAATTTATATACTCTCGAGGGACAGAGTTATCATGCTGGCTCGTGTTTTTATCTTGTTTGTTTTAGAAAGCATGTAATGATGCTTCTCATTCATTCATTCATTCATTCATTCATTCATTCATTCATTCATTCATTCATTCATTTGTTCATCAAACCATCCATCCAACCCTGTGTTCACTTTATTGTTTATACCTAAATTATTTTCCTCTATGGACTGCTTATTTTCCTTAGTTTTTATATGTTATTGTTATGATTTTATTGGTAAAAAGTTTGTTCACTATTTACTTGTTCTTTAATATATCATTTAGTTTCCATTGGAGTATGAATTCATGTGTATAACTGACTTTGATTTTAAGTATACTATATTGTGATTGTTTAAAGATACCTATTTTATCCCAGGTCAGTTGCTTTCATTTCCCACCTGGTTTTAGTCTTTAGACTTCTCCATTAGCCCTGAGACCCAGACACCTTCCTCCTCTTCCCTCTTTAAGGTTCTTTCTGTGTGTTTTCTGCCCCTATTAAGTGTCAAACTTTTTGAAGGCCTAGATTATCTTTCTTTTCTGTATTTTTTCCCTACCTTTCAGTACAAGACCTGGCACTATTCGGTAAGCACTTAATAAATGCCTCAATAACAATGGATTGACTCTTTATAAATATTTGAGTGGCTAAGAAAATAGTGTTTTGCAAAAGTGCTCTGTTAAGAGAAGTAATTATACTCCATGTGATTCCTATTCAATGTTCACCAAAGTACTACTGTTGTTCAGTCATGTGCAACTTTTGTGACCCCATTTGGGGTTTTCTTGGCAAAGATGCTAGAGTGGTTCGGCATTTCCTTCTCCATCTCATTTTACAGATGAGGAACTGAGGCAAACAGGGTTAAGTGATTTTTTCAGGGTCACTGTAGGGCTCATGTGGTATTCACAGCGCCTCTGGTGGCCATGAATATCCCAGCACAGTTCTGAATCACAAAACACAACAGACTTTCCCTATGGAAGAAATAGCCAAAACATTTATTAAGACACCAGAAAGGCAAATCCATAATAGTAACAAAAATCTATACACAAAAACAACACAGAGGACAACACCATCCCAAAATTTCTTTTATAATTTATTGGGCAGGGGAGAAAGAAGAGGGACATCATGTTTTTTATCACGGTTTTCAGGGACTATTTTAAAATGATTTCTCCTCATGCTTTTTGAATTAGTTATTGGTAGATATTATTAGTATGGTTATAGTTATTAGTAGAGATTGTTCTAATGTTTTGCTTTTGCTTTTGTTTTAATATTTCTTGTATGGTTGAAACTTTAGCAATTTTAAATCTCTCTCACTTTAATTTTAAATTAAAATAAATTTAATTCATTTATTTTTTTGAGCTCAGGTCTCCCTATCTTGCCCAGGTGAAGTGTGACAGTCACCTCACTGGTAAACAGTATGGTAGCCTTTAAGCTGCTTTGTTTCTGACCTGGTAAGGCTCATTCTTCTTTAACCAATTAGTTGGCACACCATCATGCTATCAGGCTTAGTTTGGGCAGTCGAGTGACTTTAGCTCCATGGCAAATCAGGATTTCAAAACTCAAGTGATCCATCAGCTTAAGCTTCCTCAGAAGCAGGACTACAAATGTTCTACCTTGTGTGATTTAATTCCGAATTTAATGAACAGTAAAAAAATAGAACATGTTTACATACATAGTACCACAGTAAAAGAGGATTGTGGGTAAAGCTGCCAATCTGCATTATGTACAGATTACTTTTAGTAGTGTATTCTAAATTCAACATGTTGCTTTGAAAACTACCTTGTATTTCTTTTCCCTTATGTGAGTTTTTAAGATATTTCAATGACTCTACAATTTCTATATTTTTTATTTTCTTTTTTCCCATTTTTTTACCCCACAGTAAAAATCAGAAAATACAATACATGAGACAAATAACGATAGTTAAGGAAGACAATGTACTCATTTGTCCAGTCCAAAATTTCTCATTTTTGTACCTTCTATCCATATCCATGTTAGTTGATCAAAGCAGTGTTCCTTATTAGTTTTCTGAAGTTGGGGTTGGTTATTGCATTGATTCAAGTTAAATTTCTTTTTCAAATTTACCTTGAATAAATAGCCATAGTTTTGTGACCTAGTGTTCTCTAATAGTTTTGAACTTGGTCACTGAAGTGGCTGTTGTAGACAGCCAAGAAGTTAATTGTTACTCTTTGTCCCCTCTTGAATCTTTTACAGGGGGGCTGAGCAGGAAACGCATTTTGTGGGAAAGTATGTTGAGCTCTGTCCAAACAAGGCCCCATTAATAATCTGGGATAGGTGGTCATAAGCCCAGCGCTACCACCACCTGAAATCCTATAAGATTTGTGCTATCTTGGGATCTTGCCCATTGAGAAATCACAGGAGGATCAGTCAGGCATCCTGGTTTCTGAGACCTGCCTCTTATCACAGTTCTGGATGGGCTAGATTGAAGTCTTTTCAGAATGTCAGATCTAGAGCTTATAGCTTGGAATGTCTTTTCTCTTGTTTTTTGGTGAAGATGATCTCCTTGGTATTTCCCTTACTTTATTCCTCTGTTGTCAATCCTCTATTTCATTTGGTGCTATTTCTATTGAGTAGTTCTAGAGTGAAATAACTGGCTAGAATATTTCATATTTCCCATACCTTACCCTTCACATCATACTTGTAGGGAAAAATATGAAAAAAATGACTAGATAATAGCACAAATAGATGGATTCAAAATTTAATCAATAACTTGACCCAAAGAATAGTCATTAATCATTTAATGTCAACTTAGAAGGAAGTGTTGAGTATGGAGAAACAAGAACTTGTACTGGGTTTGTGTTAGTCAATATATATTTTTACTTAATGACTTGCACTAATGTATAGATGACATATTTATCAAATTTGCACATGATAGATAATTGGGAATGAAACTTACAATATAAATTATAGAGACAGAGAATTCTTGGAAAAGATCACCACAGGCCAGTAGGTAGAGCTAAATTGATTAAGATGAAATTTAATTTTGAAAAATGTAAAATCTAGTAGAAAAATTACCATGAAAGTGCAAGATGTGAAACACATAGTTAGAGAAAAGTTTACATCAAGAAGATTTAGAGATTTTAGTTACTCTACCTGATTCAACAGTGTCATGGAAACCAAAATAGCTTATGTGATTCTAAGCTATGTTAGGTAGTTGGTAGCTCAATGGATAGAGATATGGGCCTGGAATCATGAAGACAAGAGTTCAAATCCTGCCTCAGAAAAATTATTACATATATGACCCATGGCTAGTCATTTAATTTCTGTCTAACTTAGTTCTCTCATCTATAAAGTGGGGAAAATAAAAGCGCTTATCTCCCCCCATGTAACTGTGAGGATAAAATGAGAAAATATTTGTAAAGCTATTTGCAAAACTAGTGGTGAAAGTGATGATGATATGATGGTGATGGTGACAACCATGATCATATTGATATTATCCATAATATTTTTGAACCTTAATAAATATGATGATCTCATTGTATTATGTCTTAGGTCACATTTGTAATACTGTGGCCAATTTTAGGTATCACATTTCATGAAGAATGTAGCACAGTTAAAACAAACTGTTGTATAGTAGAGGGAGAAATGGATTTGAAATGAGAAAAACTGGGTTCCAATTTTATTTCTAATTCTTAACTGCTAAGTAACCTTTGGCATGTCACTTGGTCTCTCTTTCAGTTGTATGTTGATAAAAGGAGTGAGTTGAGCTAAATGATCTATAATTTCTCAGCCAGATGTAGATCTTTGAACTACAATTCTATGATTTATTTTATTTAGATATGAAAGCCATGGGGATGTGATTATTTCTTGGATCAACAATTTAGTCAAACAAAATAAAGTTTTAATCTGTAAATGAGATGTTTACCCTGTGACACTTTCATAATGTATGAACCTCTTTTGGAAGGTTTAAAAGGAGCAGCTTATTGGCTATGAAGGCTTTATAGCTATACTGTGGGCTTCTTTTTGATAAACTTTAAATGGCTGGAATTTACCTGTTCAGTAGTGCAGCATTCAATGTTTAAGATTTTGTGTTGAAGTGTTTGAACTAGAGACAAGTGTCAGCTATGGACTGAAGAAAGGAGATAATTCTTCCCACTCAGAAAAGAGATAAACATGAACAAACTTTCATAAAGGGAGAAAGGTCTTGAAGTACCAGAAGCTATGAGTTGTCCCTTTATCATGTTTTCGCTACGTATGTTTCTCACTAAGTTTTATAAATTTCTTTCCATTGGTGCAAATATATTGGTGGGACATTGCACACCTAATTATGGGTAGAACAGTTTTGAACTACTGTTCTTCCTATATCATTTTAGTACACACTTTACACTAATTCGGCTATTGACTTTTTGCTAAGGGGAAACATAGTGGTGGTGTTCTGAAGCTATCGCAACAGGAAAACAAAGAGGTTACCTCCCTAGAACCTTCAGACATTACTCTAGAGATCCAATCTGAGAGAATGAATGTGAGATTGGAGAGTATACCTAGAGGAGGTGTGAGGAAAATAATAAATAAAAGTAATAGGTGGAGGCAATAGGGGTAGATTTCAGGTTGAAACACTTCCTAATATCTATGTTAAGAAAGTGGAGTGAAATTTCCTAAAGTAATATTAGGATCCTCTTTACTTTTGGTCTTCAAAGTTTGGCTGACTATTTATTAGGTATGCTATGAAATGAACTCTTCAAGTTGTTTTACACAGGCTCTGAGATACTTTTTCAATCTGAGGTTTTGAAGCTGGATAATGACACGACTTATTGTCAGAATCAGAAGGCATGTTCCTATAAGAATGCAGAGACTCCTTTTAACGGGAAATTTTGAACTGCTTTGGTTAGAATGTAGGAAATACAAACACACATACATACACACACACACGCATGCACACACTATGTCCCTCACAGCTGTGTTCAAGTATTTGTTGTCTGTTTGTGTACATTTAGAGAGATGTGCTTAACACCCCTCTCCCCAAACTCAATTGATATGATCATAGCATTTAGACAAAAAATATGTTTCAGTTTTTCACCAAGATAATAATTCCCTTTATGAAGTTTGAATCTCTTTGCTTTGCTCAGGAAATGCCAGCTGAGTGAAAAAGCTAGCTACACTTTTGGAGGTTTTACATAGCTTGATGAATTTCATTAATTCTACTTTGAGAGTTGTTTTAAATATGACTTATAGGGAAGATTATTGAATAGGGAAGTAAGGGAATTTTCTCACATAGCTCCATCACAGACATGTTATAAACAACTACTGGACAAGTACAGGATAATGCCTTCAATCAGCAGAAGAGGCATCCATCTAAAAAAGCCACTGATGTAGAGAAATAGGGAAGAAGCAGATTCAAGGAATAAGATCCCTGAATCAGGAAAGGATACTTCCTATAGGTTCAAGAAAGGATCAAGTCCTGCAAAACCATTTGAATTTTCTGCCAAGTAAAGACATTCAAACTAATTGTAGTTTCATAAGCAATCTATAATGAGAGGATGAAATTCCAGACCAAGTTGTACTAGGAATTGTGAGTACACATTTACCGACATGTATCCTATATGTGGGCCTTATTACCACCGAACTTTAACTTTGAAACCATTCTTTTTATGAATACTTGTACAGTTTTTGGAAAATACACTTCAGGTATATTTTGCTTGGTAAAGTGAGGAACAAATATCATGCTATATGACATTATATTATTACATTATGTATTATATTATGTAATCAGATTACATTATGTATTATATCATATTATAGCATCTTATTAATTGCCTTTGCTAAAATTTAATTAAATCTGTTGGCATGACTGTTTTCCTTCTTTTAATATTTATTTATTTTTTAACATTCTTTTCTTTTCAAATTTTGAGTTCCAAATTCTCTCCCTCATTCACCCAATGAGAAGGCAAGAAAAATTGATATCTACCATACATATGAAATCATGCAAAACACTTCCATGTTAACCATATCACCAAAAAAGCCAAAAACATAAATTGAGTAAGGTATAATTCAGTTTCTTGTCAGAGTCCATTAGTTTTTTCCACTGACCTTCCAATTTGTCCTCGTCATTTTGAGGTTGTGAAGTCTGGAAACTGCTATAAATGTCTGAGATTCAGTTTTCCCCAAGCCTACTCAGGTCCCATGTGTTCTGGTGTGGCTCATGACTGCACTGCACTCTGATCCCAGTGTGGCATGATAGACACGTCCTGGCAACCTTCCAGGCTGCTTTGAGCTGGAGATTTGCTTCACTCTGTCATTCTGTGGTTCTGCAGCTCCAGAATTCATTTAGAGTCAATTTTTTTACAGTATTTGGCTGAGCTTGGGGGAAGTTCTCTAGAAAGTCAGTGATGTTACTCCACCTGTCTTCTAAATGTCTAGAAAAAGCTTGTGACAAAATACAATTTTAAACACTATTAAAAACACTAGATAGCATAGGAGTAAATGGAGTCTTCCTTAAAATGATGAGTACCATCTATCTAAAACCCTCAATAAGCACCATGTGCAATGTAACAGGGATAAACCAGAAGCATTTCCACTGAGATTAAGGGTGAAACAAAGATTCTCATTATCACTGCAGTTATTCAATATTGTGCTGGAAATGTTACCTACATCAGAGGGATTGTATTCTTTAGAGAGATTTTGTACCTCTGAATATTTATACCTCTCTTTTTCATTTGGTCAATTCGGTTTTCTAAAGTGTTACTTTTTCCATTAATTTTTATGCCTCTTTTACCAAGCAGTTAATTCTCTTTTCACAATTTTCTTGCATCACTCTACATTCTTTTCTCATTTTTTCCTGCATTACTTTTGTTTATTTTTTTTAACTCTTTCAAGATTTCTTGTTGTACTTTCACCCAATTAGCATTTTTCTTTGAGGCTTGGCTTGTTGACTGTACCACTCCAAAATTTGATTTGAAGAGTTATTTTCAAGTGTTTTGGAGGGGAACATTGGCAGACTTCAGCTGGGTTGCTGACTGTGCTCTATCATCTTGACTCCATTGATATTACTGTTACTGGAACTATACATTGGAGTTCTTGAAATATAATTTTATGTAGCCCCCAGTGCCACACTAGAAAGTGGAGTAGCAATGATGGATGAGGAGGTTCAAGAAACAGACAGATGGCATGTTACATTTGTTTATTTTTTTTCTTTGCTTTAGAAATATAGGAATTTGAGCTGGAAGTAATCCCATTTTACAGATAAGAAAATTGAGCACTAGAAATTTTCATTGACTTGATCACGCAATAACAAATAGCAGGACTAGGTTCATAGGATAATAGCGTCACAGTTTTAGAAAAACAAAGCACTTTAAAAGTAATCTAACAAAGTTCCCTTTATTTTAACATAGGATGAAACTAAGGCACAGGGAGATTATACGATATGCCTGGAGTTACATAGATTCACTAGTAGAGGAAGGATTAAGAACTAGCCAAACAATAAATAAAGGACTCTCTCTGCTAGTTCTCTTACAATGAATCTAGATCTTTTCTACTACACCATATTACCCCTAATGAGTTCTTAATTGAGTGATGCATTTCATGGATAAATCTTATTGTTATAAACTATGTTATGCATTTCAGAAGTTACATATATGTTTATTATTTTTTTATGTTCTGACAAAATGCCTATTTGGCTCTTTCTTCCACGTCCCACAACTATTAATTTTCTTTTTTTAATAACCAGAACATGTTTTTTTCCAGTTTTTGCCCATAGAACTTTAGGTCATTCTGCATTATTTCTCAGTTTGTACCGTGAAGATATTTCACAATTCTGTTTCCAAGACAACTTAATCATCAAATAAAGCAAAAGTCACAGATGGCATTGAGACTTATAACATTTAAATTCTGAAACACTTACTTTACTTTCTAATTTTTATGTTTCTCCTAGTTAATTGAATTAAAGAAATATAAAGAAGCTTGGGTCATGCTGCCCATTTCCTTTTTAGAACAGTTTATTTCATTAGGCTTAAATGAATGAAACACTTCCCATGAGAAATTATTTCATTATGCTCATATTTAGTTTCAATTTCATTTGTTTAATTTCTTTTCTTCTGATTATGACTCCATGAACATCTTTTATTTTGTCTTCTTTTTGTTTATTTTTTACATTCTTAAAATACCTTTTCATAGTTATAATGACCTTTTAAATACACTTGATGAATTGGTTGTTGACTTTTTTTCTAACTCATTGTTGAGGAACATTTCTGAAAACTAACAATAGACATCTACTAAGTTTTTAAGGAAGATAACAAGGCGCTATTCCATTGGTACTTGAGAGTGAAATTAAGGATAGCATCTTATTAAATTAAGCAATTAGTGAATAACACCTTCTACATCTGTGTTCTCTTTTAAGGCAACAACAGGTGTAAGACAAGAGAAAGTTATCGAGTGATTATTAGTCATTCTTATCTTGAAATTCTTCTAACTTGTCTAGATTGTGTTATACATAGCAGAGTTACTCAAGAAAGGTTTGATGAATTGACTGAAATTATCTTAGGGATCAGGATTGACCAATCTGATGTTGTATGTTATGAGAGAGGATATTTTGCCATCAAGGAAACAAACTTCTAATAGATTTCACATATTTAATATTATTTTTGCCAATTAATTACATGTAAAGATAATTTTAATATTTATATTAATAAAATTTCAAGGTTCAAGTTTTCTCCTCTTCTGCCTCCCCATTCCTGTCCCTAAGAGGGTAAACAATTTGCTATAGGTTATATATATATACAATCATGTAAAACATACTTCTGAATTAGTTGTGCTATGAAAGTAGAAATAGTTTGCCAAAAAATAGTTTACAACAGAAAGAAAGCATGAAAAAATAAAGCTCAAATAGCGTACTTTGATCTTCATTCAGACTACATTGGTTTTTTTCTCCCCTCAGTACATGGATAGTATTTTCCATCATGAGTCTTTTGGAATTGTCTTGGATCATTGTATTGCTTCCAAGAGCTAAGTCAATCATATTTGATCATCACACAATTTTGTATTGTGTACAATGTTTTGCTTGCACTCACTTTACTTTGCATCAGTTTGTGTAGGTCTTTCCAGATTTTTCTGAAATCTACCTTCTCATCATTATAGTATTCGTTTACATTCATATACCACAACTTGTTCAGTCATTTCTGCATTGATGGGCATCTCCTTGATTTCCACTTCATTGCAACCACCAAAAAGAGCTGTTGAAAATAGTTTTTCTATATGTAGGACCTTTTCCCTTTTTAATGTATATATGACACTAAAAATGTTAAATTATGATAATGAATATTCAATTCCCTTTTTTGTGCTAGAATTAAATTGATGAAATTAATACAGGAACAAAGAAATCCCTACTTGTTGGGAACTTGCATACTAATGGAGTATATAAGAAGTATAAACTGAAGATAAGCATAACTATTATAAAAATAAAGCAAATTTATACAAATAAGAACTAAGAGAATAAATACAAAACAATATAAAATAGTTGAAAATAAGGCACTTTTGAAAGGGAGAGTATTATTAGTCGAGGCAATTAAGAATAACAATATAATGGTAGCTGTTGATCAGTGCCTTGAAGGAAGAAAGAGATTTTATAGGGCGGAGGTGAGGAGAAAGCAAATTTCAGGGATGACAGATAGCCCATGTGAAGACATGCTTATGAAAGCTATGATATAAGGGGAAAGGCCAATTCATCTTGATTTCAGAGTGCAAGAAGGGAGATAATTGTCTATAGATGGATTGGGGCCCAGTTGTTTTGTTCATGAAAAACGTTTTAGAGATTATCCAAACTCTTTTTTTTTTAAGAAGACGGAATATAAGGACCAAAAAGATTTTTGAAATTGGTTTGATGAAACAGAATAACCAGAATTAGCAACTCTCTCATAATAGGTGCAGTGTGCACTTTAATCACATAATTAGCAATGCTTTCATAATTCAAATAAGGTCCATGCAGGTGTCAGTGTAGTAGACATCAGGTAAAGTCAACATTAAGTGAGTAACCTTTTTCAAATGACTTTCATATGTCAGGCCCCGTGCTAAGCCAGTGGATATTTTTAAAAAAATGCAAAAACAAACCAAACAAGAATAACAAGCCCTTGCTCTCAGGAAGCTTATAATCTAATTTCAGAGACAATAGGCAAACAGTTATGTACAAACAAAATATTTACAGGATAAATTGGAGATAATTTAGCCAGAAGGTATTAGCATCAAAGGGAATTAGGAAACACTTCCTATAGAGGGTGAGATTTTAGCTGGGATTTGAAGGAAGCCAGGTAAATCAACTGATGCAGATGAGGAGAGAATTCTAGGCATGAAGGAGAGTGCAAAGGCATGAATTTAGGAGATGAAATGTCCTGTATAAGGAAAAGTCAGGTAGACAGTATCATTGGTACATAAAGTACATGAATGCAAGATGATAATTGCAGCTATGTCCTTGCTTTTTTCCACAGTTAAAAAAATAAAGGAAATAAATTACACTTATATTTTTACTAAGTATTTTTTCCCTCAAAACAATCCTTTGACTATAAATATGCTATTTTTCATTGCCACTCTAACTATGTGGAAACTGTATTTGAGAGGTAAATAGTTTCCTTAAAGGAAATGACAGAGCTACTGCTTAAACAAAATTCTAGATCTCCTTTCACAACTTCATGTTCCAACACAAAGAAATATTACTATTGATAAGTGTTTATTCTTGGATAGTTGATGCCTACCCACACCATCTCATTTCATCTCCTTTTGGACTTCCTTTATATCTCTCCTTTCTCAAATCTCCAGACCTTTAACATGAACAAGTTTCATTTCCCCTTAAAGTTACCTCTCTTCTCCTCTCTTCCTTCATAAAGAGACTTCTGCAGGTCATTTTGGGGAAAAGAACAATTATATCCATCTCAGCAATGTTAGTAACTTATTGTTTTTCATTTGTAACCAGCTGGTGCAATGTTGCAATAAGTAAACTTGAAGGTTTCTGCAATTGCTATGACAATGAGTCATGTTTAAATGTTCCATTTCCTGAAGATATGACTTGAGGCAGGAGTATTTGAACAAGAGTCAGTGTTAAAAAGAAGCTGAAGATAATCATCAATATAAAAAAGTCAATATGTGTACATGGATCACATAGAAGGAAAAAAAAGAGATTGGGCTGCTTCCCTCTAGGAGATTTATACAGTATATAAACCATAATGAAAGGTCACTGCTAGCAATCACTCTGAAATCCAGGTGTTTACTCAAAATTGAAAGGATCACTTTTAAGATTGCTCACATTCAAATTTGAAATCTCAATAAACAGACTTTATGCCTTTTAGCATTTACACTACTGAGAATTAGTAGTTACTCAGGATCAAATTTTCAAAAGTGCAGTAACTCAACACTGCTGATTGTGGGTATAAATTGAAAGGGAGGAAAAATAACTTTTTTTTTTTTACAGAGATAAAGGGGTTTAAGGTGCTAATGGGAGACTTTTCTGAGTTGTGTCAAGGGGTAAGAATTGGGTCTGAGAAATTGTGGAGTTTGCAGTCTGATAGTTTGAGGAAAGTAGTTTCTTCAGTCAATGTGCCTTAGTCACTACTATGTCTCAGTCACTGTGCTTATTGTTAGCACAGCAAAAAATAGTTCTTTGTCTCATGGAAAACACTTGCTAATGGAGAAAGACAATATGAATACAATTAGATAATAAGAGGTGTTCCAATAGTTTTAAACTAATAAAGCTTAAGATACAAAATAATCTGAGAGAGTAAGGCACCAGCAGCTGGGAAGAATGGGAAAAAGAAAACCAGACATCTTTCAGAAGATGAGTTTTGGGGGATTGGAGCCAATATGGTGGAGTAGAAGCAGGGACCAGTTTGAGGTCTCCTCCCAAGCACCCTAAAAACCTGTAAAAATGACTCTAAAAATTCTAGAGCAACAGAAGCCACAAAATGAAATACTAAAGTTAACTGCCAGGTAAAATAATTTGGAAGGTTGATAGACAGTGTCATTCACGCCAGATGGGAGTGGGGCACAGTTTGACATGAGTGAGGTCAGCACAGACAAAGTAAAAGTAGGCCTTAGGGGACTGAACCTCAGGTGGCTAACATGGCTTGTGGACTTCTCAAGTTACAAAAACTAAAGACAGCTTCAAATGTCAGTGGGAAAGTTCTCTCACCTGGCTGAGAGGGGAGCATGGTCCTGCTTTGTCCTAGCCCAGGGCACCTGCAGCCAATGCTGAAGTGGAGGTTGCATCTGGAGACCTCCACTTAACAGAGCTAAAAAGTCAAGAATTGCCTCTACAAAAAGGGGAAAAAGAAACAGACTATAGATTCTTTCTTGGTGAAGAGGTACTTTCTTGCATCATTGGTGATGAGGAAGATCAAAATATACAGTTAGAAGAAGACATCAAAGCCAAAGCTCCCGCATCCTAAACCTCTAAGAAAAAATATGAATTGGTCTCAGACCATGGAAGGACTCAAAAAGGTTTTTGAAAATTAAGTAAGAGAAGGAGAGGAAAAATTGAGGAGAGAAATGTGAATGATGCAAGAAATTCATGAAAAACAAGTCAACAGCTTGCTAAAGGAAATGAAAAAAAATGACAGCTTTAAAATTAGATTAGCACAAATGACAAAAGAGGTTCAAAAATCCAATGAGGAGAAGAATGTCTTAAAAAGCAGAATGGGCCAAATGGAACAGGTCTTTCAAAAGCTCCCTGAAGAAAATAATTCTTTAAAAATTAGAATAGAAGAAATGGAAATTAGTGACTTTATAAGAAATAAAGATATTATGAAGCAAAACCAAAAGAATGAAAATAGAAGACAATGGGAAGCATCTCATTGGAAAAAACTACTGACCTATAAAATGGATACAGGAGACGTTATTTAGTAATTATTAGACTACCTGAAAGCTGTGATAAATAAAAAGAATCTAGACATCATTGTTCAAGAAATTATCAAGGAAATCTGGCCTGATGTCCCATAATCAGAGGGTAAAATAGAGATGGAAAGAATCCTCCGACCACCTCCTGAATGAGATTATAAAAGGAAAACTCCTAGGAATATTGTAACCAAATTCTAGACTTCCCAGGTCAGGGAGAAAATATTACAAGCAGTCCAAAAGAAACAATTCAAGTACTGTGGAAATACAATTAGGATAACATAAGATCTAGCAACTTCTACATTAAATTATTTTAAGACTTGGAATATGAGAGGTCCAAAGAGATACTATCAAAACCAATAATCACCTACTCAGCAAAACAGAGTATAATACTTCAGGAGAAAAATTGGAACTTCAATGAAGTAGAGGATTTCTAAGTATTCTTGTTGAAAAAACCAGAGTTGAATAGAAAACTCACCTTTCAAATACAAGAATCAAGAGAAGCATGAAAAGGGAAACATAAAAGAGCATAAGAGACTTATAAAATCTGAACTGTTTACATTCCTACATGGAAAGATGATATTTATAACTCATGAGACCTTTCTTAGTATTAGGATAGTTGGAGGGAATATATGTATGTTTATATGTATATGCATGTGTATGTATGCATATATGGGTGTGTGTGTATACATTATATATATATATACATATATACTATATATGTATATATATATACACACACACACAGAGACAGAGAGAGAGACAGAGAGAGACTGAGAGAGTGAGAAAGAACTCACAGGGTGAGCTGAATATGAAGGGATTATAAATAAAAAGAAAATTAAGGGTTGAAAGGTATGTACTAGGAGAAAGAGGAAGGGAGAGCTAGAATATGGTAAAAGAGGCCAAAAAGAGCTTTTACGATGGAGGGGAAGAAGGGGAAGATGAGAGAGAATAAATGAACTTTCCTTTCATTTGATTTTCTGACCACTGGGAATAACATACACACTCAATTAGGTATGGATGTTTTTGTTACCCTACAGGAAAGTAGGGGGGAAGGGGATAAGAGAGGGGGGATAATAGAAGGGATAGCAGATTGGGGAAGGGGTACTTGGAAGAAAACATTTTTGCAGAGGGACAAGTCAAAGGAGAGAACTGAATAAATGAAGGGTGCAACAGGATAGAGGGAAATATAGTTAGCTTTCACAACGTGACTGTTATTTACCTATATTGAATTTCTTGCCTTGTCAATGAGGGTGGGTGGGAAGGGAAGAAGGGAGATAATGTGGAACTCGAAGGTTTAAAAATGAGTGTTAGAGGTTGTTTTTACATGCAACTAGGAAATTATATATGTGTGTGCGTGTGCGTGTGTGTGTGTGTGTGTGTGTGTGTGTGTGTGTGTGTGTATAATGGGGTATAGAAATCTATCTTACCCTACAGGAAAACAGAAGGGGAAGGGACAAGGGGGAATTTGATTAAGGGGAGGGCAGATTGTAGGAAAGGGTAATTAGAATACATGCTATCCCAGAGTCAGGGTAAGTGAGAGATGGGAAGAAAATTTGATATTTAAAATTTTGTGGAAGGGAAAGTTGAAAACTGAAAATACATAAATTAATTAATAAAAAATTAACAAAAAAGGATGAGTTTTGAATTTAAACTTGAAGGTAGCCAGGATAACTAAGAGCCAAAGCTGAGGTAGGAGAAAGTTTCAGGTAAAAGGTCAGCCAGCGCAAAAGCATAGAGATGAGCAATCATCGGCCATGTTAAAGGAACTCTGATAAGTAGCTGGATTGTAGAATGAATAGGAGATTGTAAATTTAGGATGACAGAAAAGGTAGGAAGGGGTCATATTATAGAGAATGATAGAAAATGATAGAAAAGGTAGTGTTTGATTCTGGAGGCAATGGGGAGCCATTAGAGTTAATTAAAAGGAGGGGAAAATTAACATAGATCTATGCTTTAGAAAATTCTTGTGGCAGTAGGGTGGATTGGAATTGAGAGAGACTTGAGGCAAAGGGACCAGTTAAAGATCTATTGGAAAAGTCTCAATATGAGAAGGTGATTGATGATGCATAACTAAAGCTCTGGAAAGAGACTGGGGTTAGATATATAAATCTTTGAGAGGATGCACTGATATAATATTTGAACCCATGAGAGGTGATGAGATCACTGAATGACATAGAACAGAATGAAAAGAAGATGTAAGATGGAGCTTGAATGTTACCAATTGTAGCAAAGAAATAGCAGAGGAGGAAGAGTGGTCAGATAAATAGAAAAACCAGAAGAGTACAGTGTCATAAAAAAACAAAAACAAAAACAAACAAAAAACTAGAGTACCCAGGAGAAGAAAGTGATCAATAGTATCATATGTCTCAGAAGCTGTCAATATTCTAGATATCAATAGGTGGATATTTTATTTCTTTATACCTTTTCATATTATGGAACTATGATATAGATTGTACCATAAATTTGCAATGGAGGATTAATAAAGAGTGCTGGATTTCTTGTTTTTGTTCCTTTTATATTTCCTTATATGCTTGTACTAGCATATCATGTGTGCTATTATTTTTCATTCTCAGTAAAGGAATGCCCTCCCACTTCCATTCTTAGTAATACCTAGCCCGGATAGTGTTTCTTCTCTACATTTCTTGCATGACATTTACGGTTGGCAATTTGTGATGGTCCACTCATTCCCACCATATGTTTTAATGTTTAATTTTGTGTTTGAAATGTAATTCTTATGAGAGGAATTGTAGTATAAATTTAGTGAAATATATCATTTGTAGGAGGTGAGAGGAGAGATGGGAGGAGATTTATTTATAGACTAGTGCTTTAGCAAAATTAAAATGTATCATAATGGTTTTGTTGTTATGCCCAGGATCATGTATGGAAAAGGGCAAAATGCTTTGGGGGTTAAGTATTCGTTCAAGTATCCTCATTTATCCACATAAACTGGAGAATTACATAGGTTAACAGCTGTAATTAGTTTCCTATCCAATGAACATTTGTGGAAATGTTATTATTTGTAGAGATAGTATGTAGGGCTCACCCTTAGACTCCAAATTTCATGATATATTAGCTTCAAGTGGATGACGGTATATTATTGGGTTATTGGTAGATTTCCCGTATGCTACTTATCAAGGCAGACATCTGTAAATTTGAGATGTTGAAAGATTGTTGGGAATCATTCAGAATAACAATAGATAATCAGTGAGACTTCTTGGGTCCTATGGGTAACTGTGGGAAATGAGAGCATTTCAGTTCAAGGACAATTAGAACATATTAATGTTTAACATTGTCTGTTTCCTCAACAACCCATTGGGAAGATTTTTGTTTGTTGCTTTGTATTTTTGTTTCCTTGAAATCATGTTTTTCTAACATCATTCAGTTTAGTTATAAATTCCTTTTGACAATGTCTATATAATCATAATTCCTTAGGTTTTCCTTAATTCTATACATAGACACTGACTGTTTCTTTTGCAACATGTCACTAAAATAATTTAGCTTCTCAGTTGGGATGAGCAGCAGGATTATCTTTTGATGAACAAGATTAAAAACTTGAAACCTAATTTCTGTCTCTTTCTCCCTTCTTCTCTTCCTCCCTCCCTTCCTCCTTCCCCTTCTCTCTGACTCTCATACTGTTGTCCCCGAAATTGATCATTTTCAGGTTGCCTTAGGTAAAATAACTCTTCTTGCTCTGTTTTTGCCTCTGAGATTCCATGATAACAAAATAGCTTCATCTTGTACAGTGCTTCTCATTCAAATAGCTTGTAAAACAAAGTGACTTTTATTTCATAATCCAAGATCCATGTAAGTTGACATGAATTTTTATTTGGCTTTAAAAATCAAACAAATAAGCAGCTCGATCACCAACCGAGGTACCTATAGAAAGTAGAACATTGATTTTTGAGATAAAAGTGCAAAAGGCAAATAAGGTGGAGCCTTTTCAGAACATCTAGAATTTAGGGATTTTGATCTTCCATTTTATAAAATTGTGTACTAGTCAATGAAGCAAGAAATATGACCACAGCAGAGTTTGACTTGTTTAACAGATGTTGAAAAGAAAGACAAATAAGCTGCTTTCTGTAAATATTATTTATTTGCTTTCTAAAATTATCAGGGACTCAATATAATTATATACATAACAGGCAGGAAAAAAATCAAGGTGTGTCTAACAGGATTTCTTTTTTAAAACAGTATTGTATTTTTTTCAATTACATGTAAAAACAATTTTAACATTATTTTTTTTAAATTTTGAGCTCCAATTTCTCTTCTTTCTGCATTCTCCGCCTCCTCCCTGAGATGATAAGTAATTTGATGTGCAATAATGCAAAACTAAAATAATAACTAAAATTATTTTAGTTATAAAAAATAACTAAAATAAAAATAATCCATAATTATGCTGTGATTAAAAAAGAAAAACATGAAAAAAATTTAGAAAGTGAAAAATAGTATGCTTTGTTCTGCATTCAAAATCCATCACTTCTTTCTCTGGCTGTAGATAGCATTTTTCATCATGAATCCTTTGTAACTGTCTTAGATAATTGTTTGCTGAGAATAGCTAAGTCATTCACAGTTGATCATTGTTTAATACTGCTGTTACTGTATACAGGGTTCTACTGGTTCTGCTCACTTCCTTTTGTATCAGTTCTTCTAAGTCCTTCCACATTTTTTTGATATCATCCTGCTTGTCATTTCTTATAGCACAATATTACATTACAATCATATACCACAACTTGTTCAGCCATTCCCCAGTTGATGAACATGTCCTCAATTTCCGGTTCTTTGCCACCAGAAAAAGAGATACTATAAACATTTTTGTACAAAGAAGTCCTCCCTACTTTTTAATCTTTTGGGGAATACAGACCTAATAGTGGTATTGTTTTGATACTTTATAGCCCTTTGGCTATAATTAGTTTCAAATTGCTCTCCAGAATGATTGGATCAGTTCACTGCTCCTCCAACAATGTGTCAGTGTTACAATTTTCTCACAGCTTCTGATATGATATCCATCATTATGAATAATAACCATCATTTTCCTTTACTGTCACAATAGCCAATCTAATAGCTGTGATGTGGTACTTCAGAATTGTTTTAATTTGCATTTCTTTAATCAATAGTGGTTCAGAGCATTTTTTTATATGACTATAAACAGCTTTGGTTTCTTCATTAGAAAACTGCCTGTTCATACACCTTGGCCATTTCTTAATTGCGAAATGACCTGTGTTCTTAGAAATTTGACTCAGTCTTTCCTTCTAATTATGGTTGCATAGGTTATATTGATGCAAAAACTTTTTAAGTTAATGTAATAAAAATTAACCACTTTACATACTGTAATGCCCCTTCACCTCTCTCCCTCTCCCTCCCCCTCTCTCTCTCTTTCTCTCTCTCTCTGTCCTTCTGTCTCTGCCTCTCTTGTTTAGTAATAAATTTTTCCCTTTTCAATAAATTTGCTCTCCTAATCTGCTTATGGTATCATCCTTTATGTGTAAACCATGTCCCTATGTTCACATTTTCTTATCTATACCTAAATTCTGCCATACTCTTTTCCAGTTTTCCCAACAGTTTTGGTTAAATGGTGATTTCTTTTCCCAAAAGCTTAGATCTTTGGATTTACCAAACACTAGGTTATCATATTCATTTGCTACTGTATATTACGTATCTAATACATTCCACTGACCCACCACTCTGTTTCTTAGCCAGCACCAGAGTGTTTTGATGAGTGCCCCTTTAAAGTGCAGCTTGAGGTCTGATATGGTTAAGCTACCTAATTTCTTTTCATTATTTCCCTTGATATTCTTGACCTTTGAGTTTTTTTCAGATGAATTTGCTATTACTTTTTCTGGCTCTATAAAATTATTTTGATAGTTCTATTGGTATGGCACCGAATAAATAGATTAACTTTAGGCAAAACTGTCATTTTATCATATTGGCTTGGCCTTCCCATGAGTAACTGATATTTTTCTAATCCTTTAGACCTAACTTTATTTGTATGAAGAGTATTTTGTAAATGGGTTCATATTGACTCCAAGTTTATCTGGGAGGTAGACTTCCAAGTATTTTATATTGTTAACAACTATTTTAATGAAATTTTTCTATCTCTTGCTGCTGGAAATTGTTACTAATATGTAAAAATGTTAAAGATTTCTATAGATTCATTTTATATCTTGCTATATTGTTAAAGTTGTTAATTATCTCTATGAGATTAATTAATTAATGTGTTAATTGATTGGTCAATTACTTTGTAATTAATAAAATTAATATTAATAATATTGTGTTAATATTATTAATAAAAATAATTAAAATTTTATCAACTAAAGCTAAATCAGCTAACATGCTCTAAGCATACCTTCATATCATTTGCCAAGAATGACAGTTTTGTTTCCTCATTGCCTATTCTAATTCCTTCAATTTTTTGTCTCCTCTTATTGCTATAACTAACATTTTTTTCTGTAAAGGTGAATTTCTATCTAAATGTTTAAACTTAATGTATAGCTAATATGCTTTGTATTGGCACACTCAGAGGGCCCCAAATTCCATTAAACATTGCATTCCAAACTAGTTCCATCATATTTTCACCTAATTTTAGTATTACTGATTCCCATCTTTATAGTGGGAGTTGGTGGTAGTGGTGGTGATAATTCTTTCCCTTGAAAGAGTACATAGGTAGATTATAGACTGGTCTGTAAGGTTGAAATAAGACCTGGGGAAGAAAAAACAGCGAATTTCTTTGGTTGGGCCTTTCTTTTCCATCTTTAAAATGCTGTACAGATGAACAAATTCTATACTAAAGCATCTAGACAGACTGATTATGCATCTCTTTTTTTCCAGCCATATTTTTTTCAGTTATTTTATTAAGTAAAATGGTACTTCACTATTTCTTGAATAGAACTCTCTTTTTGTCTGGATATAGTTTCTGTCTATGAAGTACTATTGGTGACAAGGAAGGTGAAAACAGTAATAGGAGATACTTTTTGGTGTGGTTAGTACAGGTAGTGTTTCATCTGGAAGGAGGTGTCAGTGTGGCTTCAGAAAAGGCTGATGACAAGTAAATATAGTGTTTGCTGCCCAACAACTCCAGGAGAAATGCCAGGAGTAGAACAAGGTCTGTAAACAACATTTGTATATCTAACTAAGTTGTAAGGGCTTATTGAAATTATGCCAAAATTTGATCACCTGGAGAAGTTCTTCATTGCTATACATCGATTTCATGATGTCATGCTTGCCTGGGTTCTGGATAATAGAAGATGTTTTCACACTTTTCCAGTCACCAGTGAAGTGAAAGAAGGCTCTATGCTTGCTCTTATGCTTTTTAGCCTGACCTTTTCAGCTATGTTCTTCAGTGAGGATGAATACAACATCAAGGTCAGCTACAGCACTGATGGTAAATTATTTAACTTGAAAAGACGACAAGCCAAGACTAAAATGGAGAGAGAGTTGGTATACAATATTTTGTTTGCAGATAATTGGCACTTCTGCATTAATTACTTTGTAATTAATAAAAATTAATATTAATAGTATTATGCATTAATTTTACATGATGCAAAAAAGTATAGATTGATTTTCTGCTGCTTGTGGTAATTTTTGCCTAACAATTGCCACTGAGAAAACACAGATACTTCACCAGCTAGCATCACACTGTCCATACATGGAAACATTGATTACAAGAAATAGAGAAATTTTTAATGTGATGGATAAGTTCACTTCGCTTGGCAGTACACTTTTTAGGGATGTACACATTGACAATGAGACTGATGAATGCAGTGCCAGAGCTAGCTCTGTGTTTGGGAGATCTGAAGGAAAACATGAAAAAGAAGAGGTATTAGATTGACTACTAGACTGAAGGTCTACAGAACTGTTGTGCTGATCTCATTGTTGTATTCCTTTGAAACCTGGACAATATACTAGTGACATGCCAGAAACTGAATTGTCTTAGGAAGATTCTGAAGGTCACCTGGCAGGATAAGATGCCAAAAACTGAGGTTTTTTTTTCCTTGAACTAGCCTGCCAAGCATTCAAACCCTACTGCAGAAAGTACAACTCAGATGGGCTGGCCAGGTTGTTTGAATGCCAGATCTATGCTTGCCTAAGAGACTAGTTGACGGAGAACTCACACAAGGCAAGCATCTACATGGTGATCAGAAGAACTGATAGAAGGACACTCTCAAGGTCTCTCTTTAAAACTTTGAAATTGATTGTGTAAAATATAAGACAATGGCAAAGCACCACCTAGCACTGTATGCCCTCATCTAAGAAAGTGCTGTGCTCTGTGAGTAAAGCAGAATTTAATTAGTTCAAAAGAAATGCAAGTTGCACAAATTTAGAGCATCCACTCCAAATGTTCAGATGGACTACCTATGTCCATCTTGTGGTAGAATATTCCTAGCTCATATTGGTCTGATCAACCATAGTCATACACATTGTAACTTGACTCTAACATTGTGATATCATTTTGATCCTATTCAAGAACAAAGGAAAACAACCAAGCAACCAACCAACCACAAGTAGCACTGGGTCAAGGGACAGAGATTTTAGTCATGTCTATGCTACCTAGGTATATTAGCTTAGATAAGACTCTAATTTTCTTGGACATCAATAAACTGAGGACCTAGGAATAGATTATAACATCTCATATTTGTTCAAAGTAGATAGAGATCTAGCCACTGAGGCAGAAAAAAAAAAACTGAGATTAAGCCAAATCAACAAACATTTGAGTGGTTGTTATATGCTAAGCGGTGATTCAAGCCCTGCCTCAGTCTTATGATGTCTGTGTGACTTTAGGTAACTCATTCTCAAACTTCTCGGCAACTTTCAAAGGCTATAATTTGTAGAGAAAGTGCTGACCTACATCTCTACATTGTATATCTCTATGTTGGTAGAGATAGTTTTTTCATCTGGAATTTCCCTATACTCATGAAATCACAGGTGAAACCTCTGTTTTTTATATACTAAGGCTCTAAGAGTTACAAAGCATTTTACATTCATTATCCTATATGATATTCATAACATCTCTGTAAGGATGATATTATCATGCCCATTTTACTGATGAGAAAACTGGAGCATAGAGAAGTCCAATTATTTATCCCTACTCACATTGCTAGTAACTGTCAGAGGCTGGATTGATGGCCATTACTTCCTGATTTGAGGTCTATTTGTATTCACCAGGTCATACTGCCTCTATAGCCCTGAAATCTGATGATTGTCTTGGAACACATATACCTAAGAAACATAAATTTTTATCATTTGGTTTGGGCATTTTTCAAGGCACCACTGGTCAAGAAGTTTTCCACATCAGGTATTTTAATGCTTCTGTAAAACTCCCTAAATTAAGCATTGATGGCTTTTGAATATTTTTGGGAAACAAAACTAAACATTTTTACATTGAAGATTCAAGAAAGTATAGCCTATATATGTACTGCATACATTTGGCATCTTTGGAGCAGTTCCTTGCAACATCACTTTAGGAATAATCAATATGAAACAAGTTGAAGGTATAATTTTTCTACTGCTTTTTAAAGAAATAATGGGGGGAGGAGCCAAAATGGCAGAGTAGAAAGACTCATGTATGCTAGCTCCGAACCCACAGCCCATAAATTTCCTGTAAAAAAAAAACTCCCCACAAATTCTGGAGCAGTGCAAGCCTGGCAGAAACACAGTGGAAGAGATTTCCGTTCCAGAGAGACCCGGAAAGCCATCCCCAGGGGTCCGTCGTGCTCCCGACAGCGGAGCCCACCCCTGTGCTGCCCTGACCGCACAGCCCTGAGAGGAACAGATCCAAGCAGGCTTCAGGGACAGAACCTCTGGGGGCCGCGAAGGTCCCTCCACCCACAGGTGCTACAGGTCAGTGAGAGAGACTTCTGGGTTGACCGAGAGGGGAGTGGGGTGTCTCCATGGCTCAGGTCCCCTTGGGAGGAAACGGCAGAGGCAGCAGTGGCCAGGGGCTCCCAGAGCAGACAGGAGCTCCACTCCATCACTGAAGGTCTCCACATAAACCCCCTGAGGGAACTGAGCCTGGGAGGTGGCCCTGCCCGCACCTGAGCATCAGAACTTAAGCTCACATTGAATAGCAACCACACCCACCCCTGAAAGCCCTGAGGCTGGGGAGCAGCATTTGAATCTTAGACCCCAAGCACTAGCTGGGCGGATCTAGACAGGGATGGAGAGGAATCTCAGAAGCCAAGTAACTGGCTGGGAAAATGCCCAGAAAAGGGAAGAAAAATAAGACCATAGAAGGCTACTTTCTTGAAGAACGTATGTTTCCTCCTTTCATTTCTGATGGGGAGGAACAATGCTTGCCATCAGGGAAAGACATAGAAGCCAAGGCCTCTGTATCCCAAACATCCAAAATAGATATCCAATGGGCTCAGGCCATGGAATAGCTCAGAAAGAATTTTGAAAATCAAGTTAGACAGGTTGCGGAAAAACTAGGAAGAGAAATGAGAGAGATGCATGAAAAGCATGAAAAATGGGTCAATACCTTGGTAAAGGAGACCCAAAAAAATGCTGAAGAAAACAACACCTTGAAAAATAGGCTAACTCAATTGGCAAAAGAGGTGCAAAAAGCCAGTGAGGAGAAGAATGCTTTCAAAAGCAGAATTAACCAAATGGAAAAAGAGGTTCAAAAGCTCACTGAAGAGAATAGTTCTCTCAAAATTAGAATAAAACAGATGGAGGCTAATGACTTTCTGAGAAACCAAGAAATCACAAAACAAAACCAAAAGAATGAAAAAATGGAAGAGAATGTGAAATATCTCATGGGAAAAACAACTGACCTGGAAAATAGATCCAGGAGAGACAATTTAAAAATTATGGGACTACCTGAAAGCCATGATCAAAAAAAGAGCCTAGACATCATCTTTCATGAAATTATCAAGGAAAATTGCCCTGATATTCTAGAACCAGAGGGCAAAATAAGTATTGAAGAAATCCATCGATCACTGCCTGAAAGAGATCCAAAAAGAGAAACCCCTAGGAACATTGTGGCCAAATTCCAGAGTTCCCAGGTCAAGGAGAAAATATTGCAAGCAGCTAGAAAGAAACAATTCCAGTATTGTGGAAATACAATCAGGATAACACAAGATCTAGCAGCTTCTACATTAAGGGATTGAAGGGTGTGGAATAGGATATTCCAGAAGTCAAAGGAACTAGGACTGAAACCAAGAATCACCTACCCAGCAAAACTGAGTATAATACTTCAGGGAAAAATATGGTCTTTCAATGAAACAGAGGACTTTCAAGCATTCTTGATGAAAAGACCAGAGCTGAAAAGAAAATTTGACTTTCAAACACAAGAATGAGAAGAAGCATGAAAAAGTAAACAGCAAGGAGAAGTCATAAGGGACTTACCAAATGTGAACTGTTTACATTCCTACATGGAAAGACAATATTTGTAACTCTTCAAACTTTTGAGTTGCACAGGGCTAATCCCCGGCCTTCGCCTGGCTACTAAGCCAGATGGTAATCTCTCCGGGGTCTTCGCCTGGACACTATTCCAGGTGGTACTCTAACATGGGGCCCTATCCCTTACCCCAGACTTCACTTGGGGAATCTCTCCCTTGTCCCGGGTCTTTGGACGTCTCCGGCCCTTGCCCTGTGACCATATGGCCTAGCTGCGCGACAGGGCTATCCCCTGCTCCATGGAGGGAACAATGACTACACACACACCCGAGGATGTCAGTGCTCTTCACTTTATTGATGGCGTCCTTCTACATCTCTCTCTTGCTTACTTCTCTCCTCGATCCCTCCCCAACAGCTCCTTATATCCCCAGCCAGAACCACGCCCATGTTCCTCCCTGAGGGTGGAGCCAGCTCCTGAAGGCTGGTCCAGAGCTTGGCCCCTAACATTCAGTATCTAGGTAGTTGGTGGGACCACACACACACACACACACACACACACACACGTACACGTGTGCGTGCACACACACATGCACACACATACAGAGACAGAGAGCACAGAGTGAATTGAATAGGATGAGATCATATCTTAAAATAAATTAAGGTAAATGGTGAGAGAGAAATGTAGTGGGAGGAAAGAGGGTGAAATGGAATGGGGTAAATTATATCTCATTCAAGAGGCAAGCAGGAGACTTTTTAGTGGAGGGAAAAAGAGGAGAGCTGAGAAAAAAACATGAAGTTTACCCTCATCACATTCAACTAAAGGAAGGAATAAAATGCACACTCATTTTGGTATGAAAACCTACCTTACAATACAGGAAAGTGGGGGAGGAGATAAGCAGGGTGGGGGGGATGATGAAAGGGAGGGCAATGGGAGGAGGGAGCAATTTGAAGTCAACACTCAGGGAGGGACAGGATCAAAAGACAGAATAGAAACAAGGGGGGGACGGATAGGATGGAGGGAAATACAGTTAGTCTTACATAACACGACTATCAGGGAAGTCATTTGTAAAACTACACAGATATGACCTATATTGAATTGCCTGCCTTCCCAAAGGGAATGGGTGGGGAGGGAGGGATGGGGATAATTTGGAACTCAAAGTTTTAGGAACAACTTTTTAGTATTGTTCTTGCTACTAGGAAATAAGAAATACAGGTAATTGGGAATAGGAAGTCATCTGTCCCTACAGGACAAAAGAGAAGATGGGGACAAGAGAAGGGAGGAATGATAGAAGAGAGGGCAGATTGGTGATAGGGAAAATTAGATTGCTCGGTGTATTGGGGTGGGGGTAGGGGATAAATGGGGAGAAAATTTGGAACCCAAAATTTTGTGAAAATGAATGTAAATAGTTAAATAAATTTATATTAAAAAAAGAAATAATGACTCACTTTAGCTGCAGTTGTATTTGAATGGAAAAATACCACATTTTTAACAGAAGTGTATATTGTTTTATAGTATGAAAAGTACAGTATCTAAAAGTAGCAGGAGAATGCCATGTGATAATATATTTCTAATCTTAATGGACTGATATGATATAAACATGGAGGACTTTCTTCTGAGAAAAAAATACTATTTCTAATTCATTTTTCCTGGGCTTAATAATCTCACATTTAAAACATAATCCTTGTGGTGCACTGAATAAAATATCTTCTGAGCAGGGGAGAGTGATAAATGAATAGCCTTGTGTTTTGTTAATTTTCAGAGTCAAAACGATAACAAGCATAATTAAGTTCCCTGAATTAGAAAGGGTTAGATTAAAATTTGACCTAGACTGTTTAATAGTTGTGACCATGGGAAAGTCCTTTAACTTATTTTAGTCTCATTTTTCTCACTTGCAAGATGGGGATAATGGTATTCATACCATTTGACTCATAGGGATGTGGTAAGGCTCAAATGAGACAATGCATTTAAACATGCCTACAAATTTAAAAACATTATATAAATATTTATTTTTTGTATTAGTCCAAATTTCTGGCCATTTTTAATCCCTAAAATATATTTTCAAAATCTTGATGAAGTTTAGTTAAAAAGAATCTTACTTCCTTGAAGTAGTAGTGTCTTCCTTTATACAAAGTAGCTAGCATTAGAAAGCCAAATTATTTTCTTCCAGGTCATTGATTTTGATGAAACTGATGGTGTAATTTTAAATAATTCCTTGGAATTTCCTCAGTGTTCTCTAGATTAAAGAAGTCAAATTATATATTTTTGCCACATATCCTCTAAAAAGTGGAAAACTTCAGCAAATAATCCATGAGTCCTCCTAACTTTGACTATAAGGGTCAGTGCCCTAGAATCTAGTGTGAAGATCTTGTGTTTCCATGCAAAACTTTTCCTTTCTACATGTAATTATATCAGTACTAATTATCAGCTTAGTACATAGGACCTTATTAAACCATGGAACTTTAGAAGTAAAATATAGCTTGAACTAGGTAACATTTGAGATTATAAATGAAATGCATCTATTGGGGCACAGTTCATCTGTTACTCTCATCCATTGCATTTAGGAAAGGAGTTCTTAACCTGGAGTCGTTGTCCTTAGATTTCAGTGAAGACTTGAACTTGGATGGAAGAAGTTGCATCTTTATTTGCACTAATTTCTTCTAGAAATTTAGCATTTCCTTCCATTATAATATATGTTCTTAGGAGGATTCTATAAGCTTTAACAGACTTCTGAAGGTACATGCTACAAAAAAAGATTGAGATTCTTTCTTTTAGATCATACTCATTTATAGGAATAGTGTCATAGATAATTAGAATGGAAAGATAAATTTTGCTCTACACTTCTTATTTTACAAATGAAAGCACAAAGGTTTAGAGGGGTTGGGTCAAATGTATAAGGTTATACAACTAGTTAGCACTGGAGTTAAGACTAGAATTCAGCTTTAATCCAACTGCTTTGATGTTAATCATTGCTTTCAAGACATAAAATGATATACTCCATGGATTCTTACAGCTTCTACCAAAAATGAGGCAGAGACATTTAGTAATTACCAACAGAATCTAAGGAAATGTACTGAATAATTCAAGCCCAAAAGAAAATTATATCTAATTCTCACTGTTTTCATGTATATATTCACAATTTGATTACAAAACTCCTTCCTTTCCTTTGCTGTATTGACAGCTTCATATCTAAATGCTCACTATTGATATGCCAGGATGGAGTGAAGAAGATAGAAAAAATGTGTATAAATATTTATTCAGCTCTTGATAATTTATAAGAACATTTAAGACATCTCTTATTATCTATGCTTCTTCAGGTGTATTCCTGCCCTGGAAGATGAGAAAGAAACATTAGAGTTCACTGAATAACAACATGTATTAACTTTTCCCTAAAATTTGAACTGAATTGTCCTCTGTAGTTCTACTATTTCTATAGCAGTAGCATGTGAAAGTGATCTGTGAAATACAAAAACACAATAGCAGTTTTGAGTATAAGTATAATTTTCTGGATGGATCTAGTTACAAATTGCTTATTTTAAAATATAAGTTAATTATACTTTATAAAAAAAGAACTTTCTATTAGCAAGTCATTTGGTTGATTGATAATATTTACAAGATGATAATTATTCTACATATCTCCATCTACTCTTTACTTTCCCAGAGATGTACAGGAGTGTACAAGTCATTATGGAAATATCTATCCACAAAATAAAAACCGTTAAATAGTTCATCATTCAGTAATTTAAGAATAGTTATCAAATCTACACAACATAGATATTATTGTACTGATTTCTATGGGGGATTTAGGAAGGCAGCAGAAGTTTTAATCAATGCATTTAATTTGCTATGGCAATACATTGGAGTAAGGTACTAAGCAACCAAATGAGGGCCTGATAGATTATTGTAATGGTAAATTTCCTTAGTTTATAGAGAGCACCGAGCTTCATCTCTATGATGTAGTCTAAGTAACATAGAAACTTTGATCATTCTGGATCTATTTTCCCTAAGGAAAAATCAAGACCACTGCCTCAGTTTCTCTTTCCTATTAGAAGTAAATGGGAACATGGAAATCATTTAATAAAACTCCTTCATTTTAGAGATTAGATTAAGTAAATTGTCCAAGGTCTCACAGATAATAAATATCAGAGTCAGAATTTGAGCCTAGGTCTTCTGACCCCAGAACCAATGTGTCCGAATTGTATAACAGTGTTTTCTGATTTGGATTAATATGTAATTTATAAATTTTCATAGAAACATGTACATTTAAGATGAGATTTGACCCATATTCTCTCAATAGCAACTTTAGTTCTGATTTTTTCTGATATTGTAAATATTCTCACCTTGGTGACCTTAAAGATGTACTCTTGCTCACAGAGATGAAATCTTCTTTTTTGTAAGTCAAGAACTGAAGTAAAGTGATGAAGAATGTCATATATGTCTTGGAATATGACTTTGAGAACTGAGTACTTGAGGGAGAGAGCTGTATAAAATCTCCAAAGATTTGTCTTTTGCTAATAATCTACGTCTCCAATGTGTGATATTCTGACCTGAATTTTTAGGAAATCAGTTCAATTTTCTACTGCCCTTTATATGGGTGGTCACAGAATTTACACTTTTGTAAACAGAGTAAATGATGATTATCAAGAAGCCTTCTGTTGGTAAATTATACAAAACTTTAAATATCATTTAATAAAAATCTGATAACCGATATCATTCCATTGGCCTGTTTGGCCTGTTTCTGTCAATGCTTTCAATTGCATTGTCTTGGTCAAGTCCCAAGAGAGACAGATGAATGAAGAAATCTATAGCAACCTAGTTGTGTATATTAATGAGATCATGAGGAAAAAAAAGAAAAAAAATCACTACATGCATTGAGTCTTCTTTTGATCATAAGCAAAGATATGGGTAAAAATAAACTAGCTTTCATTTTAGAGATTATACCACCATGCTGATGAATTATAGTACATTAGATTACCAAAAGCTCACTATCTGATTGAGTAAAACAGTAAGTTTCGCTTAGTACTAATAAGGACTAAGAAGACTTGCTGTAGTTCAGTCATTTTCAGTCATGTTTTAACACTTTGTGACCCCATTTGGGGTTTTTGTGTCAAAGATAGTACAGTGGTTTCCTTTTCCAGTTGGCTTTTCAGATTATGAAACTGCGGCAGACAGGGTTAAATATTTTGCCCAGGGTCACACAGCAAGTAAGTGTCCAAGGCCAGATATGAACTCAGGAAGATATATTTCCTACTCTAGGCCCAGTTCTCTAAGCACTGCACCACCTAGTTTCCCCTATTACATGCTAACCATAGTGTTACTTTTTCAAGCTGTTATGCTATCTATTTTACAAAAGAGGTAACTGAGGCAGGCAGTCCAAGCTAGAAAAAGGTCGAGTTTGAACTCAGGTCTTCCTCACTGGAGGCCTAGTGTCTGAAGTCCTATGCTACTTAATTTCCTTTTTACTCATTCCATTTTCCTCACTTCTTTCCATAATCCTGATCTCTATGTCAAAGTCATCCTCTGACATTTTTTGTTTCATACAAGTTTAATATAAAGGGGGAACTGTATAATGGATGTGTTAAGAAAGCTTGTATTTTTCCATGATATAATGGATAGATCATGGTATTTAAAATCAGGAAATTGGTTCACAATTACCTATGTTACTTACAACTTTTATGGTATCAGTTAACTCCTCTGAGACTCAGTTAACTTGTTAATGAAGGGGACCCCTCTAGGTTACCTTGCAGCTTCAAATCAATGATCCTAAATTAACATGGAAATTATTGTTAGCTTTTATTGACACTTATTTAGAAGCAACTGGTGGTACAGTGCATACAGTGTTGGGCCTCCAGTCAGGAAAATCTAAGTTCGAATTGGGACCTCAGATACTAATTTTGTGACTGTGGGTAGGTTATTTAACCTTTATTTCTCTCAGTTCCTTCAACTGTAAAATGGAGATATTAATAATACCTATTTCATACAGTTGTTGTATCAAATGATATATGTAAAAAGCAACTAGCACAATGCCAGGCACATTGTATTAGGCTATGTAAATACTTATTACTCTCCCTACCCCTTATTCAATTAAAGCAGAATCTGATCTGTTTCCCCCACATTATTCCACTTTGCCACAGAAACTAATAGATGTGTATGTAAAATTCTTATTTGATTTGATCAAATTTTCCCTTCAGTTTTCATAAACACACACACACATTCCACAGTGACAATTCAAATGTGTATCTCCACTTCTTAATTATTTTAGATCTGATTTCACCAACAAAGAGGAATACTGGAATATGAAAACCTAACTTCTTTCAAGTCTCCATTAAAGTGCTGAAAGTTCCTTTAAAAGAGACACTTTCTGATAACCATCAGTCGCTAGTGCCACTCTCCACCCCAATTACTTTTTATTATGACTTGGCATATAAGTTCCTTGAAGTCAAGGCCTTTGTAACCCTAGGGCCTAGCATGATATGTGGCATATTGTAGAGACAATAAATGCTGATGAACAAATGAATGAATTTAGAACTTGTTTTATGCCTAAAGTCAAAGAGGAGTTGCCATTCTTTGTCAACTAGAAAGGGGGTTAGAGTGTAGTGCTATAGGCCTTTGTTCTTTGCTATTTAACATCTTTATCAATGATTTCAAACACAAAGCTTGTATCCTTATCAAATTTTGAGATGATAGTTTCCATTGCTTGCAGCTTCAGTGTCTCAAATCTCTAATAATAATCAATATTAAAAGTCTCATAGACACCTCTAACTTAACAAGCCCAAAACAAAACTCACTGTATTTTTACTCCAAACCCATCCCACCTTCAAAGTTCCCTATATCTCTTGATGGTACCACCATCATTCCATTTACTCAGATTCACAGGATTGGAGTGATTTTTCTTGATGATAGGATGAAACATAATTTTTCCAAACTTAAAAAAAGTTTTTTGAGGATGCATATAACATTATAAGCCCTAATATAATACCATCAAATCCTTCACAAGTTCCAGTTGGATTCAGGTCACCAAATCACTCCTTCTTGTTAGTTATAAATTTAGTCCAGAGAAGCAGTGACTCTTGCTGATCTGTTCACCTTCTAAAGATAACTTAGTCTGGAAATCAAATAAAAATGTATCATAGGCCCTATTTTTAGTTAAATGCTGTTCACAGAATTCAGTCTTGAAAGTTGAAAAAACAGCTTAGAAGATAAATAATTCATCACATACATGATTGAGCAAATACCCTATATACATGTATAGCCTTTGTTTGAAAATCTTCTATGAAAAAAAAAACATCATGTCCTAAGACAATTCCTTCTACTTTCAGAAAGGTCATTTTCCTGGAAGATCTTCCTACCTTAAGTCTTATTCTTTTCTCTAAGCTTCTGCCTATTGTCCCTAAGTCTGCCCTCCGAGGCTCAGTAGATCAGACTTCTTACATAAGAAAGTTTTTCAATACTTGAAGACAAATAATGTTATAGTCCCCCTGCAGGTCTCCCCTTCATCTTAAACAGACTCATTTTTAAAGTGATTAATATGTCATGACCTTAAGAACCTTCAACATAGAGGTTTTTTTCCATTGAATACATTCTGGTTCTTCAATTAACTTGCTAAAATGTAGCACTAAGAAGCAGATATCCTCCAAATATAATTAGTACATGGAAGAAAACAGTGATATTTGGAGCTCCTGATATCCTATACTACACTGCTCAATGAAATGAATTACAATAATTTTATTAGAGGAGATAGGAAGAATTCTATATCATCCCATTTACTCAATGATATAGTAACCTCTTTTGAGTCAGAAGTCTTATTAAATCCTGCAGATCCTTTTCTTAGTGGAATTCCCGCCTATCTATTTTTAATAAGAGTAATAATAATTTTATATGTGTATATATACATACATACATAAATAGGTATGTATGTGGGAATAGTATATATATATAAATATACATATATATGTAATTTTATCTGACTCAGATTCTATCTCTGATATGAACTACTTCCTCATCCCAAGCCCAGTATTCATATCCCACTGGTTCCCTATAAGGAGATGATAGTCCCTCAGAAGCCATGTCTAGTCATATTGTACGTGATCAATCCTTTGCTTCCCATTTAAGAAGGATCTTCACATTTTGAGATCGCCTTGACTTTCCAGAAGAGGACAAGCAGGGTCGCAAATTGTCTCAAGTTCTGTGTATATGAGAAGATATCTAATAGACCAATACAAGTAAAGGAAAGGGAATGGAATAAATATTTATGAAGTAACTATAAAGAGCTAGGCACTGTGCTAAGCACTTTTAAAAATATTACCTCATTTGAATCAAGTAACTTCCTTGTGAGGTAGGTGCTGTTATTATCTTCATTTTAAAATTGAGGAAACTGTGGGCAGACAGAAAAGAAATTTCTTGCCCAGGATCATACAACTTGTAAGTGTCTGAGTTTGGATTTTAATTCAATTCTTTCTAATTCCAGAAACAATAATCTTTCCAGTGAGCTACCTAGCTTCAAAAAAGATGGAAAGGAGAAAATGTGGAACTGAAAAACAGATATAATTTAATTTTTTAAATTATTTAAAGTATGATTAATAGTCAGGGATGTGGTAGAGTAATTTATTTTTTTTTAATCTCTAGTATGGGAATTAAAAAATGGAATTCCAATATTTAATGTAAATTACTTTCATTTACAACACTATGCATTTTACTTCATGTATTTAAAATATTATTTTGAGAAGGGTGATCCAAAATTTAAAAATTTGTGCTATGTAAAGGAGGGGAGTGTGTCCCCTCCTTGAAAAGTAGCTTACTCAACCTATTTTCTTCAGTGACTGTTCAATGAAGAAAAAAGCAATGTTTTCTTTTTATACATTAGTATATATGCAGATTATCTAGTGCAATTTTCTAAATTACTGAGCTCTCAATTGTGTGCTAATTGCCCAGGATAGTTAATCAGCCTCCAGCATTGTGATATTTTAATCAGTTAATTTCAAGTGTTATTCAGCTGTAATGTTATAGGTGACAAAAAGGGCATTTTGATGTTAAAGAATGTGTCCAACTTATTGATATCTATATTTTGACACACTAACACTAACGATGCACTGTTATATCTTTGACCTTCTTATGTCTCCATTTGTCTTTTCTTCCCTTATTTTTACCTAATTTTCTTGAAATTTCTTCCTAGAGAGAAAACTACCACAAATAAAGAAAAGTTGGTAGTGAAATAATACAAATTTTAATGTAAAGATGTGGCTAAAATTATTCTAACCTAATAAAAATGTACTATTCATGCTGTTTCATCCCTGATCATGTAGGCTCAATTAGGTAATTCCTCCTTTGTGATTTTCTGGATGAAAATTGCATTAAATTTAACACTATTTTTTATCTAAGGGGTACCCATCAACTGAGGAATGGCTTAACAAATTATCATGCATGGATCTAATGTAAGTTGCTTTAGACAATAATAGAGGTAAGGAACAAGCTCAGACTGCCAGAGATATTATCTTTCTACTCATAGATGCTAGGAATCTGTTTCTGTTATTATGATTGGTAAAGGAGGTGTCTTGGAGAGGGACTGTGAAGAATGCATACACATTCTGTAATTGTTTCTGTTTTGCTAAATATGTGGTAGAGAGGATATTTGCTTTTGGAGGCATTTCGAAAGCTTTGCTGACATCTGCTACCTCTACCATGACATCATTTGGTGATTCTGCTCATGCTATCTGGTGAGAGACATTTTTAATGAGAACAAAATGTTTGGGACCTTTTCCCTTGTGAAGCAATGTGACCCCAGTAATTGGTCTTTGTCTTTGGGGTTTGCATGTATTCTTTTCTAATATAGGTGAAGAGCATGGAGACTTTGTGACTGAGTTTTGAAAGGTCTGTAATGTGCCTTAGTATCCAGTGTTCAAGAGTATGAATTCTTAGCCAGTGTAACATCAGTATAAAGTGCTTCTTGAACCCAGGCCAGTCAAAGCTGAGAACAAGGTTTACCTGACAGTTATAATACATTTGGACACGAACTTGGGGGCAGTAATGTTATATAACGAGTAAGCTAATTTGTAAGCCTACTCATTGGAGATAGAGGTTTCACATGAGAGAATTTCCCCAAAAAAGTTTTTGTTGGAGGAACCATTTACACATTTGTTTCTAATATAACTTAAATAAATATTTTTTTTTTGTAGATTACTCACTATTAATTGATTAAATGGAATTGGGATGCTATTCTCACTGTCTCTCCAATAATAGGTAGAACACAACTATTAGAAGGCTGTTTGTGGCAATGGCAATAGAAAATTGACATTCCCAAACTTTCAAAGTACTTTAATACCCTGAGGATGAGTTATAGACAGCCTGTCAAAGTATACTTTGCTACAAGAGAAACCTAGTAAGCCATATGAATTGGTGCATTGTGAAATTAGAAGAAATAGAATAACTTACAGAATAGCAACCATGTAAAGAAAGAGGAATGAAAAGACTTGCGAACACGATCAGTATGAAAACCAGTCATAGTTATAGAGGACAAACTACTCATCTTTTGAAAGAGAGATGATAGACTCAAGATGAAGAGAGAGATATACTTTTTCAAACCTAGTCACTATGGGGATATGCTTTGTTTGACCATAGATATTTGTTACAAAAGTTTATTTGCTTTTCAAATTGGGAGTCAAGGGAAGGAGGATAGTGATGGTTCTGGTTTTTCTTTGATCAGGAAAGGGATCAGTTTATGCATAATTATCAATGTCATTATTACCTTAATCCCATTTCTTCTATTGTCTCAATGAAATAAAAATGATCACTCTTTCTTGTGTTTCCCAAACACAAGTGATGGGAAGTTGTGAAGTTTTGCTTTTGCTCCTACCACTCTACCAAATATAGCTACATCATGAAACCTCTCAAAAGCCTCCAATGAACTCCTAATGGAACTTTCTATTAAATTTGAAACTACTGATTTCCTCTTATTTTTTAATATTTTCTCCTCTTGGCATTCTTACTCTTTTCTCTTTATTTTTCATACACTTTTTCACATTCTCATTTTATCAAAATACTTTTATCCAATTCTTTATCACACTATTACCAAAGGAACTTCAATATGTAGGCTGATCTTGTTACTTTTCTGGTAAGTATTCTGAATTTCTTATATCTCTTTCTTATATCTCTCTGATCTTTTCTGTGAATTTATCACATTATAACTTGTATTATAGTGACTTAGCTCTTTTACCTGACTAGATTTTAAGCTCATTTTGACTAAAAATTGAGACTTTGAAACATAGATGGAACCTCATAGGCTATCTGGTGTAGTCTTTTCATATTTCAGACATTAACTCATTTTCCACCTGGTGGTACTAATTTGAGACTTCTCTGATTTCTCCATCATGCCCCCATCTCAGTTATCTTCTCTGCCTTACCTTTTTAACATCCTTTTGTATGTTGTCTTACTTTACTACATCTTAAGCTCCCTGAGAGTAAGGACTGACTTTTTATTTGTATCACCAGAACTTAATATGATGAGTGGAGCACTGGGTGCTTAATAAATGTTTAATGACCATTGAATACAGATGAAAAAACACAATCACACAAAGGTCTTGTTCTTTCTAACTACCTACCTCTAACTATTCTTAAGAATGGTACCTTGAACATAGTAGACACAAATAATTGCTAAAGTAATCAATTTGGGGTAAATCAGTATTTGATTTTTAAAGATCAATAACACAATCTAGGATGAAAATACATTGCTAGATAATAGCTGATGTAGATAAGATAGAAAGGTTTCAGTGGGCTGAAGCCAAAAATGGGTATGACACAATATCTTAAATTATCCAAATCATTTTAGTTTGCAAATGTTTGGTTTACAACCATTTAGTTTACAATAATTGAACTACAATAATTGAAGAATAATGTTCAGAACTTCATAAAGTCCTACTCTGGTAACTCATCTGAGTATGTTGGTCATTCTGGAATGTCAACGACTATGCCAATGAATTACATATTATATGACATTTTATCATATACAGAAGGTTTTGAATATGGCTTCTCTAACTTATCTATTTTTTTAGTACTAAATACTTATATACATTCTTAGTGTAAAAAGGCACATTATTAGAAAAATGACTATTCAATGAGGACCATATTTAACATATCAGTCGATGACCTACACACAAACAAAATTATTATAATTGATAATAATAATGCCCACTTATCCTGTATAAGGCCTTTCTGCTCCTCTGTTGACAAAGGTAATGACAGAATGGGGGGCAGAGTATACTAGAAATCAAATGACTTTTATAAAATCCTCATTTACTGATAGGCTAATTTCTTGGTATTTCTTCATTATGCCCCAAGGAACATCATTATCTAGTAAATTCCCATCAGCCTTGACACTTTTACCTCATCAATAACTTCTGTTTTGGACCCCTCTGAATGGAGAAGTGAAAGGAGAGTTCCTCAGCAAACCTCAATTTAGGTGGGTCAACTAGAGCATCTATCTTTTCCTTTCCCACCAGCTATACTTCTTTGACCATTTTTTACCATGTCCCACCACTGACCCTTCCTTCCTCCCAGATTTTCAGTTTCCTTTTGTGTATTGTTTTTCTCCATTAGAATTTTCTTCCTTGTGTTTGTATCTCTTAACACAATGATTGACAGATAGTAGCAACTTGATATTTACTGACTGACTTACCATCCATAAACTTTAACTTAGCTTTCAGTGCCTTAAATATGAGACCCCTGTCCAAAGAACTCTGACTAGACAGTCCTAGAATAACATAATCCATTTCATCTTGAAAATATCATTGTAAATGAAATGAAGATACAATACTAAGTTGGTGACAAAGAAAGAGGGCTCACAGATGCTCTTTGAAGAGGTAAAGTCATTTTTATCTAATGACAAAACTGCAATTATCCAGAAAGCATGAAAACATAAGAAATACAATAAAGACATAAAATGGCAAAGATCTATAGAGATTTGCATATTAAAGAAAATAATTAAGGAGAGTTGAGTCCCCACATTTGGACTCTAATAGAATAGTCCTTTATGTAATGAATGCAGGAAAAGAAGTAAAACTGTAGAAAATGAAAATGTGAAGAGTAGTTGTGGAGATCAAGTAAACACAGAGAAAATCTGTGCTAGAGGCAAAAAAAATTGAAAATACCAAGGAATCATCCCTTAAATAGGTCACTAGAAATTCCCTAGAAATGAAAAAGAACTCTAGCAATTGAGGTAGCAAGGGACAAAATGAGATTGAATAGCATGAAATCTTTTTCCTTTCAACCACATGGTTTCAATTCAATTCATTTTTACTTCAAATACTAGTTTTCACAAAGCTTTCTATTACCTTGAATGGAGTTCATTTTTTAAGAGTTACATACTTCTTTTCTTCAACTACTGACTATTTTCTTATGTGACTGCTTTCTCAAATATTGTCACAACTAATAAATCCAAAATGCATTCTTCAAGACTTCATACAAAATGATAAATAAAATGCTGCCATCCTATGAACATACAAATTAATCATAATCACACACTCGGATTCATCTTCCAATTCTATGATTCCCAAATCAGCCCCTCAGTGTGTTGCCAAAGCACTGTTTTTCACAAACGGTTCCCTGATGAGACCTTTAATTCATTTCTCTTCTCTCTGTGGAAATTTAAACACTACCTGCTGAAAATGACACATTTTAGTCCTTCCACATACTAACTCAGGAACAGAGGTATCCTTCCCCAAGCAATCTTTATGTCTCTCAGCAAAATGCAGCTTAAAAAGCTAAATCTTTATGTTATAATCAGTCAAACTAAGTAGAAGTCTTGCTATAATTTACACCTTTTTTAGGGGGGGAGAGGAGAGACTTGCCAAAGTTGTTTGGTCAGGAACGTAAAGAACAGTTTTCTTCCAAGCTCATACTGTATCATAGGCAATTTTCCTGATCTGAATTAATAGCAAAGTCAGAACCTGATTGGACATTTCTTAACACCTTTCTTAATAGTCAGATGCCTTAGTAGTCAGAATTATTGTAATTTATGTTGTCCTTTTTTATTGGCCATTTGTTGACTAGTATTTAGCTTATCATAATACTGTATTTTTAATTGCTTAAAAAATCCTAAGATATTTTGATAGCGAAGAGGTGACTCAGCTCCATGCACCTGAATTTCTCCCTATGCTGATGTGTCTAACAGCTGAGACTCAAGGTACAAGAATGAACTGTGACCCAAATAAAATCTACAAAAAGGCAGTTTGCCATACCTGATGTATTTTTTAGGATAGTATTTTTTTCTTTTTGTAAAGCCTAGACTAGAACCCATTTGGAATCCATTTCCTATTATGAATTAGAAATACTTTTTATTTTAAATATTCTTTCCCTGAATGGTCTAAATGTATCAAGGAATATTACCTGGAACCTCTTTAGGCTGTCTTGATAGTTTTCACTGAAAGTAGGGGCAATTTAGATGACTGAACCTGATTAAAATTAGTTTGGGATATAGGCATACTTCTAGGCATAAGGAGTGTTTATTTGTTAAATCTTTTAAATAGATCCTTAGAGTGTACAATTCTTCTTAATTTAAAGTGTGCAAGGACTTATGAGAACTATAACTATAACTATAACCAGTGGCAATATCTTATTAAGTTAAAAAAAGGATAATCCAAAGAATTGATGCATTATTGCCTTCCTTCTTTTTACAAAGCAAGTAATTGTCTCATAGACTACTCTCCTTTTGAATGTAATCTTAATCATGAAAGCTATACTTTCTGTGGCCTATATCTCTATTTCCCTTTACAAAGCACATCTTTAAATCTCTGCTTGCATTGACCCTCTCTGAGGTCAGTATGCTGAAAGGGCATATGAGTATTAAAGAAAATAATATTCATATTCAATGTGAAGAAGATTGAGTTCTGGAGCATTACATGCATTTCTTAAATATCTGAAACTTATTAGAATATATTGACTGATTCCTTAATTGTCCTTTAGAAAACTCAGATAATTGTCCCCATCTTTAGCTTTAAAAGATAAGCTTTGGTACTTATTAGCTTGTTTGTCACTGGGATATATGCATGTGTATATATATATATACACATTCAGAATGAAGGAATTTTCAGCTGTTTTAAAACATAGAATTTCACATTGACATGACATTTGCCCTGCTAGTAGTAACAATAATAACATAAGATGAAAATTTTGGTAGTAATTTGAGTAGCATAGTGATCCTGCTTTTAGATCAATGAGTTACCACATCTTTCACAGTTGATTATCTTTACAATATAGTTATTACTGTTTATATTGTTACCTGGTTCTGCTTACTTTATTTTGCATCAGTTCATATATATATCCCCAGGTTTTTCTAAAATGATCACTTTTACCATTCCTTAAAGGACCAAAATATTATATTATTTTCATATACCATAAGTTATTTGGCCATTTCCCACTTGATGGGTATTACCTCAGTATCTAAGTCTTTGCTGCAACAAAAAGAACTCTTACAAATATTTCTGTAAATATCAATCCTTTCTCTTTGATCATTTTGGAATACAGATCTAGTAGCAACATTTCTGGGGCAAGGGGCATGCATAGTTTTAATACTCTTTGGGAGGGGATAACTCCAAAAGTAAGAGTTTTTGCAGTTGACGAGGAAATGGTGGTGGTTTTGGTAGGGAAGCAATGCTTGAACCTAATATCTAAACTGGTTCAAAAAGACCAAAAAAATACACACATATATTTAATTGGTTATAGAAATATAAGCCAACAGGAAAGTAAGAGGGGAAGAGAATAAGAGAAAGAGGGGATGATAAACAGGAAGGCAGATATAAGAAGGCAATAGTCAGAAGGAAAACAAACTTTACAGGAGATACAGGATAAAAATGGAGATGTGGATAAACATAATGAGAAAGCAAAATTATCATTTTTTATAGACAATATGATGGCATACTTAGAATATCATAGAAAATCAACTAAAAAAAACAACTAGTTGAAACAACTAAAAGCTTCAGCAAAATTGCAGAATATAAAATAAACCTACAGAAATCATCAGCCTTTCTATATACTTCCAACAAAACCCACTAGCAAGAAATAGAAAGAGAAATTCCATTTAAAATAACTGTAGACAATAGAAAATACTTGGAATTCTACCTGCAAAGACAAACCCTAAGACTATGTGAACACAATTACAGGGCATTTTCACATAAGTAAAGACAGCTCTAAACAACTCGAGAAATAGTAATGGCTCATGGGGAAGGTGAGCCAATAATTTTAGCCAAAATTTAAAAGAATTCATGAAATTGTGAGATTTTTTTACAAGTTTCTCTGGTAAAGGTCTCATTTCTCAAATGCCTAGGGAACTGAACGAAATTTATCAAAATAAGAGACATTCTCTACGCTGATAAATGGCCAAAGGATATGAACAGGCAGTTTTCAGATGAAGAAATCAAAGCTATCAATAGTCACGTAAAAATGCTTTAAATAAGTACTGATTAGAGAAATACAAATTAAAACAATTCTGTGGTATCACCTCATATTTATCAGTTTGGCTAACATGAAATAAAAGGGAAATTATGCATGCTGGAGGGGTAAAGGAAAAATATGTAGATAAATTATTGGTGATGTTGCAAACCAGTCCAACCATTCTGGAGAACAATTAGTGATTCTGCCCAAATAGCTATAAATCTGCATACCCTTTCACCCAAGAATACCACTATTATATCTACACCCCAAAGAGATAAAAGAAGAGTGAAAAAAAAGCTATTTGTACAAAAATATTTACAGTACATCTTTTTGTGGTGACAAAAAAAAATTAAAAAAATAAAAAAAAAAGAAATCAAGGAGATGGCCTTTATTTGAGGAATTACTGAACAAGCTGAGTGTGTGATTATGATGGATCACTATTGTGCTATAAGAAATGATAAGCAAGATGGTTTCAGAAAAGCCTGGGAAGACAATATGAACTCATGTGAAATGAAGTGAGTAGAACATAAAGAATATTGTACACAGTAATAGTAATATTGGAAACATGATCAATAGCTAAAAACTTGGCTACTTTAGTCACGACAATGATCCAACATAATTCCAGAGCACCTATGGTGTAAAATACCTTCTATCTTCAGTGAGACAAGTGATGAGCTTTGTATTAATATGGAAGTATATTTTATACCTTATCTTTCTTGCTTGTATTTGTCAGATTCTTTTGCAATATGACCACTATGGAAATATATTTTTAATGATTTCACATGAATTAACAATTTATTATGAAATAACAAATTATTTACCTTCTCAGAAAGTAGGGAGGTGTGAGAAAGCAGAGAATTAGGAAATCAAAATTTAAAAAAAGAATGTTAATTTATTATATGTATTTGAAAATTACTGAATAAAAACATAAAAGTGTATTTTCAAAAAGAAGTTATGAATGATATAGTTTCAGAAAATTCTGGTAAGTCTTATACCAACTGATGCAAAGTGAAGTAAGCAGTACCAGGTAAACTATATGCATAAGGCGATATTTTGAAAATAATCAACTGAGAAAGACTTAACTCTGATAAATGTAAGGATTTACCACAGTTATAATTGACTTATGATATAAAATTCTGTCCATATAGAGTGCTGATTGTCTTGGCGGGCATATTGAAGCATATTTTCCCTTTCTTTATTTTCTGATATTTTTTCCAGAACATAGCTAATGTGGAAATTTATTTTAGTTGACTTTATATGTCTAATATCTATTGTATTTCTTGCTTCATCAATGGGAAGAGATGATAGAGTATAGGAGAGTAGTTGGACCTGAAAGTAAAACCTAATTTAAATTTTAAAATATAGTTAGGATGGTATATTGTACATATCTCATAGTCAAAGATTTTAGTAAATTGTTAATGAGAATTATAAGATGACCCAATCTTTTAAGGTGCATTGTTACATAGGAAAGTGAGTAAAGTACAGAATTTTCCAGCACTGTAACTTTTCTCCCACTGTTCCCCATTCCTTCCCATCTCTCTTGAAATGTCTTTCTTTCTTCAACGATCAACTTAGATACCAATTCTTAATAGTTAATAAACATTTTAAGCAGCCACTATTTGCTGAGCATTGTCCTATGTGCTGAAGATACCAAAATGAAAAGATAGTTATTGTCTTCAAGGAGATTTTGATAAAATGGGATAAGATGTCACACAAAAGAATGCTCAAAGGGAGGGAAAGCAAAGAAAACATGATGAACCATTCAGGGATGTCTAAAATGGGTGCAGCTGGAGAAATCAAAAGTTCAACATTAGTGCTATAGAGTGGGAAATGAGATATTTAAGGGGATATATCTGCTATTTCATCTCCTTAAATGGTTCAGTTTATACTTCTACCATCCTCCACTCAAGGGAACATTATATTGTGACAGACCTTGATTCTCTTTTTTATTCCCCTCTCCCTATACCATCCTCCAGGTAAATCGCCTATACCATTTTCCAGGATAGTTGCTTTGTACTTACCTTACATTTCTTTGTTCCAAAAATTCTCTTTCTGCTACTCTACTTTGGCCTTCTGCAATGTAATCCTCTTTCTCATCCCTTAATTATTTTTTATGTCCATCCCTCAAATTCAACTTATATCCATACCCACTGTCTATAGTCTTTCTGGCTATACTCTTAGTGGCACAGTTTTAAAAAATTACAAGTATTATCTTCCTGTGTAGGAATGTAAACGGTTCAGTTCCATTGACACCCTTATGTTTCCTTTCCCCTTTACAGTTTCTACTGGGCTTTAATGTTGGTGATCAGTTTTTTTTGTTTGTTTGTTTTGATGTTATTGTTCAATTCTGTTCTTATGAAAGCTTGAATCCTTCTATTTCTTGAAATGATGGTTTTGGTTTTCTTCATCTTTTATCTTTGCTTTCATTTTGTCTTTGTTTAGGAGGAGGTTAATATATCAATTTGGAATGGGTTCTGGAAGTGAATTGGGCTTCATCACACAGAGTTCACATAACTCTTGTGTTTTGTTCTGTTTTTTGTTATTTTAAATATTATGGTTATTCTGAACTTTCCAAACTCCAAATAAAATAAGTTTCCTAAAGTGGAACAATAAAAAAATGATTGTGAAACTGTAGATCTCTATTTTGTACAATTTACTTTCCTTTTCAAGTTCAGATTATAGGCATCAGAACTGTTCAGTTTGTGCTTCTTTATGACCTTTCTGTTCTTTTCTCAGTATACTCACACATCTACATATTCCCTTGATATGAATAAAAACCCATAAGTCTGCCCTGAAGAGGGAGATATTTTATGCTCAGTGTACCCTAACTTATCCAAACTTGGATTGTCCGTCAGTTGCCATGAAGACAGGAAGTTCAGAAATTTGTAGCAAAGAGTGATACTCAATAGAGGTCACAGTCCAAATGACAATTATAAGATCAACTGAGCTGTGACTGTCTACAAGTGGATAGCTCTCAGATAACTGATATCTAATAGGAAATGGCATTACAACATCAGTCAAGGACATTAGAAGCCCGTGGGCACTAGATGTTGTTCTTGTTTCTCTTTTTTCTATTCTTTTCTTTCAGGGTTTTATTTTTTAACAGTTATATGTAAAAAAAAACATTTTAAAACATTTGTTTTTAAAACTTAGAGATCAAAATTCTCTTCCTTCCTCCCTCCCCACCCACCTTCAATGGCCATTTAGAAGGCAAGCAGTTAGATACAGGTTTTACATATGTAGTCATGCATAACATTTCCATAATAGTCTTGTTGTAAAAGAAAATATAGACTAAAAAATGAAAAAATATCAAGAAAAATAAAAAGACACCAATAGCTCTTTCTCTGGGGATGGATAGCATTTTTCATCATAAATCCTTCAGAGCTGTCTTGGATCATTGTATATATGAAAATACCTAAGTCATCCACAGCAGATCATCTTACAATGTTGCAATTACTTAGCAGACAATACATTTAACTTTTTATTAGCTCACGTAAGTCTTTCCAGGTTTTTCTGAGAGCATACTGCTCATTGTTTTTTATAGCACAATAGTATTCCATCACAATAACAAACTGCAATTTGTTCAATCATTCTCATTCCCAAATTGATCTGCATCCCCTCAATTTCCAATTCTTTGCTCCCAGTAAAAGAGTGACTATACATACACAATAAATATTTATGTGTTTGCAAACATATGCATATGTGTATATACATACAAATATATGTATACATATATATATGCATGGGTATACACACATGTCCTTTAACCTTTCTATTCTTTACCACATTTATGATAAGTACTTAGTAGTGATATTACTAGGTCTAAGGGTTTATAACTCTTTGGGCATAGTTCAAAATTTCTCTGAAGAATGGTTGAATCAGTTCACAACTCCACCAACAGTACATTAAAGTCTCATTTTCCCTAAATCCTAACATTTATCACTTTCTTTTTCTTTCCTATTAGCCAATCTAATGATGTTTTAATTTTCATTTTTCCATTAATAATGAGTTAGAGCATTTTTTCATATGGCTATAGAGAGCTTTGATTCCTCATCTGAAAACTTCAATATATTTTGATCATTTATCAGTTGGAGAATGGCTCTTATTTTTATAACTTTGATTATATGTTTGAGTTTATCAAAGAAACTTGCTTCAGTTTTTTTCCACATTAACTATTACTCACTGTATTTCCCTCTATCCTATTCCCCTGTTTATTTTCTTGTCTCTCCTTTCACCCTATCCCTCCTCAACAACGTTTTACTTCTTACTGCCACCTTCCCCAATCTGACCTCCCTTCAATCACCCCCCTTTATCCTATCCCGTTTCTACCTTCATGTAGGATAAGCATATTTATATATTCAATTGTGTAGTTTATTCCTTCTTTCAGCCAGTTCAGATGAGAGTAAGCTTTATTCACTCTCCTTCACCTCCCTCCTCTTTCCTCTTCTCCTCCATATAAAAATCTCTTTTCTTGCTTCTTCTATGTTGGCCTTAATATTTAGAGTAGGCCAATAACATCAAGGAGCAATGTCTTGACTTGGGCATGAAGTGGATTTAAATGATCCAGAGTTACCCAAAATCGTCAGCCTTATTCTCTTTTCTAGAGTCATTGAAGTCAAGTTGTAAGACAAAAGTCAAGATGACCAGTGATGGCTCAGTTTGTAGTGGATGACCTTCAGATCTTTGATATCTGACCAAGCTCTAAACACCTCACAGTGCCTGTCAGTCCCCATTCACGGCCAACAGAATGAATTGTTCTCACCCATTTTTTCTGCCAAGGGAAGTCATCACATGCTTGGGGTAGACACCTCCCTGATTCGCCAACAGGTCTGAGGCCTGTCAGTCACCCTCAAACTTTTTTAACCAATCTGATGAGATGATTTTATCAGGGTATGATGGCTGTGCATGGTTGGAGCAACATATAAGAGTTGAGGCTAAAGTAAGAACCAAAAGCAGATGGGCAGTCCTGAAAAGGGCTCAGCAAACCCTCACACTAGAGGTCTCCTTGGGTGCCCTATGATCTGTTGGAAGGGTAGCGAGGGGGAGATTTCGGAAGCATAGTTGACCTAACTGAACATATCCTAAACCCACATATTCCTTATGTGTACAAGTGGCATGTGGGTACCATGTCCATGTAGGTTCCTCATATATACTTCTATGAATACATTTCCTGATATATATGCTCCATGTTTCTGTTTTCACCTTCATAGCTCCTCATTTTTCACATTCTCTGTTGTGTCCCTCTCCATTGCTGATGAGGTCACCTTTAGAAGTTTATTCTATGTGTGGAGGAGAGGTCTATATTTTTTATCAGCTTTGCTATGTCTTTGATTTGATGAGGGTTTATAAGCTATATATTTTATTGAAAATGGACCCACAATAATATCTTGAACCTATGAACTTATGGTGCCTTTTTATATGCATGAGTGGACCAGGTGCTATATATTTGTAAGATGATGTATAATTCTGCACCTCTCTCCCAGGGTTTTTATGAAGGAAAGAAGCACTTTGTAATAATTTAGATATCTATTATTATTGTTATTATATTGCATAGTAGGCATTTAATAACTGTTGAAATTGAATTAGAATAAATGTTTGCTAAGTGCTGATGGTGTTATGATAGAACTTTCTACTGGTGAAAAAATACACTTCTTAGAAAAAAATGTGAAATATGAAAATGATGAGCTTTGTGTACTAGAACATTAAAAGGCATGAAAAAAATTGTTGGTTAATCAAGTCCCTTTTTTAAAAGAAGACAAGATGCCTCAGGATAGAGTAAAATGTAAGTGGTCAGTGGTTATTAAGTAAGTCTGATACTGGTATGATTGTAGAACATGTGCAAACAGAACATTTAGACCTTACTTGATGAGAAAAGAGATTATTTGTCAGGGCATCCATCTGGCAACAATAGACCCACACCTGTTGCTAGCACATAGATAATAAACCTAACTGGCAGAAATCCAGTCCCTGTCTTAAATACTACTTCTTACTCGAGAGCTTGTTTTTCTAATCAGATACTGTCTCTAAGCTAGTTAGTAAGGATTTATGGTTCATACCCTTACACCATTTTAAAAGGTGATAGCATGCTTTATACTGTGCATGTTAGGAGACAAGCTTTTATTGTAATAAGCCTTTTGGGATAATTAGGCTTGAATAATCAGAGGGACCACAGGCTGTGTCTTTTTGTGCAAAAGATTTGTTTCATTTATTTGCTGCTGAATGCCACTGAAACAATGCTGAAAATAAGAAATAATTCTTTCTGGTTCACAGTCAAATAATCAGCAGCATTTTTTTTTCATGTGTGATTACTTCCATTTGCTGAACCATATGTTTTCTTCTGTCAACTCCACCTTGGGCTATTTAAATTCAAAGTACATCATGTAATAGACACTTAATAAATGCCCATATAATTATTTTCTTTTCTTATCCATACAGGATGCCACTAGGGATAGCAAATGGCAGTGGTACCTGATTATGAAGATAGATCCAGAAAGGCCTGGGCAGCTTTGTTCATTTGCACCAAGTATGGGAGTCATGAGCTAAAGTTGTGAATATAGTCACTTGATACAGAGAAAGTAGACTGAATAATCAATCCTCACTAGACCTTTTGCAAAGGGTACCAGGCAAAAAGAGCATGGATGGTTAAGTAAAGATTTTACCTTAGTACAGGGAATAAAAGTATTCCAAGCTCATGTTTTACTGATGGAGAGCAAGTACCATCATTGTTGTGCTTGAAGGTCAGCACTTTCAACACCAACACAATTCACAGATAAGCTCAGAATGAGTTGAAGGCTTTATCAGTCTGGGTTACAGTGAAAAATTCTGTCTTGGATCCCCTAGGGAGAGTGAGCATTAAAGATTCTTCAGCTTAATGTGCTCTCTATTTCTCAGGTTGAAACAGAGAAATGTAACTCTTCAAGTTATCTCTTTTAGATGTTAGTACAATTTTCTTACTGACTACTGGCACCTTTACTGCTTTCAAGATCTGTTGATATTAGGGGTAATTATGTTGATCCCTTAAAGGAACAACCAGTTTGGTGAGTTTTCTATTTATTTATTTGTTTTTGCATTTGGATACCCAGATTTAAAGTTTAGGTAAAGTGATTTTTGAAAATCAGAAATGTAAAGATAATGTCAATCTGCTTATATGGTGATACTCATTTTACTTTACTCTTTGAAAACTGTATTCAACAAACTGCAATTTGTCATTCATGAATAATTCCATTAGCATATAGTTTCCAGATTTAACTTGTACTTTGAATAGTGCTAACCATGCATTTAGTAGAAAATCATTATAGTTTCCAAAAAACATGCCTATTATAGAATTGTGAATTGGAAGATGAGATATTGGGGGAAAATTCAAACACACATGAACCCAGAACGTAAAAACAAAGCAAAAATGCAAATCCACGGTGGCAATCCCTGTGAAATGTTGCTATGCCGTGTCTACCGTCTTCATCAGATGCACTTTTTCCTTATAGGATTTCAACCCTCTATTTACCATGTTACTCTGTCTTTCTGACAATCAAAATCCCAACAAAATTCCACAACTCTGACTATGATGCTGTTCCTGCTGTTGTTACTACTATTACTAACACTACTACTACCTCTAGTACTACCACTACTACTGGTACTGTAACTACCGCCACCACCGTTGCCACTACAACAATTACTACTGACAATATACTTACACAAAATTTTATCAAATTAATTTGCTATTTAAATGATCTGTGTGTCTCTTTCAGTCATAGAAACTGCATTCTAGTTAGGCATGCCTCTTCTGTGCGACTACTATCCCTATCTCATAAATTCACCATATGGTGGGTTTACCCACTTTATTTTTCCTGTTCAAGAAATACAAGTAAAGCTTACAGTGGTTCTTTTGTCACACCTACTACTTATAACTAGTCCAGTTGTTTCTTAAATAATACTTTTTGTTTTACTTCCAGTGAGTCTCTCTTGTTTCATCATGAGTTCTTCCCCCATCCATAGATCTCATCATTTCAATACACTTAAGTCTTCATCATTTATATGTTGACTAAGTAAATATTAATATTCTAAAATACTTCCTCTTGAGATTTAAAATGAATCTAATTTTCATATCATTTTCTCCACATGAGCTCTTTCCTAAACCTATGAAACTTGAAATTAGAGATAACCAGAAACACTACAACTAATTGATAACAAATCCTTGCTTCTTTTACCCAGAGCTTCATCATACAAAATTTTAAGATATGTAAAGTGTACTAAACTATATGTAGACATATTAATTTTTTTATGAAAAAAAGTAATGATATCCAAATATCAATGGAGATTCACCTTGTAAAGGTTATGAATTAAGTGTGCTTAGTTTTTTGGCATTTAAATTAACAATACAAAATTAAAATTAATTTTTTTTACTAAATGTGTCTATTACTTTTGTATTTATTTAGAACAGACATGTGCAGAAAGAAACGTATTACCTAAATATCCCCTCACATTTCAGGGAGAGATTTACAAAGGGGAGGCCTCCCTGAAAGGGTATACTTTGTAATATTTTGTTTGGGGGCTGGAGGAGAGACTACTGTTCGTAGAGTTCAGTAGCACAACTCCTACTTTGTAAACCAAAAAGATTTCAAAATTGTTTATTAAAGATTGTGTTCCCCTTAAGATGGAATAATAGAAGACAATTTGGTATTGGAAATCCTTAGCAGAAGCAGAGGGAAGAAGTATGTATTCAAAGATATTACATCCTCAATCTTAACATTACATACAAGTGCTCTACTTCCTTGATAAAAACTCTGACTTTACTTGACCATAACATCTTTTATCTTTGAAGTTATCTCTATACCTTACTCCCCCTAAGCTTTATCTCTGCCTTCACTTAAAACTCTAATTTTACCACCTCATGGTATTTTGCTGGCCATACCACTTTTTATTTTTTAAAATGTTTATTTATTTTTAGTTTTCAACATTCATTTCCACAAAATTTTGAGTTCCAAATTTTCTCCCCATCTCTCCCTTCTCCCACATAACACCTCACATTCTGATTACCCCTTCCCTCAATAAGCTCTCCCTTCTATCACAAACTTCCCTTCCCTTATCCCCATCTTCTCTCTTTTCTTGTAGGGCAAGATAGATTTTTATACCCCATTACCTGTATTTCTTATTTGCCATTGTATGCAAAAACAATTTTCAAAGTTTGTTCCTAAAACTTTGAGTTCCAACTTCTCTCTCTTCCTCCCTCCCCACCCATCCCTGCTGAGAAGGCAAGCAATTCAATATTGGCTATATATGTGCAGTTTTGCAAAAGACTTCCATAACAGTCATGTTGTATAAGACTAACTATATTTCCCTCCATCCAATCTTGCCTCTCATTTATTCTATCCTTTCTTTTGACCTTGTCCTTCTCCAAAAGTGCTAACTGCTAATTACTCCTTCCTCCCAGTTGCCCTCCCTTCTATCATCCTCCATACCCTGCTTATCCCCTTCTCCCCTACTTCCTGTAGTGTAAGATAGATTTTCATACCAAATTGAGTGAGCATTATTCCCTACTTAAGCCAGAGTAAACTTCACTTTTTCCCTTTCACCTCCTCCCTTTTCTCCTCCATTGAAAAAGCTTTTTCTTGCCTCTTTTGTGAGAGATATTTTGCCCCATTCTATTTCTCCCTTTTTCTTACCAATATATTCCTTTCTCACCCCTTAATTTTATTTTTTAGATATCATCCCTTCTTATTCAACTCGCCCTTGTGCTCTATGTTGAAATACATACATACATATATATATATATATATATATATATATATATATATATATATATATATATATATACGTGTGTGTGTGTGCGTGTGCGTGTGTGTGTTTGTAATCCCTCCAACTACCCAAATACTGAGAAAAGTCTCAAGAATTACAAATATTATCTTTCCATGTAGGAATGTAAACAGTTCAACTTCAGAAAGTCCCTTATTATTTCTCTTTCCAGTTTGCCTTTTCATGCTTCCTTGATTCTTGTGTTTGAAAATCAAATTTCCTATTCAGTTCTAGTTTTTTTATCAAGAATGCTTGAAAGTCCTCTATTTCATTGAATGACAATTTTTTCCCCTGAAGTATTATGCTAAGTTTTTCTGAGTAGGTGATTCTTGGTTTTAATCCCTGTTCCTTTGACTTCTGGAATATCATATTCCAAGTCTTTCAATCCCTCAGTGTAGAAATTGCTAGATCTTGTGTTATCCTGACTGTATTTCCACAATACTTGAACTGTTTCTTTCTAGGTGCTTGCAATATTTTCTCCCTGACCTGGGAACTCTGGAATTTGGCTGCAATATTCCTAGGAGTTTCTCTTTTCAGATCTATTTTAGGAGGTGATCAGTCAATACTTTCAATATTTATTTTTCCCTCTGGTTCTAGAATATAAGGGCAGTTTTTTTTTTTTTTTAATAATTCCATGAAAGATGATGTCTAGGCCCTTTTTTTGATCATGGCTTTCAGGTAGTCTCATAATTTTTAAATTGACTCTCCTGGATTTATTTTGCAGGTCAGTTGTTTTTCCAATGAGATATTTCACATCATCTTCTATTTTTTCATTCTTTTGGTATTATTTTATAATTTCTTGGTTTTTCATAAAGTCATTAGCTTCCCTGAACTCTACTCTCATTTTTAAAGAACTATTTTGTTCAGTGAGCTTTTGAACTTCCTTTTCCATTTGGCTAATTCTGTTTTTTAAAAACATTCTTCTCTCCATTGGCTTTTTGGACCTCTTTTGCCCTTTGAGTTAGCCTATTTTTAAAGGTGTCATTTTCTTCAGCATTTTTTGGGGGGGTCTCCTTTAGCAAGCTGTTGACTCACTTTTCATGATTTTATTTCATTGCTCTCATTTCTCTTCCCAATTTTTCCTCCACCTCTTACTTGATTTGCAAAGTCCTTTTTGAGCTCTTCCATGCCCTGAGACCATTGCATATTTATTTTGGAGGTTTCAGGAGGCTTGACATCCTCTGATTGTATGCATTGCTCTTCTTCATTCAAAAGGATGGAAGAAAATACCTGTTCACCAAGAAAATAAACTTTCATAGTCATTCTCCCCCTTTTTGGGACATTTTCCCAGTCAGTTACTTGACTTTTCAGTCCTTTGTCAAAAGGAGGGTATACTCTGGGGACTTGTAAGTTCTCAGTTCCTCCAAGGTGGCACAATCAAGGGAGAGGAGTTTATTCCTCTCTTGGCCTGCACACTGGTCTGGGAGCAGCCAAAAACTTTTCTGCCCAGAGTCTGGAAGTACTAGAAATCCTTCTCCACAACCACCTGCAGTTCTACCATGCCAGTGCTCCTCCTCACACAAGGTCTGTGCTCAGGGCTGAGATTCAGATCAGCTGCTCAGTTCCCTCAGCGCTTTAGTCAGAGGGCTCCAAAAATAGATACTGCCACTGCAGTTACTCCTGCTGGTGTTTCAGACAGCATTCCCTTCTCCTGGGTGAGGAAACTTTCCTACTGACCTTTGAAGCTGTCTTTGGCATCTGTGGTTTGAGGAATTTGTGAATCGAGACTGCTGCAGGTGGCAACTTGAAGTCTATTCCATGTCCTGTCCCTGGAGTGTCATGCAACCCATACTGAGCTGTTACCCACTTCATGCCCCATGCGATAGACCTTTCCTGTAAGTGTTCCAGGCTGTCCTGGGCTGGAAATCTCCTTTACTCTGCCATTTTGCGGCTTCCCACTGCTCTAGAATTTATTGAGTCATTTTTTACAGGTATTTTATGGGCTATGTGGGGGAGCTTCTACAAGTCTGTCTTTCTACTTTGCCATCTCCACTCTGCCATCCCATTCCTGCTCTTTTAACTTCAAATTCCTCCCTTTCTAATCTAAGCATCATAGTTACAGCTTCAGTTCCACACTACCTTACATTCTCTATACTCTATTGTTTACTAAATCTTAGCTCTAGGTTATTCCTGCCACTTACCTCTTTTCCTTCTACCCATATTCTGGTGAATACTTCAATTGGAAGCAGTCACATAACTATCCTAACTTCTTAAGCTACAAATTTATGTTATCAAATATCAACATGTTATTTGATGGATCTTGGAACAAGGCAACTCCCTGTATTTTTTCCTATTTGAATACCACCATATTTCCATAGAAGCTATTAAAAACTTCTCTCCTTAAGCTCCTCATGCTTTTTCTTCTCTCCACTTTATCTGTGGACTATTTTTATTTTACTGAGTGAAGTAAAGCCATTAGAAATTAGATCTCTTTGTTTCCTCTCCTTTGCCACCATTCCTTATTACCTGTTCCTTTTCTCTAGACTGATGAGTTGGCCACCCTTCCTTCCAAAACCAACCTCTCTACAGGTGTCCTTGATCTCATCCCCTCTGTTCTCCAACAAATTGTCTTATTTACTACCCTATGTAATATTTAGTGTCTTCTAATCAACTGTCTCCTTCCCTACTATCTTCCAGACATGCCCAATTCCCCCATATAATCCTTAAAATATTTTCATAAAAGCTTTCTATACTCATACCTTGCCTTAGTCTTATATCATTCATTTTTCAATTCTTTTTATTTAGTATTCCAAATCTACCATTCAACTGAAAATTCTCTCTCCAAAGTTCCCAGTAAACTGCTAATGTAATTTCCCACTGAATTCAATTTTTCACCTTACATTGTCATTCATATTTGACATTAATCTCTCCTTACATTCTACATAATATGGAAGAAGGAAAGGGTGAAAAGCATTTATGTAGCACCTATTATATATGAAGCACCTTTTGTAATAGGGTATAAATAAACATTTGTGAAATTCAGTTGAATCAAATCTTTAAGCAGGAAGGTTTGCCATCTCTTCTAAGCACAGTGCCTGATGCATAGTAGATCATAAGGTTTGACTGATTGATTGAAACCTTCCCCAGTCCTCAAAGACAACTATATCCCCATACCTACCAAGACATGCCTTGTAATTGATCTCACCATACTGAAGAAGTTACTTTGTTTTATTCTTCTCTGTATACACGTCATAAGTTTCCACTGACTTAGCTTTAACAGAATGTAAACTCTGAAGTCAGGAGCTATTTCTCTTTTTTTTTTTCTTTTTATCATCATTGCCTATCTCAGTACCTTATATATATATATATATATTAGGGATTTGCACATATGCTTGTTAAAATGAATGGAACAGGAAAAAGGTCAAAACAACATAGGTTTCAATGACAAGATTAAAACTGAGTTACTAATTATTCATTCTCTTATATTGACATTGCTGTCATATTGGCATGCTCTTAATTCAGTCATAGTGATGTGCTCTTAAGAATACACAATTCTTCTGTCAGAAAAATATTCTTTTTAGATCAGTTTTTCATCTTACCATTCTGACTCCATGGTTCTCCTTCCTGCTCCTTTAGTTATGATTAGTTTCCACTTTATTGTAAGTTTAAAGAAATAAATGTTACATGCCATTTGTTCTTATATCTTAATTAATCTATAAAAAAGAGCCATTTTGGTTGGAGAGCCAAACTGGAAGACAGGAAGAAAGGCATTCAAGTACAGCTTGGAACCTATACTGGCAATATGAGCTTGGGTAAGTAGCCTAATTTGTCAGTGCTCTTGCCAAATCCTGAAGGTTATGGATTACAGAGAAGGTGTCCCTACATTGATAGCAAGGGTTTTCTCGCATGACAGTTCTCTAGAAATCATAAGTCCCTATCTTTATCTTACAGTTTTGAGGTTGCTAGAGTTGCAGTGTTATGAGATTATTTTGGTCACTGATGACTGGGTACAACTTAGAATTGTCATGGAATCATAAATATTAAGCTGAAAGGGAACTTAGTGGTCATCAGCAATGAGAACAATAACATATGTACTGCTTACTTCACAGAATTGTTTCAAGGAAAACACAATCTTAAAACAGTATGCTGTTCAGTCATTCACTGTAGTTTGACTCATCTTGACCCTATATGGGGTTTTCTTGGCAAAGATACTGGAGTGGTTTGCCATTTATTTCTCTAGTTCATTAAGGTAAACAGAGGTTAAGTGACTTGCCCAGGGTCACACAGTTAATGAGTGGCTGAGGCTATTCCTGACAGTTCTTCCTGACTCCAGACACAGCATTCTATTCTGCCTAGTCACCTAGATTCATCCTAAAACAATTCAGTGATTAATTATCATCACCACCATCATTATCATCATTATTATCTTTATTACCACTACTTCTTGGTATTAATGTACTTGATTCATCTGAAAAAACATACAAACAAACAAACATATCTTTCCCAATGTGTAGTTTGCTCTTTTTTGGGGGGACACTATCCTGTCTCTTTGTCTAAACTTATGGTGAGATTCACAAATCCTTTAGGAGGAAAAGAATTCTCTTGATAGATTGATCAGGGTCAGGTTTAGTTCAGAGGAAAATGTCTGAAATCTTCTGACTTGCCAATAAACACAGGCTTTTTACTTAGAAGTATTCTGAATTCAGTTTCAGGCTTAACAATTGAATGGAGGAAAAATCTAATAGGATTCTTTTTAACTGGAAAGAAAGAAATACCATCAAATTATCCTTCTAATGTAGTGTATAAACTAGAAAGGAAGGCAATGCCATAGGATCTTGTTACTCATTGCATATAAAAAGGTATTTAAGAGGAGATTAAATTGAAGTATATTCAGCATAATGTTAATTGATGTAGAAAATGTCAACTCAACTTGCTCATAATAGTTAGAGATGAGCAAATGATTCAAAGTAATTTCAGCTGTGATGAACTTGCTCATTCAACATTCTCATTCTGGCCCTCTTTATACTGTGACCTTGAGAAGAGAGTTTTAACAAAAAAAAAAAATTTAAAAGTACTTAATCAGAGCTTTGGCTCATCTATATTACCCATGATTTTCTTAGAACTGAAACTTAGACATCACAATTTATTAAAATTTGATACAGTGTTGCCCACTCTAAGAAAATTTAATCTTCTGTATTTTTATTTTTCTCCCTTTCTTTCTCCAGACACATAATCCATCTACCTAGTTATCTATCTATCTATCTATCTATCTATCTATCTATCTATCTATCTATCTATCTATCTGTCTTTATCTGATGTAAAACATAACACATGCATATTATATTTTGTTATATTTTATTCTTATATGCCTAGGTGTTGTTATGTGTTTGGCTCTTAACAAAGTAAAATATATCTTTTTTAAAGTCTGGTCATATCTTTTTCATCTAAATTCCAACATTCTTCATTGTAAGAACTAATTCTGATTATGTACTTTGCATAGTATGTGGTACACACAGTCTTATATGTGACAATTCACTGGGCCAATATTCCACTATAGATAGCTTATTCTGTGTGATAAAGGTTGTGTGCCCCAATTTCGATTAGTATCTCCCTTGGTACTCATTATTAGATGATTCTGTTAAATTAATTTCAGTTCAATTTAATTCAATGAGTAGGTACAATGCAACTACTATATACAAGAGAAGGTGAAAGTTCTTATCTAAACAGAGCAAAAAGATGATGATAAAAGGTGAAATGAGTAATTTTGATGAAAGATTTCTGCATAACCAAAATAAAATGAATTAAAATCAGAAGGGAAAAAAGTATGGGGGGATATCTTCAAAGCAAATTTCACTGACAAGAGTTCTACTATTCAGGCTATATAAAGAAGTTACTCTAATATGTAAGAATAAAAGCCATTCACCAGTACATGTGGTTAAAGTTCATAGGAAAAGTCAGCTCTGAAATGAAGAAATATAAGCTATCAATAACCATAAAATTTTTGTGTTACCAATTATAAGAAAAATGCTATCAAAATTGCTCTGATGTTCTACTCATTCAATTGCTAAAGATGGCAAAAGAAGACAATAGCAAGTATTGGAAAGACTGTGAGAGGACATGTAGACTAGTATACTGTTGGTGGAAAAAGAAATTGGTCTAATCATTCAAGAAACAATTTGGAAGTACACATTTTGTCCCAGTGATGCTGCAATTAGGTACATATCTCTAGTTGGTCAGGTAGCAAAAAAAAAGACATATGTAAAAGAATATTTATAATATTATTATTATTATTATTATTATTATTGTGTGCTTTAGCAAAGAACTGGAAATAAAATAGATATCCATCAATTGTGAAAAGATCTGAACAAATAGTATTATATGAATGTAATGAAATTTTCTTGTACCATAATAAATGAGGACAGATTAAGAGAAATATGGGAAAACTGGTACAGAGTAACATTAATAGCACCAGAAGAATAATTTAGGTGAAGGACACAATAATATGAGGGGTAACAACTCTGAAAAACTTCAGAATTTGATTAAAATGGTGATCCATCATGAGTTCAAAAGAAAAGTGAAGTACCTCTTGGTAAAGATGATGAATTAAAGGTACATAAAGAGACACATTCTCAGCTACAGTAAGAATCCTAATTGATTTTACATATACATATATATATATATATGTATATAGATATATATATACACACACCTTTACCTCTATTACATATTAAATTAAACTTATGTTTTATATATGTAATTTACATTTAGATATACATTTGTTATAAGGGAGTTTTGTATTTTTTTTTTTTTTTTTGCTTTGAGAGAAGAGTGGAGTGCTGGGAAGTGGAAGATAATAAAATAAAATCAATAAAGCATTTTAACAGTTTTGCGAACAAAACTGTCCTAGTTCTTTTGAAAAATGCTTATTTTCTGAGAAGATTTCTGCTTCCATAAAAATCAAAAGAAGGAATATACCAATCCCTATTTAATATATATGTGGAATGATGCTATTTGTAGTTAATTGCAAAGAATGTACAGTTAAATTAACCCCTTTATCAATTTAATTTGTATTGTTCACATGACAAAATGATTATGAATAATTCAAAATATAAAATATTTTGAAAATAACAAACATTATTATGACAATAATAAAAATTATTAAATACTATTAATTTTCTCATTTTTCCCTAACAATTACATTGCATATATCTTTTACTTATAAATTGAAACTAACCATATTTTGGGGTTTCATAGTGTAAAAGAAAGCCTTCTGACACATCCAAGATGTCCTGCTATCACAAGTTCTTTGATCTGTTTTTCTAAAAAGAAAGGCAACTTTTGTGGGGTCAACAATTACTTTAATCAAGTACATGTATCATTTACTTAGTTCAGTGTAGAAAGTCAGCATCCTGAATTTCAGAGAAAATACAGAGCAATTGAAATCCACAGAAAAAGCTTCCAACTCTCTGACAGTAAGCAATGCATTCTTCACAAATCAACAGAGATATCTGGCCATACAAATGTAGTTTCCAGAGACAGAAGCACCAACATCTGGGTTTTCCAAGCTGGGGGGTACCTCTTAGCCACTGCCCAGAGTCTCATCTGGCCAAACACTTCCAATGAGTAAACTCAAAAGAAAACCCCACCTCAGAATCTATCTATCTATCTATCTATCTATCTATCTATCTATCTATCTATCTATCTATCTATCTGTCTGTCTGTCTGTCTGTCTGTCTGTCTGTCTGTCTGTCTGTCTATCTATCTATCTATCTATCTATCTATCTATCTATCTATCTTTACATTTTTCAGAGCCAGAGGGCATCACAGTCCTTGAGAACCAGTGCCTCATGAGGAAAAGGTGTGGGGCTTCCTACAAATCTCCCCTAATCAAACTCCCCTTAATAGTCAGGTCCATTAATGGATGAGGAAGATCTTTAATCTCATTATCATCATGCATACATAAAGCAAATATCTGATAGTTGACTCCTATTGAGTTTATAGCATTATTGAAGTTTCACCAGTAAATAACAATATACATTTTCATAATTTTTATAAGTGAAGCCAAATATTTTAAAATGAAAACTGACTACTATGACAAAGTTATTATTACCTGTTTTAAATTATACTTCATTATTTAACAGTTTTCAAATCTCTGCTTTTATCACATTCTCTTAGTAGTTCAGTTCATAATCTTACAACATCTAGATCAAAAATGTTTTTCTAACAGTGCTTCTGATATAGTGGTTTCTCATATTTTACAATATAAGAAAAAATAAAAATACAATAATACTATGCACAATTGAATGTATTTTAAACATGAAACAAAAGTTATGACCAGTCAGATTATGTCAATTCAGATGAATACATTTTCAAATTATTTTGCATAAAATCGTTCATTTTATCACCTTTGGCATTTTATACTAATCACATCTAAAACCTGGTATGGAGATATCTTTTTTATTTTTGGTTTTATAAAAAGTGTGTTGTATTCATTCTTTATTTTTGAAGAGGACCATGACATCAGAGAAATGATGACATGACTTGCACTAGCTATAACCAGTTTATTTACAGAGTAATTATAAAATCTCACTGGGTAATATTTACTTATCACATTTATGAGAAAGCTTTCTAAGTAATAAATATTACTGCCATTTTGATTTATAAATATTAAAAAAACCCAAACACAATGATAAATTTTTATTTTTCAATATTTAAAAGTTCTTAATTTAGACAGACTCTTGAATTGGTGGGTCATACCCATCAGATCTTTCTACTTCTATGCCTGTTTCATCTCCTGAAGGTGAGAGCCACCACCTTCACCATGCAATTCCATTAGGTTTCCCAATTCAAATATGGGCTTCTTGAGCATCTTAACTTTTCAGACAAATACATCATGGAGAGGGTAAATGCATTGGCAAGTCTTTTCTATGTCTTTTCCAATGCTGTCTGCAATTACTTTATTGACAGCTTCTTTCAAGTCATTCATCTGAACATCTTGGTCATGATTTTCCTCATTTTCTTATGAATTTGATGGACTTGTTTGTGGTGAGCATAAGAGGTCTTATGGATCTGGGTGTTGCTCTTTTTGGTAAAACCAACACAAAAGAGATTGAGTAAGTACCCATCAGAAGTTTTGACATTTACATGGGCTTTTATCATGGTGATTCTTGATTTTAATCCTAGTTCTTCTGGAGTATCATATTCTGTATCCTTCAATCCCTTAATGTAGAAGCTGCTAGATCCTGTGTTATCCTGATTATATTTCCACCATATTCAAATTCTTTCTTTCTGGCTGCTTGCAATATTTTCTCCTTGACTTGGGAACTCTGGAATTTGGCTACAATGCTCCTGGGAGTTTTTCTTTTTGGATCTCTTTCAGGAGATGTTCAGTGAATTCTTTCAATATTTATTTTACCCTCTGGTTCCAGAATATCAGGGCACTTTTCCTTGATAATTTCATGAAAGATGATGTCTAGGATCTTTTTATGATCATTGTTTTCAGGTAGTCCTATAATTTCTAAATTGTCTCTCCTGGATCTATTTTCCAGGTCAGTTGTTTTTCCAAGGAGATATTTCACATTGCCTTCTACTTTTTCATTCTTTTGGTCTTGTTTTGTGATTTTTTGGTTTCCAATAAAATCATTAGCCTCCATCTGTTCCATTCTCCTGGTCTGCACTCTGCTATTTCCTAGGAAGGAGTCCTGATCCCTAAGGATAATAATCAGTATTGCTCCTCAAGTCCCATATTCCACTGGAACAGGAAATAATACTCTTCCTGATAATAATTCTTTATCGAAAGTGTTTTTCTCTGCTCTTGAACAAGTGGGTCTAGGTAATGGATTTGCCAAACAGCATGTGCTCCTATGTCCATTGCTTGAACAGGGGTCCATGTAATCTGTTTCTGACAATTTGGTAAGTCCCCTTTCCATCTTTGACTTGAAGGTTCTTGAAGCTGCTTCTGCTTCTGTCACCCTCACTGAGTGCTCTCACTGGTGCTTGATCCCACTAGGTTCCAGGGTAGTCTTCTCCCCCATATCATAGATCTCTCTTGCCAACATTCTACATTTTCTTGAGCTGGAAGGATGTCTCTGTCCAACTTTTTGTTGGCTATGTCACTCTGGGATACAATATAAGACATTATCTTAAAGTTGTTTAAGTTGTCTGGGTTTTCAAAGCCAGTGGGGGGGGATGGTGCTCCTTAGTGGCTTCCCATAGTCTGGTCTGGCTAAACAAATCACTTCCAGTCACTAAACCCAAAGTACTCAAAGTAAAACCTCACCTCAGAGTAGTTATATATTATTCAGAACCAGAGGGCATCACAACCTGTGAAAACCAGTGTCTCATTAACAAAAGGTGTGGGCCTTCCTATAAATCTTCCCAGGTTCGTTAATGGGTGGGAAAGATATTTAATCACGTTATTCAATCAGATGCATACATTGGTTAAAATAATTAGTTACAACAAATGGAGAAGTTTTCAATGCTGCAGATAAGTTCACTTATCTTGGTGGTGTACTTACCAGGGATGTACACATTGACAATGAGGTCGACACACACATTGCCGGAGTTAATATAGTGTTTGGGAGGCTCTGAAGAAAAGTATGAGAGAGAAGAGGTAATAGGCCAACTACCAAACTGAAGGTCTACAGAGTTGCTGTGCTGATCTCATTGTTGTATGCCTGTGAAACATGAACAGTGTACCAGCTCTGTGTCAGAAAACTCAATCACTTCCATTTGAACTGTCTTAGAAAAATTCTGAAGATCACTTGGCAGCATAAGATACCAGACATTGAGGTCCTTACTCAAACTAAACTGCCAAGCATTCAAACTATGCTTCAGAGAGCAAAAATTCTGATGGGCTGGCCATGATGTTTGAATGCAAAATGTATGCTTGCCAAAAAGACTATTTATGAATAACTCACACAGGGCAAGCAATCACATGGTGATCAGAAGTAGTGATATAAGGATACTCTCAAGGTCTCCCTCAAAAACTTTGGATTTGATTGTGTAACCTATGAGACACTGGCACTGGACTACTCAGCATGACATGCCCACATCAAAAATGGTACTATGCTGTGTGAGCAAAGAATTGCGACATTACAAATTTGGATGCACAGATTTGGAGTATTCACCCCAAATGTTCACACATTTCTCTCTGTGTTATATCTGTGCACTAGAGCTTGTATTGGTCTGATCAGCCACAGCTGAACACGTTGAAACTTGAGTATGTCATGGTGATGTCATTTTTATCCTCTTTAAAAAGGAAGGACAACAATCATTCAATCAGAGGCACTTGATTATACTGCAACAAAAAATGAATTGTCAATACAGAAAATTATACATCTTAAAATGCTGGGTCAAGATCTGAACATGGAACAGATATTGTCTAAAGAAGTCACAGATCAGCAGGACAAAAATACTTATTGGCTTTTAGGTTTAGTTTATTTTTCATTATTTGAATTTTTTTTCAAATGTTAATATGAGGGCATGAGCTAAAGTAGTGACCATTTGAATGAAGTCCATGTATCAATCAATAAGCATTTATTAAGCAATTATTTTGTTCTAGGCATTCTGCTAAGTTGGTAGATACAAACACAAAAAAAGAGACATCTTTGATCTCAAAAATATAGCATTCTAATTGGGAAGACAGTATACAAAAGGAAACTGAAAAGAGGTGAGAAGGCTATGGAGGAGAAAGAAGAGGGGAAGAAATGTTTTTTCTTTTTCTTTCTTTTTTTTTTTTTGCTTTGTATGCCAACCTCTAGTACATAGTTGAAAATCTATTTATTTCAATTTCAAAAGGGTTTAGAACTCTGAACAACACAATGATAAACCAAATCTGAAAAATGAAGGTGAACTATTACACTCACCTTTTAACTGAGAATTTTAAATTCAGAAAAAAATACCTTTTAGAATATTGCCAGTATGGGAATTTGTAGTGCAAGGGGTATGATGATATTTATTAAGGTCTTTATTTTATAGTTTTTTTAAATTAGATCAATATAATGGGGTAGGGAAGAGGTCGTGAGAACAACTTTCTAAAAAGAAAAAGCAGCAAAATATTTATTCTGTGGTATGGCACATTTGAGGGCATCTAGATAACAAGTCAGGAAGACCTGAATTCAAATATGTTCTCAGATACTTACTAGCTCCATGAACCTGGGCAAGTCATTTAATGTTGGTCTTTGGAGAAGGAAATGGCAGACTACTCCAGTATCTTTGCCAAGAAAGCCCAATGGATAGGATGGTCTAGGGGGGTCATGAAAAGTCAGATAAGACTAAATGACTGAACCACAACATTTACTTCAATACTATGTCCTGACGTGTAGCGGTATTTCTTTGAAGTAAAACCAGGACGAAAGTCATTGACAGTAAAGATTAGAAAGTTTTCCATCTTCTCTCTCAGAATATATCATCTCAGTATCTATGCAACCAGGACTTTTGTGTCAAAATACGGTGTAATGTCAGATTTGCAAGAGAAAGGGGGAAAAAAAAAACCTTCTTTCTGTGAGTTGGCAACTTTTGACACCTGACATTGTCCATCAAGAGGATATGGGAATGGATTTTAGTTTAGTGCCTCAGGATATGGTGTCATTTCTGTTAGAGTCCAAGGTATCCTTGAAGGAGACTGTGTTTTCCTTTAACCCTCCTGCCCAGAGGCTGTCTCAATAGAATCAAATTGTCTTAGAAAAGCAAAACAAATGAAAGAGTTGCACTTTGACCTAAAATGAAGCATAACATAAGGTGAAAAAAGAAGATAACAAGCATTTCTGGAATTAGATTCAGGGAAAAAAAAAATGTTGCTTTTGGAAAGTATTACATCACACAGAAACTATGTATATTCTCTCATGAAAATTTACAATTCAAGGCAATTAAATTTACTGATTCACCTAGAATATATTTATTGAAAACCTATTCCTTTTTCAGTACCATACCAGGCATTGTGGAAAATAGAGAAGTAATGTAAGAAATGGTAGCTGGATTTTAATTGCTTTTAGTTATTTGGGAGACAACTGGAAAATGCATACTACAATATAGGTGTATACTACACAGAACCAGGAAGTATCTAATAGGGCTGTTCTTCAAAGAAGGGAGACAGCACTATGAATTGGAATGATTGAGAAAGTTTACATGGGACGATATTGATTTTGCACTGGCCATGGAAAAAAAAAAAAAAAAACCCAGGAATCCAATTCTCCTTTGAAAGTATGTAAGCATTCTCACAAACTACATCAAAGTCTCCCTGACATTGTGCCTCAGGCTGAGTTTGGAGGAATTTTCTTCTTCAAGAGTAAGGAGTGCTTTGTTTCTCCATCTGGAAACTGGCAATCTGCAAACAGACAAGATACTGAAATGAACACTGGCAGTAGACCATGGCTGACTACTGGATTGATGATCTGTGCCTTTCAGTGTTTTAGATTCTCCAGGGACAGGAATATCTGCCTGCTACCTATATCCCTGATAGCAAAGTTTGCTGTGACTAGCAGATGCAAGGAGGAATTTGGATGTGTAAACTACCTCATGATAGTGTTTGGAACTCTGGAAAACTGCATTAAATTCTCTTAGGCAAGTGAGATCCCATCAGTTGGTCCACAAATGTGATTCATTTTACTTTCAATAAAAAGGCATTAGAAAAAAAGAGGCACCAGGCAGATTCAAAGTACTTCCAGTCACTACCCAGGAGCCCTTTCTAATTACGTGGTTCTTTTATTCCTGTCTCCCTAAAACATGTGATCCAGAAGTAATTTTAATTTAAATTTTAAAAATCTTCTTTACATATTTTTTTGAATGGTTAAGAAGATAAAGAACCAGGAAAAGATGGAGTTAGAAAGGAATCAGTCTGTAATCATCTGGTTGGAGGCAAGAATGAAATCATATTAACCAAAATGTTTTAGAACTCAAATCACCTGAGAAAATGGAAAAGAATAATTACAAGCAAGACTTTTTAATATTTTTTCAGATTTTTCCAGAAGTAAAACGTAATGCTCCTGTGATGATTAAATGACTCCCTGTCCTCCTGCCTCCAGTTTTCTTTTAAAGGCTAGTGTGCTTTTAAAATTAAACCTTGCCATTACATTTTCTTTCTCTTTTTTTTGACAATGTCATTTATATTATATGAATTCCAAGATGAACATCAACAACTAGGATAGAGTATATGTTTATAATCTTAACTTTCTTATCTGAAAATTGTCCTAGTTGTGAGATATGTGTGGGAAGACCATAATTCTTGCTAAGAGTTTTTGACCAAAGCCTTCTTGCCTACCGAAGAGGATATAGCTATCGGGAGGTAGGTGGTTCTATGGATAGAATCCTGGACCTGGAGTTGAGAAGACCTGATTTCAAATCTTGCCTCACAGAGTTATTAGATGAATGTCCCTGAGAAGTCAATTTCAGTCTCTTCATCTGTAAAATGGGGCTAATATTCACCCCTCCTTCACAGGTTTGTTGTGATCAAATCAGATGACATACATAAAACCTTTGTAAGGTAAAAAGTGCTAGATAAGTCCTAGCTATTACAAGAAACAACAGCAAACATTAATGTTATTTTTAATTGTGGAAAATAGGGCAACCCTATCACAGAAGCTTTTAGCCTTGGTCCTGGCTCAGCAGACCAGTTGTGAGACCTCCCGCCTCCACAAAGAAGGCAAATTGGGAGTTCCAGAAGAAGTGTAACTAAGTGAGGCCACCCCAGCACAGTAGTCAAGCCAAAATGCACCAGAGGCCCAGTTGTGGGAAACAAGTGACCAGGCCCTTGTCTCCTAGCATGAAAATTTTGAGACAGTGACCCCTGTGACCCAGGAGCAGAACTCAACTTTAAAAGTGAGAAAATAGGATGAAAACTGAGTAAAAGGAAGAAAAGTGCTCTGACCATAGAAAACTACTATGGTGATAGAACATCAAAACACAAACTCCAAAGGAGACAGTGATGTCAAAACACCTATATGCAAAGCCTCAAAGGGAAATAGGAAATTAGTTTCAAGCCCAAAAAGTTCTCTTGGAAGAGCTCGAAAAAAGTTTTAAAAATCAACTAAGAGAGCTAGAAGAAAAAATTAAAATGAGTTATTCAGTAGAAATATGAGAAAAAGAAAAATGTTTGAATTTCAATATTTCTATTTTAGTATTTAATTGGGGATTTTTTAATTTATTCTTTTTCTAGCTTTTTTAGTTGCATGCTGAATTTATTGATCTCTTTCTCTATTTTACTGATGTAAGAATATAGAGATATAAAATTTCTCTTTGGTGGCATCCCATAAGTTCTCATATGTTGTCTCAGTATTGTCGTTCTCTGATGGAATTATCGATTGTTTCTATTATTTGTGGTTTGATCCATTCATTCTTTTTTTGTTGTTGTTGATAAATATATTGACATTATTTCCATCTTGTGGCATGACATTGATATGATCTCAATCTTTTTTTTAAATTTTTTAAAATTATTTGTTTTCAGTTTTCAAAAATCACTTCCATAAGTTTTAAATTTTCTCTCCTTCCTTCCACCCTCCCTCCCCAAGACAACATGCAATCTTATATGGGTTCTACACATACATTCTTATTAAACACCTTTTCAATTACTCATGTGGCATAGAAGTATTAAAATGAATGGGAGAAACCATGAGAAAAACCAAAACAAAACATAACACAAGAGAAAATAATCTGCTTCATTCTGCATTCTGATCCCATTGTTCTTTCTCTGGATTTGGATGACATTTTGCAACATGAGTCCTTTGGAAGTGTCACTGAAAGTGCTAAGTCTATCAAAGACAGTCCTCACGCACTGTGATTGTTACTATGTATACTATTCTGGTTCTGCTAACTTCACCCAGCAACAGTTCAGGTAAGTCTTTCCAGGTTTTTCTGACATTCAACTGTTCATCATTTCTTATAGCCTAATAGTATTCCTTTATATTCATATACTACAACTTGTTCAACCATTGCTCAATTGATGGGCATCCCCTAGATTTCCAGTTGTTGGCTACAACAAAAAGCTACTATAAATATTTTTGTGTATGCAGATCCTTTTCTCATTTTTATGATCTCTTTGGGATACAGTCCTAGAAATGGGTTGTTGTCCTTCATTCTTGAAGAAGATCAAAATGACATCACCATGATAAGAAAAGTTTCAGTGTGCAACTCTGGCTGAGCAGACCAATACAGGCTCGAAATGCTCTACCACAGATTGGGCACAGACAGTTCTCGTGAATATTTGGGGTGGGTACTCTAATTTCCTGCATCCTATATTTCTCAGTTCTGCTTTGCTCATAGAGCACAGAATCTTTTCTGACATGGGCATGCCATGCTGAGCAACTGTCTCACACATCACACAGTCAAACACAAAGTTCTTGAGAGAGACGTTGAGTGTATAGTTCTTTGGGGTTGTAGGGTGTGTTGAGGGAGGACCAATACCTTTGAGTTCTTTGGGCAGAGTTCCAAAGTACTCTCTGGAATAGTTGAATCAGCTCACAGCCTCAGCAGCATTGAATTAGTATCGTAATTCTCCCACATATTCTGCAACATATATCGTTTTCCTGTTGTGTCATGTTAGCCAGTTTTATAGGTATGATGTGTCTGACTTCCATCTCTCAATTCATTAGTTATTTAGAGTATTTTTATATGAATACAGATAGTTTTAATGTCTTCCTCTGAAAACTGCCTGTTCATATCCTTTGACCATTTGTCAATTGGGGAATGACTTGTATTCTTGTAAATTTGACTCAGTTCTGTATATATTTTAGAAATGAGGACTTTATCACAGAAACTAGATGTAAAAAATTCTTTCCCAGGTTTTAACCTCCCTTCTAATCTTGGTTGCATTGGCTTTGTTTGTGAAAAAACTTTTCAATTTAATGTAATTAAAATTTATGCATTTGAATTTCAGAATGTTCTCTATCTCTTCTTTTGTCATATATTTCTCCATTCTCCATGAAACTTACAAATAGACTATTCCTTACTCCCCTAATTTGTTTATGGTATCTTTATAGCTAGATAGTGTACTTATTTGGACTGCTTTCTGGTATATGGTGACAAGCATTGTTCTGTGCCCAGTTTCTGCCACACTATTTTCCAGATTTTTGTCAGACAGTGAGTTCTTGGGGTTCATGGATTTATCAAACAGTAGACTGCTCTAGTCATTGTCTTGTGTACCTAACCTATTCTACTGATCTACTCATCCCTTCCTTAGCTGGGAGCAAGGGGTTTTGATGGTTATTGCTTTAAAATATACTTTGACAGCTGTTATGTTTCGGCCAACCTTCCCTAGCATTACTTTTCATTAATTCCCTTCAGAGTCTGAAACTTCTGTTCTTCTACATGAATTTTGATATTACTTTTTCTAGCTCTATAAAATATTTTTGGTAGTTTGATATGCTACTGAATAGGTAAATTGTTTATGTAGAAGTATCATTTTTATTATATTAGCTGAGCCTACCCATGAGCACCTGATGTTTTTCCAATTATTTAGATATGACTTTTGTAATTGTGTTGGCATAATCCCTGTGTTTATTTTGACAGATGTACTCTCAAATATTTTATCATGTCTACGATAACTTTAAATGGAATTTCTCTTACTATCTCTTGTTTTTAGGCTTTGTTAATAATATATAGAAGTGCAGATGATTCATGTGGGTCAAGGAAAACTGCCTTGAGGTCCTAGATCCAGACGGCAAAATAGTCATCAAAAGAATCCACCAATCACTTCCTAAAAGACATCTAATATTGGAAATGCCAAGGAATATTGTTGTCAAATTTCAGAATTATGAGGATAAGGAGAAAATACTGCAAGCAGCCAGAAAAAAAAGCAATTCAGATATCAAAGGACTATAATCAAGGACCTTGCAGCTTCTACATTAGATCAGTGTTGTTGGAATATGATATTCTGTAAGGCAAAGGAGCTTGGAATGCTACTAAGGATCAATTACCCAACATAATTTATCATAAACTCTCAGGCATAGAGATGAACATTCATTGACATATGGGCTTTCTAGAGCTTCCTGATGAAAAGGTCAGAGTTCAATAAAAAATTTGACCTTCAAATACAAGACTCAAGAGATGGATAAAAAGGAAAACGGGGAAAAAAATCCTTGTTATTCAATATGGGCAACCTTTTTACATCCCTCTATGGGAGGATGATAATTATTAATCTTGAGAATTGTATATTTATTATGGCATTTAAAAGGGGTTATATATAGATAGAGGCAATGGGTATAAATTAACTGATGTGATGATAAAAATATAAATTAAAGGGTGCAAAGGGATTGTCATATGAGAAGAGGAAAGGAGGAGGGAGAAAAGTGCAAATTACATCACCTGAAGAGGTACAAAAGCATAGTATAGTAGACAGAAAAGAAGGAGAGAGAGGAGCATTGTTGGAAATTTACTCTCATCTGATTTGGTTCAAGGAGGGAATATCATACTCAGTTAAGTATAAAAATCTAATTTGCCCTACCAGCAATATGAGGGGAACGGGGAAAGAAAAGAGAGGGGACTATTAGAAGGGAAGAAAGAAGTAGTAAGGGAAAAGGAAAAGAAAAGAAGGGGGACTAATAGAAGGGAGGAAAGATGGAGGAAGGGAGTTGTCAAAAGTAAAACTCTTTTGATGAGAGTAAGGTAGAAGGGAGAAATAAAAGCATAAATGGGGTGGGAGACATAGTATAGAAAGACACAGATAGCAATCATAATTGTTAATGTGAATGGGTTGAACTCTTCCATAAAACAGGGTGGATAGCAGAGTGAATTTAAAACCAAAGTCCTACAACAGGTTGTTTGCAAGAAACACATCTGAAACATGGGGATACACATAGAGAAAAGGTAAAAAGCTAGAATAAAATTTATTAAGCTTCAGCTAATATAAAAGGAAAAAAGCAGGGGTAGCAAAATCCTAATCTCAGAAAAAGCAAAATCAAAAACAGTTCTAATCAGAAGATATAAGGAAGGAAACTATGTCCTGCTAAAAAAAAGGTAAGGAAGAAAACTATATCCTGCTAAAAGGCATCATAGACAATGAAATAATATCATTGCTAAACATATTATGCACCAAGTGGTATAACATCTAAATTCTTAGAGGAGAAGTCAAGGGACTTACAGAAAGAAATAGACAGCAAAACTATACTAGTTGAGTACCTCTCACTCCCCCTCTCCCTCTTTGAACTTGATGAATCTAACCTCAAAATTAACAAGAAAGAAGTTAAGGAGGTGAATATAATTCTAGAAAAGGTAGACATGATAGGCCTCTGGAGTAAAATAAATGGGAATAGAAAGGAATATACCTTTTTCTCAGTGGTACATGGCACAAATACAAAAATTGCCTATGTACTAGGGCACAAAAATCTCATAATCCAGTGCAAAAAGGCAGAAATGCATCCTTTTCAGATCACAATACAATAAAAATTATTTGTAATAATTGGTCATGGAAAAATAGATAAAATATTAATTGAAAACTAAATAATCTAATCCTAAAGAATGAGTAGGTCAAATAAGAAATCATAGAAAAAGTCAATAACTTCATTCAAGAGAAGGACAATAATGAGACAGCCTACCAAAACTTACGGGATGAAGTGAAAGCAGTACTTAGGGGAAATTTTATATCTGAATGCGTAACATGAATAAAATAGAAATAAAGGAGATCAATGAATTGGGATGCAAATAAAAAAGCTGGAGAAAGAAAAGGAGTCTTGAAAATTCCCAACTAAATACCAAATTTGAAATACTGAAAAACAAAGGAGAGATTAATAAAATTGAAATTAAGAAAATTATCAAACTAATACAATAAACTAAGAATTGGTTTCATGTAAAAACAATAAAATTGATAAATCTTTGGTCAATTTGATTAAGAAAACAAAGAAGAAAACCAAATTACCAGTATCAAAAATGAAAAAGGATGAACTTACCTCCAATGAAGAAGAAATTAAAACAACAATTATAAATTAGCTTGCCCATTATATGCCCCAAAATTTGGCAATCTTGGTGAAATGAATGAATATTTACAAAAACTATAAATTGATCGGGTTAACAGAAGAGGAATTAAAGTACTTAAATAAATACACTCAGAAAAAATAAATTGAACCAACCATCAGTGAATTCCCTAGTGCAAAATCTTTAGCGTCAGATGTATTTACAAATAAATTCTATCAAACATTCAAAGAACAGTTAATACCAATATTACATAGACCATTTGGGAAAACTGGCAAAGAGGGAGTCCTATCAAAATTTCTTTTATGATTCAAATATGGTGCTGACACCTAAAATAGGAAGAGTCAAAACAGAGAAAGAAAATTATAGACCAATTTCCATAATGAATATAGAGGCAAAAATTTAAATAAGATTGTAGCAAAAAGATTACAGAAGATTATCAAGAGAATAATACACTTAGATCAGGTTGAATTTATACCAGGAGTGCACGACTGGTTCTGTTTAGGAAAACTATTAGCATCATTGATCACATCAACAATAAAACTAACAGAAACAATATGATTATCTCAGTAGATGCAGAAAAAAATCTTTTTACAAAATACAATAAGCATTCTTATTAAAAAAAAAGGAGAACATAGGAATAAATGAAGTCTTCCTTAAAATGATATATAGCATCTACCTAAAACTATCAGCAAGCATTAATGGGGATTAATGGGGATAAGCTAGATGCATTTCCAATAAGATCAGGGGTGAAACTAGGATGTCCATTATCACCACTATTATTCAATATGATACTAGAATTATTAGATTTAGCTTTATAGAAATGAAGGAAAGAAAAAGAAATTGAAAGAATTAGAATAGGCAAAGAAGAAACTAAGTTATCACTCTTTACAGATGATATGATGGTACACTTAGAGAATCCTAGAGAATCAAGTAAAAAATACCACTATAAACAATTTTAGTCAAGTTGTAGGATACAAAGTAAGCCCACATAAACCATCTGCATTTTGATATTTTATTAACAAAGCCCAATATTAAGAGATAGAAAGAGAAATCTCATTTAAATTTACTGTAGACACTATAAAACATTTGTGAGTTGACCCATTTATTCTTTAGGTTTAGATTATTTCCTTCACAATTAAGTTTTAGTTTACCTTTTCCTGGCTGTTTATTTATATCATATATTTCCATCATAATCTGAAAAGGAAGAATTTAATATTTCTGCCTTTCTTCATTGTATTCTATATTCATTTACAGTAGTAAATGAATATAATAATCTACTATTTGATAAACCTAAAGACAATAATTTCTGGGATAAGAACTTGTTATTTGACAAAAATTGCGGGCAATATTGGAAAGTAGTGTGTCAGAAATTATCCATAGAATGAAATTGCACCCACTATACTGAGATAAGGTCGAAATGAGTACACAGTTTAAACATAAAGGATGATACCATAAACAAATTAGGAGTCAAGGAATAGGTTACCTGTCACATCTGTGGAGAAGGGAAGAATCTATGACCAAACAAAAGTGAGGCAGAGCATTTTGGGATACAAAATGGATAATTTTGATTACATTAAATTAAAAGCTTTTTACACAAACAAACCAATGCAACCAAGATTAGAAGAAAAGCAGAAAGCTGGCAAAGAATTTTTATAGCCACCATTTCTAAAATATATTGAGAAATGAATTAAATTCATAAGAATACAATTCATTCCCCAATTGACAAATGGTGAAACGATATGAATGGTCAGTTTTCTGCTGAAGAAATCAAAGCTACCTTTGATTCATATAACTTCATATAACATTCATATAACTTCATAACTTTGAAGTTATATAAAATATGCTTTAAATCACTACTGATTAGAGAAATGCAAATTATAACAACTCAGAGGTACCACGTCACACTTATCAGATTGGTTTATATGACAGAAAAATGATAAATGTTGGAGAAGATTGCAAAAATTGTAACACTGGCATTGTTGATGGAGTTGTGAAATGATCGAGCCATTCTGGAGCTCAATTTGTAACTATGCCCAAAGAGCTATAAAATTGTGCATACCCTTTGATCCAGTGATACAGGTCTGTATCCCAAAGACACAGACCTACTAGGTGTATATCCCAAAAAGATAACATAAAAGGAAAAAATACTCACACGCACAAAAATATTTATAACACCTCTTTTTGTGGTTGCCAAGCATTGGAAATGGAGGGGATGTCCTTCAGTTGAGGAATGGCTGAACAAGTTGTTGTATATGAATGTAATGAAATACTATTGTTCTATAAGAAATTATGAGCAGTCAGTTTTCAGAAAATCCTGAAAAGGTTTACATGAACTAATGCTGAGTGAAGTGAGCAGAACCAGGAGAACACTGTACACAGTAAGAGCAACATTGTTCAATGATCAACTATGATAGACTTAGCTTTCCTCTGCAATACCATTATCCAAGACAGTTCCAAAAGACTCATGATGGAAAAGGCTAACTAACCCCATCCAGAAAAAGACTGATGCAGTCTGAATGCAGATCAAAGCATACAATTTTTACTTTGATTCTTTTCTTTCTCATGGTCTTCCTTTTATTTTGATTCTTCTTTCACAGCATGACTAATGTAGAAATTTGCCTAACATGATTGTACATGTATATAACTTGTATGAGATTGCTTGTTCTCTTGGGGACAGATGATGGAAAGGAGGGAGAAAAAGTTGGAATGACAAATCTTACAAAAATGAATGTTAAAAACTGTCTTCATATGTAATGGAAAAATAAAAGAAATATTAAGGAAGAATAAAAATGCTATTAAGAAAAAACAACAAATACAAAATGAGAAAAGAAAAAAAATTTTCCATATACACAGCAGACCATAAAAGAGGATTCAATGTAAAACAATTTCCATTTCAAGAATCCCTGTATAATAAATACTTCACATTGTTTTTAAAATTGCCCTGCTTCTCTTTCCTTTGTTGGTATTCTTTTGATCTCTGCATGTTTTAGTTTATTTTTTCCCATTCTTTCCTCTGCTCCTTAAAGAAAGCTACAATTATACACACAAACACACACACATACATATACACACTCATTTATATATACATATTACATACATACACATGTGCATACACATATATATCTATAACCACATACATGCACAGACATATGTGTGTGTGTATGTTTGTAACTCCATACTATGATTGTTTTCCCCTATCATCTTTTTCTCTGAAGGTGAATGGCATCTTCCTTCATAAGTACAAGTCTGTCCATGTTTTTCTAAATGAACCGGCATGTCATTTCCTACACCAGAGCACTATTGCAATCTAATCACATCTTATCTGACAGATTATCTAGGAAACTTACCTTCACTCCCAATTTTCTGCATTCTTTCTATTTTTGGCTATATAGGTTTCATTTATAGAAGAAAAAATTAATTGTAAATAATCAAAATTATCCTTTTTTTTATTCAACAGTAGCGTCACCTTATAATATAGGTTAAAGTCTAATCCTGCTGAATCTACTTTTTCTCCTGGTTTCTTTGAATTTCTTGACCATTTTTGTGAATGAACTTTGTTATTATTTCTTCTAACTCAGTAAAAGAATTATTTTAGTAATTTAAGTGGGGTGATATTGAGTAAATTTTGTAGTTATGTAAAATTGTCATTTAAAATTATGATCACTGCTTATCAATAATAAATACTGCTTCAATTATTTAGATCTGAGTTTACATAAAAATGTTTTATGTTTATGTTCATATGATTTTTGTGTCTTTTTGGCAGGTATGCACTCAGATATCTTGTACTGTTCAGTTATTTTAAATTGTCTAAATTAATATTGAAGAATATTGCTGGTACAAACTGTAATGTCTCTATTTTTCTTTTTTGAATAAATATATTTTAACCTTAACTTTGTATGGGATTATTATTACTATTCCTCCTTTTTCACATGTCAAATTCTACTCCTGCCCTTTATTTTGTCTTTATGTGTATCTCTCATGTTTATGTTTCCTGAAAGAAACATATTGTTGGCTTCTGATTTTTCATTTGATATCCATTTACGTTTTAAAGGTAAATCCTTCCTGTTCACTTTCTAAGTTACTATTTGTGTATTTTTCTCTTTCCTATTTTTCCTCATTGTCCTTCTCACTGCATTTACCTTATCTCTCCTCATTCCTCTGCTTTGCTCCTCCCAGCTAACTTGTCATTCTATTCCTTAACATACCCACATCTCCAAGAGTTCCTCTGTCTTCCCCATCCCCTGTCCCCTTTGTATGTGTGTGTGTGTGTGTGTGTGTGTGTGTGTGTGTATTCCCCATTTAGCCAAATCCCAAAGAGAATAAGGCTCCAGTGCTACCTGCCCTGCAAATATCTTCTGTGTCATTCCGCCCCCCCGCAAGTCTTAAGTCCTTCTTATGATTATTTTCTGAAGTCTGTCTTAGAACCCAAACATAGGCTCTCCTCTCCATTCTTAAGCTTCACTGTCACATAAATGATCTTGCTCCCTGTAGTCCTTTAGTTGACTGCAAACTACAGTTGTCTTCTTGGCCCTATAACTGAAATCAGAGACTCTGCTTTCCTGTATCCACAGCAAAATGTTACTGCATTCACCAAGTGTGTGCTAGCTCCTTCTCCCTGCAGCCACAGCCCAGGATGTATCTGGTCAACACAGCTGTGTTGAGGAAAACCTCAACAGCAGAAGGTGCTTCAATCTTCTTCTACTCTGTGGTCAGACCCTGAGTCTGCTTCTCACCTCTGCTGCCCCCAGGACATTTTGTTTGTTCATTCTACATAGTCAGCCTGGAGGTATTTGAGATACACTCAGGCCAAATCTCTGTCCCTGTAAGTCAGGTCTTTCCTAGGTCTTCTCAGATGGTTTTAGGAGGACTGCTTTGCCCCATGTTTGTTTCTGCTACTCTGAGAGGCTGTTCTGTCTTTTTGTGGAGGATATTTGGAGAGCTGAAAATGTTCTGATCTACTGCACCATCTTCCCAGAATCCTCTCCCCAAATGTCTTTTCTCTTGAAGTAATTATTGAAAATAGTTCTTTCATATTTTATTACTGGTAGAATGGTGGTATTCAAAACTGTGAAAGGATTATATGACAAAAAAATTGCTCAATTTTCTTACCCTTTGTATGAGTTATTTTACTACTGGATTTATACCCTAAAGAAGGGGTATAAATTGACCCCAATGTCAATAAAAGATCAATATGTAAAAAAAAAATCCATATCATCTCTATAGGAATAACAAAATTAAAAAAAGGGAGAAAATTATAAGCCAAATTATAAAGGAATAAATTAAGAAATTTTGATACAAAAATGTTAGTGTGGTGCACACCACACAAAATAATGAATATGAAATATTGGAAGACTTATATGTGATAATTCAGAATGAAGGAAAAGAAATCATATACAAAATGCTTAACTACATAAATGAAAACCTTGGATAAGCCTATAGACCCTCTCTCGGAATAATATTTTAAATGTTTTACATGGAATAAATAGACTTACACAGGAAACCAAGTATATTGAAATATTTTTTTTTAATTCAAAGATGCTAGGTTGAGGGGCCCTGGTATTTTGGATATTTGATTATGGAAGTGAATAGTATATGGGACAACTAGAATGCCTTTTATTCTCTGCTGTTAGGAAAGAACTATTCTTCAATGTAACAATGAAAATCAAGATCATTCCTCCCCTCACACCTCTGCCTTTCCTCTTGCTATTGCATATTTTAGAATGTGCATTCCATATTGATACGCAAGTCATCATAATTGTTTAAACCCCTGGTCCTATGATCTTTTTTTAATAATAATTAGCTTGTAGGAATTTAAATGATTCTTGGAAGAGCTCAAAAAGGATTTTGAAAAGCAAGTTAGACAGGTGTAGGAAAAACTGGGAAGAGAAATGAGAGAGATCCAAGAAAAGTATGAAAAACAGGTCAATACCTTGGTAAAGGAGACCCAAAAAAATGCTGAGGAAATTAACACCTTGAAAAATAGGCTCACTCAATTGGCAAAAGAGTTTCAAAAAGCCAATGAGGAGAAGAATGCTTTCAAAAGCAGAATGAGCCAAATGGAAAAAGAGGCTCAAAAGCTCACTGAATTGAATAGTTCTCTCAAAATTAGAATGGAACAGATGGAGTCTAATGACTTTACGAGAAACCAAGAAATCACCAAACAAAACCAAAAGAATGAAAAAATGGAAGAGAATGTGAAATATCTCATGGGAAAAACAACTGACCTGGAAAATAGATCCAGGAGAGATAATTTAAAAATTATGGGACTACCTGAAACTCATGATCAGAAAAAGAGCCTAGACATCATCTTCCATGAAATTATCAAGGAAAACTGCCCTGACATTCTAGAACCAGAGGGCAAAATAAGTATTGAAAGAATCCACTGATCACCACCGGAAAGAGATCCAAAAAGAGAAACTCCTAGGAACATTGTGGCCAAATTCCAGAACTCCCAGCTCAAGGAAAAAATCTGGCAAGCAGCTAGAAAGAAACAATTCCAATACTGTGGAAATACAATCAGGATATCTCAAGATCTAGCAGCTTCTACATTAAGGGATCAAAGGGCGTGGAATAGGATATTCCAGAAGGCAAAGGAACTAGGACTCAAACGAAGAATCACCTACCCAGCTAAACTGAGTATAATACTTCAAGGGAAAATATGGTCTTTCAATGAAACAGAGGACTTTCAATCATTATTAATGAAAAGACCAGAGCTGAAAAGAAAATTTGACTTTCTAACACAAGAATGAGAAGAAGCATGAAAAAGTAAACAGCAAAGAGAAGTCTTAAGGGACTTATCAGAAGTGAACTGTTCACATTCATACAGGGAAAGACAATATTCCTAACTCTTAAAACTTTTCAGTATCTGGGTAGTTGGTGGGACCACACATACACATGTACACGCATGCACACACATACACACATGCACACACATATAGAGACAGAGAGCACAGATTGAACTGAATAGGATGGGACCATACCTTAAAAGAAATTAAGGTAAATGGTGAGAGAGAAATGTAGTGGGAGGAAAGAGGGGGAAATGGAATGGGTAATTATATGTCATTTAAGAGGCAAGTAGGAGACTTTTTAGTGGAGGGAAAAAGAGGAGAGCTGAAAAAAAAAAAACAAGAAGTTTACCCTCATCACATTTGACTAAACGAAGGAGTGAAATGCACACTCATTTTGGTATGAAAACCTATCTTACAGTATAAGAAAGTGGGGGAGAAGGAGATATTGCGGGATGGGGGGCGGTGATGATGGAAGGGAGGGCAAAGGGAGGAGGGAGCAATTGGAAGTCAACACTTGGGGAGGGACAGGATCAAAAGACAGAAGAGAAACAATGAGGGGCAGGTTAGGAGGGATGGTAATTCAGTTAGTCTTACACAACACGACTATCAGGGAAGTCATTTGCAAAACTACACAGATATGGCCTATATTGAATTGCCTGCCTTCCCAAAGGGAATGGGTGGAGAGGGAGGGATGGGGAGAATTTGGAACTCAAAGTTTTAGGAACAGTTGTTTAGTATTGATGTTGCAACTAGGAAAGAAGACATACAGTTAATGAGGAATAGAAAGTCATCTGGCCCTACAAGAGAAAAGAGAAGTTGGAGACAAGAGAAGGGAAGGATGACAGAAGAGAGGGCAGATTGGAGATAGGGAAAATTAGAGTGCTTGGGGTATTGGGGTGGGGGGAGGGGATAAAAGGGGAGAAAATTTGTAACCCAAAAATTTGTGAAAATGAATGTAAAAAGTTAAATAAATAAATAAATTTAAAAAAAATAAAAAAAAAATAAATATTTGATTTGTTTGTGAAGTTTGTTTAAATTGCAGAAAAATATAAAAATAAATTTACTTTTGTAGAGTATCTGCATGTGTGCTATCTTATTAATTTTGTCTTTAAATTTAAATGTATTTTTAAAAACAATTCTTCATAACAGAAAATCATAGAAGTTACACTATTTTTTGTTCTTTGTTAACTGGAATGTTCATTTTTATTGATGATTGCTAGTTCATAATAAAACAAGCAACTTTAAATTACATTTTCCAAATTACAAATCATTGCTACTTCACAAAATTTGGGATTTCATTAGTGTGGGCCCACATCCACTGACTTAAATCATAGTCTTTCCACATGCTTTCAGTAATTTAATGAGTTCCTGTGAAGAGTAATCCTTTAAGGTTGGAGCAATATTTTCATCTTTACATACAGCACTCAATATTATATCTGCACAATGTAGTTGTTTAATAATATGATTTCTTAAATGTATTTGCCACAATGAGCCAGACAAAATATATACTATTGAATGGATTGGTCAATTAATGATGAACATTATTAATATTTTTTTTTGGTTTGGTACTCAAATGACAAACTATTGCCCATCTTTTATCTGAAGACTTTTTAAAACTTGATAACAAAAAAGACTCATATTCCACTTTGAGAGCCCTAAATAACCCTTTCATGTCAATAAGACATTCATGTAGGAATTTTATGAATGTAAATGGGATGAAAATAATAGATTGAAAGACACTTTGAAAAGACAGTAAATTTATTTCCACACCTTCAAGTGATAATATGTGTAAACACAGCAAAAATAAAAATGTCGACAAGCTGCATGAATGAAGAGTCCCTTTTATTTCTTGATTTGGAGAATAAAAATGCTCTGGTCAAGTGGCAGGATATAAAATACACTCATAGAAATCATGAGCATTTCTATATATTATTGAAAAAGTTAAACAGGAAGAGATTGAAAAAGAATTTCCATTTAAAATAACTGCAGGTCGTTTAAAATACTTGATCTATCTGCCAAAACAAACCCAGGAATGATATGAACATAGCAGCAAAACTGTTTTTACAGAAATAAACACAGGTCTAAACATTTGGAGAAATATCTATTGCTCTTGGATAGGATGAACCATTAAATTAAAAAAATGACAACTCTACCTACATTTATTTATTCAGTGACATGGTAATCAAACTACCAAAATTTATAGACCTAGTAAAATAATAATATCTATCTGGAGGAACAAAGGTCAAGAAAATCAAGGGAATCAACAAAAAATGCGCAAGGATGGGGAGGTAGTAATACCCCATCTCAACTATATTACAAAGTGGTAATTATAACAAAAAAACATCTGGGATTGGCTAAGAAATAGAGTGGGAGAGCAGTGGAATATAGATTAGGTACATAAAACACAATTGTAAATGACTATAATATTCTAGTACTTGATAAACCCCAAAATCTAAACTTTTGTGATAGGAACTCAGTATTCGACAAAAAAAGTTGCTGGGAAAACTGGAAAGCTGTTTGGTAGAAACTAGATATAGATCAGTATCTCACATTTTATAGCAACATAAAGCAAAACAAGTATGTGACTGAGACATAAAGGGTCATATCATAACCAAGTTCGGGGAGCATGGACAATTTTACCTGTGAAATCTATGGATAATGGAATATGTACATACAGGGAGAGAGAAAGAGAGAGAGAGAGAGAGAGAGAGAGAGAGAGAGAGAGAGGGAGAGAGGGAGAGAGAGAGAGAGAGAGACAGAGACAGAGAGAGACAGAGAGAGACAGAGAGACAGAGACAGAGACAGAGAGAATCACAGGATTGAATGTTTAAGTTTGATTGCATTAAGTTAAAAAAAAAAAAGATTTTGAGAAACCAAACCAATGAAGCTAAGATTAGAAGGGGGAAAAAAGGAAATTTGGGGGAGGTTTTTACAGAAAATTCATTTTTTCTGATAAAGGCCTTATTTCTCAAATATATCAAGAACTAAGTCATTATAAGAATATGAAAGTCATGTAAGAATGAGTCATTCTCTAATTGATAAATGGAAAAAATATATGAACAAAAACTTTTCAGAAGAAGAAACCAAAGTTATCTATAGTTATATGAGCAATGCTCTAAACATATGCTGATTAAATAAATTTTAAAAATTGACTTACCACCTCATATCTATCAGATTGGCTAATATGATAGAAAAGGAAAATGACAAATGTTGAAGGTGATGTAGAAAATATAGGGATACTCATGCACTGTTGGTGGAACTGTGAACTTATCCAACCATTCTGCAGAACAATTTGGAACTAAGCTCAAAAGTCTATAAAACTGTGCATAGCCTAACCAGGAATACAACTACTTGGTCTATATTCCAAAGATATATAAAAAAGCAGAGGGGCCTATCTACACAAAAATATTTATAGTCACTCTGTTTTGTGATAATCAAGAATTGGAATCTGAGGGCATGCCTATAAATTGGGTTATGGCTGGACAAGTTGAGGTATATAATTGTGATGGAATACTATAAAAAGATATGAACAGGTGGTTTCCAGATGAAGAAATTAAAGCTATGTACAGTTATATGAAAAAAATGCTCTAGATCACTATTGATTAGGGAAATGCAAATTAAAACAACTCTGATGTACCTTCACACCTAACGTTGACTAATACGACAGAAAAGGAAACGACAAATGTTGGAGAAGATGTGGAAAATTGGGACACTAATGCCTTGTTGGTGGAGCTGTGTGAGAAAGCCTTGGAAATAGAGTTTAGATTCTTCCTTCCTCCAATATTAATGATACAGTAATGATAAGTTAGATTGAACTTGATTTTATCCCCTAAATTAATAATAATATTTTCAGGAAGAGATTGATAAAATTCTAGCTCAGTTCCCCTTTGCTTTGAGGAAAGCAAAATGATGACTACTAATCTGAACTTCAGGCTTCACTTGCTGGAAGTAATACAAGTCTTCCTTGGAACAAGGTGGAGAGGGGGCAAATGAGGATAGAGATGTCTATTCTGCCTTCCTTTGAGACATATAAGGACACCTCACACTATATCTTAACCTTGTCATATTATATGGGTTTTTCTACATAAGAAAATAAGTTGTAGAGGTGCTGCCTAGTGTTAGTAGAAGGAATCTTTTCTCTTGGGAGTGCCACATAAGAATGAAATCATTGGAATATTTATAGTCCCTTTGTATTTTATTATATAAATTCTACACAACTTAAAATTCACTTATTTTTAATCATTATCTATAAAAGTTTTAAACGTAATTATTTTCTTGGCATCTATCACTAAAATACTTTTAAAAATAAGCCCAAGAGTAGTTATCAGATACCATAAAGTTCTAAGTCATATTAAAGAAGGAATTGTTTTTAATAACTTGAGCTGTTTTAACTCCTACCAATGGTGTGATCTGTGTATTCTTACAACTCATTTGATGTGTACATTTTAAAACAATACATTCTTTTTAAAGGAGTTGTTAATTTGGTTCAGGTGGAGAATTAGGAGCAACATGAATTCTTGCAGCAGCTCAGGATAGCTACCACCTGGTAACATAATTGTTGTGCTTAAAATACACATTTTAAGAAATAGCTTTGGTTTCTGCTCAAAGGACAAAGTGAAATTTATACTTCTCTAAACACTATTAAATATCTGATATGATGAATATTGTCCACTCAAATTAAACCACAAATTTATTTTTGTTAGGTATTCACTTCTCTTTCTGTAAATCTTAAAATTCTTAAAATCTTTAAAAAATTCTTGAAATTCTTAAAATCTGAATCCTTATTTCCTTCACTTGAGATATGTACTTTATGTATTCTCCAATTTCCCACTCCATATTTGCCACACATAGTAGGAAGTAGACACAACGGAGATCAAGCAAATGGAGTTGGAGTGGAGGGGTGTAGAACCCTTCAGGTTGTCATAAAATGCCCAATGGATCTGTATTGCTTTGAAAGGTGAGGCTGATAAGGATGGAATAGGAATGACAAACAGAATGTGTGTGTGTGTGTGTGTGTCTGTGTGTGTATACATATTTCTCTTAATACTAACTATTCAATGCTGAATTTCCCTGAACCTGTAAGTTGCATAATTTAGAAAGTTATTATGTACTAAAGGTAACAAAATGCTAAATAAAACCTTTTTAAAACTCAGCAATCAATGAGGATTTTAATTTTTCCATTTTATGCAAGTCATGATAACAAATTACTAACCTTAGTTCAAACAAAATTGTATTTTGGAGCTTGATTGATTCTCTTTGTGCTCCACTGATTCAAGGGAAGAGTATTTCATTTTATAACACCTTTTCCATTAGGCAGCTTAATTTATAAAAAAGGCAACATCCTTTAATGATTTAGTTGAAGTCACTTTAGATGTTTTTAACATTAGAATTTCTGTGTAAAAGCTGTGGTTTACAGATAATTTTATTGACTGGCATGGTTCTGCACTTTAGTGTAACAGCTACTATAAACCTACTCCATCCTTCACTTAGCTGGTTCACAGTATCGTTCAGAAGCTAATTTACTTTGTTGGAATATTGTAAATGTTCCCATTTTACAATAGGTGTGAGGTGGGGAAGGCAGGAGAATGACTTCTCCTAAATGTAACCAAAAGTAGTAACACCAGTACTACCTAATGTTTATAAAGTTCTTTGTAGTTGCAAATTATTTATACCCTAAATGATATCAAATCTTTAAAAGAAATGTTGTACATGGGAAGAACAAGTTTAAATCAATTAATTCCTATACAATGCAAGTCTTATATAATTTTGGAAGAGTGAAATGAACTGTTGGGGTCTTTTTTATCTTTTTTTCAAAAATCTGAATATATTAACAAAAAATCTTGCAATAATAAAGATACAGAACTCATCGCCATACAACAGTTATGGAAAGATGGACACTTCTTTGTCAACAAAAGAATAAGTGACAGACATTTATTCAACACATGATAGTCTAAAAACTTATAGTGATATTTGTCAATAAAGTAGATCCCTCTTCCCCAAGGTGAGGAAAAGGCTGACAATAGGAATATTTTACCGAATTTGTGAAATACAGCCAGATCTCTCTCTCTCTCTCTCTCTCTCTCTCTCTCTCTCTCTCTCTCTCTCTCTCTCTCTCTCTCTCTCTCTCTCTCTCACTAGATAGATTCCTTTCCACTTGTCTAGATCTAGAATCTAGATATCTACATTACAAGTAAATAAATAGATATAGACAGTTAGATGTGCATGTGCATGTGCATGTATCACATTCAATTCCTAGAATAGAAGATTCTTGAGGACTTGTGCCTTAGTTGCCTTCTTTCTTTATATCCTCAGTGTTTAGTTCAATGCCTTGCATTGCAGGTAGTACATAGTTTTACAAATGCCTTTTATGTTGATCTTTCATGTGAATTGCTATGTGGAAATACATGGGGCTAATGTTGGCAACATAGCACTAGGTCATTTCCAATATAAATCATAGAAGTATTTTCCTTAAAGATTCCATATTTATTCATCAATGTAGATTGTGCAAGAAAAGAAAAGAAATTTTGCAACATTTGACAATAGGCTATAAATCTTAACATCTACCAAAACTTAGGAAAATGTGATTTCATAATTGTCCATTAATTTCAGTGGATTGAAAGATGAAAATCCCTTAATATAAATATAAGCCTCAAAATATTCTTGAAAACTCAAACAATAAACTGTGATCAAACTAAGGAATTATCACATAAATAATTCTTGCTATAGTCAACCAGAAATATTTAAAATTTTAAAACTATCATTTTAAATGGACATGGCTAAACCTAATTTTCATAATCTCCAATCTATTTGGAATGAAAAAACTTCCAAAATATAGAGAACAAAAATTAAAAATCAAATCCATTTGAGAATAGGGTAAGACATATGTCATTACCATCATTGTGTCTGCTACTGAAGTTGTCACAAATATATTTTCAGTGAGTCTGAAGAAATTATCCTATTTCTTCATTCTTTTTCTTCAATTACATAAAGCATTCATTGTCTATGCCCTAACAATAATCTGTGGAAGTTTATGTGTAAAAGAATGAGAGTGGGAGACCAGGAAAATGCCTAGTTGAATCCCTCTTCAAAAATGAGAAGAATGATATAAACAAAAAAAAAAAAATAACTGCCTCTTAAATGTTTTATTTTAACTTTTGTAAAGCATTTTACCAGCTTCCTCTCCACACTATTTCTATTGTTCCCACCCTGTAGATAGAAATATTATACTTTGCAGTTTACACACTGAGAAAGGTTAATTGACTTGCTGTAACCATACAACTTGTGTGTCAGAGGATGTGTTCAAACTCAGCTATTCTTTACCCCAAGTTTCTACTATGCCACATTCCCTGTCCACTAGTAAGATTACTTCATGAATGGAGAAAAAAGATAGATGCGAATGATGCTGTGGGGACAGAAGTCACAATAATTATCTATATTCTATATAAAAACAAAGAATGAGAGGGAACATTAGAAGATGAACCCAAGTTTGTTAAGATGGGTCACCAAATTTTAATTTCCTTAAACTAAATTGAACCAATGAGTAGTCATAGTATGGATCAGCAACAGGATGCTGCATTATTAATGTATTTTTGCTTAATTTGAAGATCTTTCTTGTTCATTCATAGACCCATGTGACCTGCTTAAATCATATGGAAGTCTAAGTCACATGTGGTGGGAGGAGCTTGCTGAACAGGTGGAACAGGAGAGGTGGAACAGAGCTGGGAGGAAGTTGGTGAGAACAGTTAGGGTGGAGGAGAGAGGACACAGGCAGGCCCAGCTAGTCTTGTTTACTTATGGGAAGGCCACAGTGAGGGAGGAGCGGGGAAATGCTTGTGAACAGTATTGTATCATGCAGTGTTAATGTGTGTTGACCTCTTTGTTACTATGACTGGCTTTCTGGTGTTGGCATTTGGCATACTGATGTCTGAATAAATGTTTTCTTCTGTCTTCTATATGGAGAGCCTGTTATACTTAGCAATTCAGAATTATGCTGGCATATTCATAGTCATCATCAGTGCTGTGAATATTACCTTGGCAGTAAAGTTGTATGAGGTGAGGTGTGTGGCAAGGCCAAGGTAAATGATACCAGCAGGAAAATTTGACTCTGATAGAGTTAACTAATGAGGAGCTCTTTTTTCAGAGTGTATTATTCAGAAGCCTTCCTAAACTATTCTCACCACACTGGAGATCGCATGGCTCAGCCTTAGCAAGTGAATTAAAAAAGATAGTGAGTCTTCTGGAACAGTGATGTAAAGATTCAAACAGAAATGGGATCCATTAAACCATATATAAGATCCCTGTGGATTGGATGGATATTGACTTAGGAAAAAAGCCATTAATACTATCTTTTTTCATTTTTACTTATTTTATTAAATATTTCATAATTACATTTAAATTTTGTTGGGTCTACATTCTGATTTTTGATATCTCTACTCTGGAAGACTAAAGGAGAAAAGGCTGAAGTTTGAATACTCCCCTTTTCCTCCGCTCATGGAAGGGAACTTAGGATAGGGGTTTGTGTTATAAGAAGCCACAAAGAAAGCATCCATGCCTGGATTTAAATGGATAAAGCTGATGAGATGACTCAGAGTAAGGAAGCTTTCTTGGCAATATAGTTCTCTGGGTAGTAGTGATAGGAGGAACAGTAGTTTACCTTTGATCTTAACAATAAGTCTCACAAAAATATAACTACTCCTCTCATACTTCCATCCTATACTGAGAACTTCCTATAAGACATTTGTATTTAGGTTTCCTGTAGGCATTTTAACTAATTTTGTTCAAGAGATAACTCATTTTTCTCACAAACTCCTTTCCTGATATGTTCCTAACAACTTTCACAACCATTTTCCAGGTTTTTATGGTTGTGGAAGTTGGAAGGAACACATAGAGAAGCTGAGGGAACTGCCCCACAGATGCTCTATGTGGATTGCTCTATGTTTACTTTCGATGGTAAGATAATCGCATCAAAATTAGAAGGAATTTGAGAGATTATGTAGTCTTTACCTTTTACAGATGAGAAAATTGAGAACCAGGTCAACTGAATGATTGTGATTTCCTTAAAGGCAGAGGCTGTTTTTGTTTGTTTTGTTTCTACTTTCTTTGAATCCTTAGCACTCAGTACAGTTCTTGGCCAATAGGAAGCACTTAGCAACTTCTAGTTGATTTGACATGGAATTAGACCTAAGACTATAATCCCATTCTTCTCCTACAATTCTTTGACAACCACCTCCTTTATTAGTCTACTTCTGGCACCACTACTTTATTGCTTCTACACAAACTTGTAAAGAAAGTAAAAGGATTTGAGGATAACATGTATAAATGCCAGCTTATTAAGGAAGATAAAAACAGGAAACTGAAAGTGTAACATGAATCAAAGGATGAACAACTGGAAGAATGTAACTTATGAGAAAAGGAAGCAGGAGAATTTGGGGGCTATTTCACCAACATGGCTTCTGATATAGAAACAGCATCTGATTCTCTATGAAACAAATATGATATAGTAGTAGACAGAAGAAGAGAATTATTAGGAGTAAAAAGAAAATAGGAGTGGTGGAGTTGGTATGGGTGACAGTAGTAGCAACACCTAACATTTATACGTAACTTTTAAGTTGCAAAGTGCTTTACATATATTATTTGATTCAATCCCACAGGTACTAGATGTAATAGTACAAAATGCTAAGAAGATATAAACTTGAGTGACAATTGGCAATGCTAAGGAAAAGAGGAGAAAACAGGTGAAGGAATATCATTGTACTGTTATACTATAGAACATATAACCAGATTAAGGAAATAGAAGATTACTTTTTATATAGATTTTAAATTGGCACAAAAGCAACAGCTAATAGTGATGGGGAATTCAGTGCTCTGGACATCTTGTTCCATTAAAAAGAGACTATGACAAGATAGATTATAAATAGAAACACTGGTAAACTATTCCCATCACACATGAAGACATTTTAAGTGAATTTAATTGAGAAGATCTGAAAAGTTCCTGAGAAGAAACCACGAGAAAGGACTCCATCTGTTAAAAAAGTAATTTCCTTTGTACAAAATCTTATATTTTCAAGTCAAATCAAGGTTAAATTAGCAATGTCATGAAGGATAATTCATATTATTCCTTCATAAAAGAAATAGACCTGTAAAATTAGTATACTCTTTCTGTATTAAATGCCAAAGCCCTTATTTGTAAAAATGAATGTTTTGGAAAGACAGAAACTTCCTTGTGTATATTGCTCTGAGAGCAGTAGACCTTTAAAATACTATTTTGTAACCCATTATTTTTTTCTTATATTGGTTTGACAATGTTAAAATATCTTTTTTAAAGAAAATAAAGGAAGCCTTGCAACTCATAAAAAGCACCTAAATCCTTCTCTGAGCTCCCGCCCTGCAAGTGGCAACATGGCTAAACATTTCAAGAAGGTTACAATTATTGCTAAATATGGAACACATTATGGTGCATCCCTCAGAAAGATGGTGAAGAAAATTGAAATTAACCAACATGCCAAGTATGCCTGCTCCTTCAAGACCAAAATGAAGGGATGGGCTGTGGGTATCTGGCATTGTGGATCTGGTATTAAAACTGTAGCTGGTGGTGCATGGACCTACAATACCCCCTCTGTAGCCACAGTCAAATCTGCCATCAGAAGACTGAAAGAACTGAAAGACCAGTAAAATATTCTTACCAAATGTCTGTAGTCCATAGTCCAACAATAAATGGGTTAATTTATGGAATAAAAATCACTTTGATTCTTAGTAAAAAAAAAAAAGAAAGAAAGAAAAGTGCCTAAATCACAAGGTCCTTGAGAAAGAGACTTTAAGGCATAATTTAAGCATTTCTGCATGGAAGTTTTTGAATGTTCTTTCCCTTTGCATTTAATTCTACAAAGAAACTGAAGTCTTTCACCCAAACAATCCTTTATTATGAGCAGCATTGATTATTATGGGCTTTGCACATACACATTCAATAGTTTCTAGTCAGAATCCTTACAAAGATCAAATCAAAACCAGACAACCTTGAGGGCAGAGGCAACCAGATTCTCTGAAACATAGAATCAGGAAAATTGGATTCAAATTAATGGACTGAAATGCTACTGCTGAGAGTAAGATGGTGATGAGATGCAAAATCTTAGTCATACTATTCTAGGAGCTCAGTGGCTTGTTCTAAAATTTTAAAAGTCTATCAGTTCCTCCCCATTCTTTTACCAGATTCCTTATTTTACATGCTGTGTAATAAAAGTTATTATTATAAAAGTAAAATAACATAATATAGTATTTGATTTCCCTATAAAATAGTAGTAAAATTCAAGTCATGTCAAACTGTTTTAAGTAATTGAACCAAAGTATACTGTTAAATTATCATGTATTCAGATGAGAGGAACAAAAATGTTGCAGGTAATATATAGCCATTATAGTCTCCAAGTGTATAAAATTGATATGCAGTGATGTCATTTTGCTTTTTCTACCAACCAAAATGTGTTTCTTCCTGTCAGTACTAAATCTGAAACCATAATTCATAAGAATCATTTGACCGGGTAGATGGACAATGGAAGAATAAAGATCACTTTATTAAACACTCTACATGGTAATTTTCGAACTAATAAGATATTCTGGAACTGTCGATATCCTTGAAATTAAAAAAAAAAAACAAGCTTTGGAGATATTCTTTGGTGTAGTGGTTAGAGTGTTGGACTTTGAATCAGAAAGATCTGATTTCAAATCCTATCTTTGAGATTAACTTTTTATGCAGTGAAGGGCAAGACTTTTTTTTTGCCTCACTTTCCAATGAAATGGGAATAATATAACCATTATAGGTAAATGTTCAAGGTTATTATAACAATCAAGATAATTTACTGCATGTAGATCACTTTGTGATCTTTAAAGAATTGTATAAATATTATCTTTCTTTATCATTATTGGCAATAAAACAATGAACCTGAATTCAGAAAGTTCTCAGTTCAAATCCATCCATAGACATTTACTAGGTGTCTAACTGGGCAAATAATTTAACCTATATCTTTTTCAGTTCCTTTTCTACAATAGAGAGACAACAATATCATCTACCTCTTGGGGTTGTTAGGAGGATAAAATGATATAACATTTGAAAAATACATTGTAAACATTAAAATGTTGTTATCATCATCATCATTATTAATTATTTACTTCTGACCACATGGAACTCTGTGTCTATGTGTTCATGTAGCAGAGAATGTTTTGCTCAAAGAAATTATTAATTGGCTTTTTAATCTCTAGACCTAAATATGTCTAGAGACAACCAGATTTAATTAGACTACTGTCTCTGTGGATTGTAAATGCAAATAAAAATTATCCAATTACACTGAAATCATCAGTGGTGACATTCTACATAATTCATAGCTCATAATTAAATAAGTGAATGGCATCATTTGTTTCTGATCATGGGTGATTTACAGTGTAGCAAGCATGCAGTGTTATTTGTCACTTCTTTAATAATAGTGTCATTACACAGCCAATGATAATCCACCAGCTCTGCAGAAATAGGGGCTGTTCACAAGGAACTAGAAAGACTCACTAACAAATGCTTGCAATTTAAAAAAAATGAATTAAATCACAGTGTCTGTAATTATATCACAATGATTAGCTGAAGTGAGTATAATGAACCATGCACTGAATATTTAATAGACTTAACCAAAAAATCTCCATTACCCAAGTCTACTTTGATCTTGGTATGCCCACTGAGTATTAGACTGAAATGTGACTGACTTCTAAAATATCATTGTTAGATATTCTGAGACATGGAAATTAGTGTAAAATAAATGTTTAATATTTTAGTGATTCTCACCTGTCTTGAGAATAGTATTATCTTTTCTTCTCCCTTGTCTGCATTTCATCTTTGGGAACCATATTTCCTAACTAAAGTCATTAATTTACATAGAAAATGAATAGACAGGAAGCAGTCTCACCATACTAATGCTAGACAGATTGCTGAATGATCAATTTAGCTGGACTCAAGAAAATCACCAGAAGAACACAATTGTTGCTTATTTTTTTAGAAAATACATGGATTTGTTTATAGTCTTTGAACATGACATAAAATCAATTATTCAAAGGCGTTTTCAGGCAAAATGGAAATAGGTTAAACGTTCTAAGTGGCATATGAATACATATGTTTATAATTTAATAAAATATTAAAGACATGTTCATCAAGAGTCTGTCCAAAGGATGGAAAATTATAGTTTATTATTTTTCATTTATTAGGTGATGCACTTATAGGCTGATTCATCCAAGTCAAGTTTTGTTTATATTCAGAGGAATATCATATATTTTTTCAGTAACTTTCTCAAACTTTACTTTGTCACAAGATATTGATTTAAGCCTCCCCTATGGATAACTTTCTAAAAACACATTAACATCTCGTACTGACTACTGAATTTAAAGATTTTTGTTTGCTCTTTCATTTTCTCTTCTCCAAATTGTTCACAACCAGGCTAAAAAAAACAATCCACATATTATCATGTGTGGCTTATAATAAAGACAGAAATAATTAATGTCATTGAGTGGTCTTTTAGGATTTAGTTCTGAAGGGTAACTTAGGAAGGTATGGAGACACACCCCCTAGCCCCAGCTGTAGGAAACTGATTCTGTATTGGATCTAGTCAACAGAGGATGAAGTTGAAGATGTTTTTAATTTCCTTCTCAGTTTTAGAGTGTGTTCCAGAGCTACAAATTTCCAGCCACATGCAAGTGGATGGTCAGACATTTAAAACTTTGTGTTAAAAAATATCTGACAGACATTTGACTTTCAACACCTTCTTTGATAAGATTAGAAGATGGAACTACCAGATTTTTATACCAAATTGTCTCTTTAAAACTACCCTTTGAGGTATTCTTTGATGTTACAGTGCATAAGGAGAGACTCACTTCTTTACAATGCTGAGACTTTCATCCTCGGAAAGATCCAAATTTCATCAGTTGATCAAAATCCTTTAGTTGTTGCTAAGGCTATAAATTTCATCACCTGGATATGAGCCTTAGATGATGGAAATAGTTCATTTCCCAAACTGTATTTGAAGTCTCTTCAGTTTGATAAGATGTCAAGAGCTTGTGGTCACTTGGAAAGTTGTTCCAGAATTGAGGGTCATCGCCTGATTATAATGCAGTCTTTGATGGAAATAAAATATCGATACTGAAAGAAAAAAAATCACTTTTATATTTGGATGAATAATCATTCTGTTTTTTATCATAATGAAGTCACAGCTGTCACTTCCATTGTTGCTATCGAGTATAACCAGAACCACCTCCCATCCCAGATAAAGATACATTAAGAATGAAATATCATGTAATAAATAGTAGAGCTATCAACTTAGTTTGAGCAGATTTATTTGGATTGCTAAGTCAGTACTAAAGATACCATTTCAGTAATCGCTTTTTGTCATTATTGTCAATAAATTATTTATATTACTCTTTAATCAAAAAGGAACATTTCTTGTCATCTGGCACTTTCTTGTGTCCATAATGAATCAAAACAAGGCAAAGTGAAATAATAATTAATAACACCAAAGCGTTTGAAACTTCACAACAGAATAACTCACAGATGTATGAGTTTTAAAACCTGACACGTTGTCTGGATTCTGACAGATCAGTAAAAATTTAGTGTGAGGCATAGATTTAATTACAATGACTATTTCTAATCCATATACTTTAAAGCAAATATAAAAATGTGAATTTTACCTCAACCCCAGTTGATTGCTCAGACAGCTCAAATCAGTCATTCAGCTGTATAAACTAGGGGTCAAACAATTTTACTGCAATGCCACCAAAATATATGAATAAGTCTTTAGAGAATATCACAGAGCTTTGGTCATTAAATGAAGGCAGGTGAAATGAAAAATCTTACAACTGGCTAAAATAAAAGCTACTCCTAAGCTCATATCCTTAAAAAGACTTACCAGTCAAGCAGCTAACCAAGTCAGAAATGTAGTAAAATACAAATTCAGAAGTTGGAGAATTCTAGAATTGAATGTTGAATCCAGAACCTAGTGAAAGGAGAAAATCTTTCTGTCTCTGTCTCTGTCTGTCTCTCTGTTTCTCTCTCTGTTTTTATCTCTGTGTCAGTTTTCTCTCTTTCTCTCTTCACCCTCATCAAAGATCATCGAGAATGGAGCAGTCCTGAAACAGAGAACATGCACTAGTAAATGACTACATATACAGCCCAGAGCACAGTGACAGCATGAGAACAAATAGTTGCACAGATAGAGTCACCTGTGGAGGAAGACAATTTCAAGAACTGTCAAGAACAGCTTGCATCAGAGAGAAAGAGCAGCTGGAATAAACAACAACAGATATCCAGAACGTAGAAAGTTGGTGGTTTTGAGTCAATCTTTTGCCACAAATGTGTCTTCTATGTGTGTGTCACTGTTTGAGCCACATTTCCCATGAGACTGCATTATGTGAATAAAGTATGCCTCTGGATTTTTCTTGGGGGGGGCGGGGGATGTTTGTAGCACTTGTTCTTACTATACTATCTTACTGCAAGTCTTTGCTCACAGCTTATTAAGGCTGATTGCTGGTAGGAATCTCACCAGTTGTACCTCATGAGCACCTGCATTGAAGCCTAACGGCTCATAGTTTAACTGTGATTCTTGAAAGAAGGATACGTCTGAGACTCCAAACAGCAAGTCAAAATTGGGAGGAGAGAGGCCAAAGAGAATATTGAACTTTCAAAAGGCAAGTATTTTCCAAGAGTATCATATGGTTTCACACTTCCTTTTCCTAGGCTCCATTCCACCACATGTTAGGATGTTACTGGCTATTTTTGGCCTTGAGGTAAGTGAAAGTAGAGTTCATAGTCATCTGGGTTATAGCTGAATGAAGTTTCTCTGTATTAAATATCTGACTGCTGTTGAGGGTGGGGTAGGATGGCATCCAAATTTAAGCAAGATCAGATGGGGTTAAGGATGCAAATGTCAATGGAAAGGAGGATGCCTAAACACTAAAAGCTTTCAAAATTGTTTATGAAGAGGAGCATGCCTTTGGGATAAAATCACCTTCTTCTCTACTGCTGAGGACCATGTTGGAAGAGAAGAAGAAGGACGTAGAGAGATGCCACTACCATGGCCACTTGGGGCTTTTTCAGTCAAGGAAGGAAGTCTTCCCTAGATTGGCACTGTCAGCAGTTTTATGTATCTTCCCTCAACATAATCTCTTATTTACCCAGGATATGGGTAGGGCATAGGGTTTTAGTGTGGACAATTTCTCTCACCTTAGGAAAATACTTTGAAGGCACTGATTTAAAGGAATGAACTGTTTTGCAATGCTGAATCAATTAAAACATCCACAAAGCTTACTGTCCCTAATTAGTTTTTGATGATGATTATCTTTTATGAGGTAGAACTATATTTATATTTTTGAGAAAGCTGGCAAAAATAAAACTTCCAGACCCACCCAGCTCCCTGGGGGACCACCTTACCAAAGAAGAAATTTTGTCAAATTGGGAAGAAAGGTAAAAACAATTGATCAGATGAAAATCAATAAAGAATAGCAGAGCCATCCTCCATATTTACACAAAGAGATAACTCTGAGTATTATGCTACTGATGCATATTCGTCAATTAAATAGCATTTATTAAGCAACTATTATGTATCTAGTACTATTACAGATACTGTGCTAGGGGCTAGCAATGCAATTCATGTAATGAAATCATCTCTACTTGAAGGAAGCTTATAGCCTAACGGGATGGACAACTTGATTGCCATAGCGAGTTGGTGATAAGTATAGTAAGGATTTACCTAGATGAAAGAAGTGAGCACATATGTAAAATATAGAAGTGGGAAGCAAGGTCATGAGAAAACAAAAAAATAAGAGAGGCAGCTCATATGACATAGACTTTGTTTTGACAAACACCCAGGAAACTGTCATGGTTAAGAAAGCATACAGCATTTGAGGATAAAAGAATTTTCTAGGATAGGATCATTACTCCTCTTTCCTAACAAGACCCTTGTCTTATTCTGGCTGTTGTTATTAAGGAAGGCACAGGAGTTCATTTGCTAACCACGAGAGTTATTCTATCTGATCTTACATCTTTTACCTTTGCCCTGTGGTTGAAAACTGCACCGTTTTACATACCTGTTATCGTGGGTTTTTTTTCAGTCATTTCTAACATCTAGATGTTTCATGTCAGGATGGCTACTAGTAGTCCCCTGTGATATCATGTCACTTTTTTGCTCAAAAACTTCAATGGTTTACCATTTTCTTTAGGATAAAATTTATAAACTTCTACCTGACATTAAAAAAATCACATGGGGCAGCTTCATGGCACAATGGGTAGAACACTATCCCTGGAGTCAGGAGGATATTGGTTAAAATTTGGCTGTCGATTCTAACTAACTCTGTGACCCTGGGCAAGTCACTTAAGCCCAATTGCTTTTTTAAAAAAAATCTCACAATCTGACTTCAGCTTGTATTTCTAGGTTGATTATATACTACTTTGTTTTCCATATTCTGTGGGTCAGCCAAACTGGCATATTTAGTGTCCCCTATATTGAAGACTGCACCTTTGACCACTAAGATTTTGAATAAGCTATACCTCACTCTCACTCTTCCATGTCCAGACTTTTCTCTTCTTTCCCCTCCCTTTCCTTTCCTCCCCTTTCCCCCTCCCTTTCCTTCCTGCTTCTCTCTTTCCTTCTCCCTCTCCCTCTCTTTTTCTTCTCCATCTCTATCTCTTGCAGGCCCTATATTCCTTCAGTACATCCCTCAAGTGCCATATGCTTCAATAAATATTTTTTTAAAAAATTTCACCAGTATTTAGGGGAACTTCCCCTAAATTATTTTGAATTATTTTATCTTTGAAAATGTTGTATACCTCTATTATAACAAATTCCCTGGGGGGGGGGTGGATTTCTTGTATCCCGGGCACTTATTATAACAAATAGTAGCAAAATAGGTACTAAATAAAAGCTTATTAACTGTACAATAGCAAAAAATGCTCAAAATTATTGAAACAGGAGACAAATAAAGAAAAATCCATAGGTCACCACCTCAAAGGAATCCCTAATTTTACATATTCAAAAATGCAATTGACACTAAAAGAAAAACAAAAACATACACCCACAAGAATCACAGTAGGTTTTGCATTAATAGAGAAAATACTAGAATCTGGCATAGCAAAGGACATAGAAAAAGACATAAATTTATCATGATCTGCTCTGCCAAGATAGCTTTAGTACATAGGACAAAAAGAAATACTACTTCAATCTAAGCAGACTTCTAATCATTCATGTTGACAATCAAAAATGCACAGAATCTTTCAGATGAAAACATAAGGGACATAAGAAACCAACATGAACCAATCAAGGTAAGGTTGGGATATACAAATAGCAATAAAAAAGAATATATATTTGCATATATAATTAAATACATAGGAGAATGCTTAGTGGTAGGGAAATTTAGAAGAGAGATTTAAGTGGCAAACTGGAGTTGAGAAGGAATAATCAATTTCAAACAAAGAAAATCTTCAAATTATAAGTGTGAAAAAAGATTGAAGAAAGTAGGAGACACAGAGATATACATCTACGATGAATGGAGAGGCAAAGGATTGGAATCAGATTACCCAAATGCCATATATCTGGCACTAATTTCATCTCATCTTTATCTCCTTTCTATCTTTTAAAAACAAGAAGCAGAATGGGGGAAGAGATGAAATATTATAATAGAATTTGATGGAATAGCAAACATAATTGTTATAATGAAGAATATGAATAGAGAGATGTTCCCCATAAATTATACAAGGGTAATATCATGCAATAATAACAAAAAGAAATAACGATGATAATAGTAACTATCGTTTACATATAGCCTATTATGTCCCAAATGTCCTAATCATTTTACAAATATTATCTCATCTTATAAGAAGGCAAAAATGAATATTTTTTGTTTAGAAGGAACACATATAGACTTATTTTCAGATAAAAATTATAATTTGAGTTTCAATCTACTTTGTCTTGGATGAGCCTTAAACACTGACAAAGTAACAGTAAAAATAGAAATGATTAGGAATTAAAGAGGGAAACTCTGTTCTGATTAAGATTGGATAAAGAGAATTCATGAAACCTTATAAAAACTTTTTATGGATCAAAAGATATAAAAAAATTTCATAAGCATCAATGCAAAAAAGTGAATAAATATTTACATTATTATTTTTACTATTTGATATGCATTGTAATACGTGCCTAGAATACAACATTAGCAAAAATAAAGTCTTTATTTCAACGTACTTACATTCTAAGGAAAGAAGTTAATGCATAAAAAGAAGTTGAAAAAGTGAGAGAGGAATGGCAGAATGTATTCACTCACATGGGGGCATGCTGGTGAATCGGAGAGTCAGGGGTAAATCAAAGAGAGGAGTAAAAGAATGAACAAGGATAATTTGGGTACTTAAACTGCAAGTTCCAGAATGAACTGAACAATCAGAGAGTGCTGTTTCATAGGCAGCAACATCTTCTAGTGTGATAGGACTGCTAGGGTCGTGAACTTACAAGTTAACATAGCTACTGGTTTATGGTGAAGAAGGAAATCTGGAGAGTCAGGCTTGTAGTTAGAGAAGAAAATCAACTACCATATACTAAAGAATGCTCCAAAACATAATGATATTAAAATGATGTTCAATTTTCACCTCACCTTGAAACCAGACCGAAAGAAAAATAGAAATATATGGAAATGGTAAATGAAATTGCGGGAAGACTGACACACTAATACACTCTTGATACAGTTGTGGATTACTCTAATGGTTTTTTGAAAACAATTTGGAACTATACTAGAAATGCAATTAAACTCCTCATAACTTTTGACCCACCAATAATACCACATTGTTGCATATATCCTCAAGGAGATCAGATGGAATTAACATATATATACAAAACTATTTATAATATAACATTTTGGCTCAGGAAAAATTGAAATTAATCTGCTGAACAAATTATGTAATATAAATTAAATTATCTTTTCATAAGAATTACATTATACTACTTAATAATGTTACATAAGATTCACTGCAAAGAAAAAGCTATAATACTCTAGCATAGTATCATTCCTGAGCCCAATAATCTTGCCTTCAGCTAAACAATGTCAGGCAGAATCTGTGCAAGCATGACATCATGGAACTGGCTTACAATACTGTCAATACTGTACAGTACAATTATCTGGGCAACTAAATTTTGCCACAAAGTTCCACAAGCCCTCATGTCTGACAGTATTGAAGTCCTTGGTCAGAACAATGAACATTATATACAGACCTCTTCTGTGCTCCTGACATTTCCCTTGTCATTATCAAGTAACGAACACCATATTGACCGTTCCTTGGCCCTTTCCGAAGTCACACTATCTCTTGGTAGATGACTATTTTCCAGGTGGTAGATTAGTGTATTAAGTAAGGAGAGAGAGAGGGGGAGAGAGAGAGAGAGAGAGAGAGAGAGAGAGAGAGAGAGAGAGAGAGAGAGAGAGAGAGAAAGAGAGAGAGAGAGAGAGAGAGAGAGAGAATAACGATAACGAGAACAAATGACTCGCTGTAATTGTCACAGGGCAACTTATTTCACTTTTCTTTATAGACACAATAGAGGCATCGCTGCTTTGCTATATGAGAGAGGCTTAATGGCATTCAAAATCTTTTCTTCATTTGGAATTTCAACTAGAGAAGGATTGACTTCAACCTGAGGTATATACAGTCAGCAGCTTCAGTATGGGTTGTTGATGTGTTGTTGCTTTTTGGGTTTTTTTTGAGAATGCTATGGAAGTGTTGAGCCCATTTCTCCAGGATCATGTCCTTGTCACTAACCTGACTTCATCAGCACTGAGCAGTTGAGATGCGCTATGAAAAGAGATTTGGATTTCTACTATCAGCATAAAACTGATAAAATGACCACAACGATGCAAAGGAAAGCCCTGAAAAGACATTACTTCCTTTAAATGGAGGCGGTTGTCCTATAACATTTTAAAGCAACACACATAGGAGAAAGAAAAAGAAATATACAAAAAGAAGTACAACCTATGAAGCCTATAAATATTTTTAAATCTTTTGTCTTAGTTGGAAATACTAAAAGAACAAAATAAAAAAAACAAAAAAGTAAAATTCTAGGAAAAATGGCATTTTGCACTAAAAAATTATTGGTTAAAACAATACATGTCATATATTACAAAGACTATGACTACAACTATGAGTATTGCAATGATTACTACTCCTACTACTCCCACTACTACTCATCCATTTAAGGATATCCTCAGTCTAGTAATTTTATTGTCATGCTAGTGGTATTTGTATTGGTGTGTGCTTAATGCATAGTAACAACTAGGTCTAACCTCTAGGCCTGAAGCCAGGAAGAACTGAGTTCAAATCTAATCTCAGACAGTTTCTAGCACTGTGACCCCAGGAGACTCATTTCACATCTCTCTGCCTTAGTTTCTTGAATTGAAAATGCTGATGATAATAGCACCTACTACCTATTGCTTTGTGAGGGTCAAATGAGATATTTGCAAAGTGCATAGCAGAATACTTGGAATATATTAGTCATTTAATAAATGCTTATTTCCCTCCATTCTAGTAAAACACTCAACAAATGCTTTTTCATTCATTCCTGATTTAAAGGACCTGAAATTCCAAAAGAAACATTACTGATTTGACTTTATAGAAATTAGAAAAAGAATAATTATGTTTTCTACTTGCATTAGTTTGAAAGTCATCATATTAAACTTCATTGGTACAATTTTATTCATTCTTTTTCCTGGATGGATGAGCACTATGTTTTATCATTTATGCAGTAATAATAGCTCAGACAGTATTACATTCTGTTTACATGTCAACCTTGTACTTCACTAAAACCCCACTGTTTTTTTCACATATTGTTGGGTATCTGTACTTCCTCAATACTTGTTTTGTACCATACGGGCAGTCATTTTACTTATCTTTTTGTGGATTTTAATTTTAGTTAGATTCAATAAACATTAATTCTTGTGTGACAGTTCAAGAAGAATAAATTGAAATTCATAGAAACTGAAGGAAATCTATTCTATGGAAAATAGGGCAGTGAGATCTGATTAAAAATTGAGGTTCAAAAAAGAACCTAATGGACAAAGAATGTGAAAGTAATGTAATATTCTCCAATGAAGCTCCTGTGTAAGTCTTCCATAGGCTTACCATTTATGACCTAGACTGTGGAGATAATTAAACTCAGCTTAGTAACATGAAGAACCCATGATAACTCCTTCAAGAAAGCATTAGCAATCAGAGATCTGTCATTGAAAGAATAATACAGAATAGAGCACTTAGCAAGAAACTATCAATTTAAGGAAAAATTCAGTGCAGAGAACTACCATTAAAGAGTAAAACCTTCACCTTTCTAGGTTCCTATGAAAAATTGTACTTTAATGATGATGCTACAGTTCTATAGAAGAGAAATTTTAGAAAGTATACAGTATTTTTTTCATCTTTGACCCAAATGTGAGTCCTATCTGAGCTCTCTTTCATATGTGTATAGAGAAATAAACGTGCATGTTTGAATATACGTATATTCACACATACATATATATGCATATACACATATACATATGCATATATGTGTGTACATTATCTATACACATATATTGTATATATTTACATACATACATATATCTGTTTTGCTTTGCTTTTTAAAATTCTACGTATGGAAGCCTTATGAATTTGGGTGCTTGTCAGGAAGCTGATGGCCATTTTTAAGGTTATATCAAACTTTAAAATTTCTAGTTCATATCTGAGACAATGATATGCAGTAAGTCCCCAAAAAATAGTTGGACCCTTCATCTCAAGGGAGGAGGCTGTGTCTTTCACAAAAGCATGAAATACAGAGAAGAAAACTGAGTATCACCAAGTCAAGCTGCTTTCTTCCAGGTAACACAGATAGTATGGAAAACATCTGAATATGAACCTAGCTTATCTGATTCCAAATCCAAAACTTTAGAGAAATCATTAAGTCTTCCTGATCCTCAATTTGCCAATCTATAAAATGAGAGATTAGACTGTATTGTCTAACTGGTCAAACTGTGCTCAAGATGTTTAATACCTTTTTAAAATTTTGGAACACTAGAAATTAATGAGGCAGGCATGATATCTCCAACGTAGAGTAATAGGGGATTATTTTTGGACAGTTATCAAATATTTCAGTGACCTATGAGTTCCTTAGGGTAGACTTCTCATTCAGTAACATAGATTAGGATCTGCCTATGATATAATAGCTCTATTATTAAAAATGATGAAAAATGGATACTATTGGAGGCCTACTCTGTAGCTAAGTGGCAATGAGCCTTTCATATCTTACATAACCTCTTCTTCAGAAAATGAACATATTACTCAAATAATGGCAGTAGAAAGGTCTATCTCTAATTTCTCTGTTCACTTAGTGTAGAAGTTGCTAAATCCTATATTATCCTGGCTGAAGTTCTACAATACTGAATTGTTTCTTTCTGGCTGCTTGTAATATTTTCTCTTTTACCTGGGAACTCTGTAATTTGGCTACAATATTCCTAGGAGTTTTGTTTTTGTGTTCTCTTTCGGGAAGAGATCTTCAGATTCTTTCCATTTCTATTTTTACCCTCTAGTTCTAGAATATCAGGACAGTTTTCCTTGATAATTTCTTGAGAAATAATGTCTAGGCTCTTTTTATTGATCATGGTTTTCAGGTAGAACAATTATTTTTAAATTATCTCTCCTGAATCTATTTTCCAGGTAAGTTATTTTTCCAAGGAGATATTTCACTTTATCTTCATTTTTTTCTTTCTTTTGGCTTTGTTTTATAATTTCTTGATTTCTCATAAAATCATCAGTTTCTATCTTCTCCATCCTAATTTTTAAAGAATTGTTTTCTTCAGTGAGCTTTTTAACCTTCTTTTCCATTTGACCAGTTCCGCTCTTTAAGGCATTGTTCTCCTCATTGACTTTTTAGATGCCTTTTGCCATTTGGGTTAATCTATTTTTAAAGGGGTTATTTTCTTCAGCATTTTTTTTGGTGAGGGGGTCTCCTTTAGTAAGCAGTTGACTCATTTTTCATGATTTTCTTATATCACTCTCATTTCTCTTCCCAAATGTTCCTCTGCCTATCCTATTTGATATTCAAAATCTTTTTTGAGTTCTTCCATAGCTTAGGACCATTTCATATATTTTTTGGAGGTTTTGGATGTAGCAATCTTGACCATGCTGTCTTCCTCCATTTGGATGCTTTGTTGTTTCTCATTTGAAAGGATGGAAAAAAATACATTTTCACCAAGAAAATAAACTTCTGTAGTCTTATTTTCCCCTGTTGGTGCATTTTCCCAGTCAATTGCTTGACTTTTGAGCCCTTTCTCAAGTGAAGGGTATACTACACCAGGCTTCAAGTGGTTTTGTGCAGCTATTCTCCAAGAAATCTCTAGAAACTTATAAATTCTCAGTTCTTCTAAGGTGGTATGATCAAAATAGATGTATTTACTCCTCTCCTGGCCTGCTCTCCAATCTGTGAGCAACCACAAGCACTCTTTTCTGAACTGGCACTGTGAGTAAGGCTCTCTCTCTCCACAGCCACTACCAGCTCCAAGCCTCACCTCAGGACTCAGGACTAAGACCCAGACCCACTGTTCCATTCCCCAACTATCTGTAGGCTGAGAGTTCTAGAAGTAGCCACTGGGGCTGGGGCTGAGACCAGACCTCATTCCCCTCTCACTCATGGACCTTTAAAGATATCTTTGGCATTTTTGGATTGAGAAATCAGGAAACTACAGGAGCTGCCCATGATTCAGTGCTGTGAAACTTGCTCCAGTCCTGTATGTGCTGCAAGGTCCACATTGGGATGTGCTGCACTCTGAGCCTGGTGCAATAGCCCCTTCCTCTCAGCCTTCCAGGTTGTCTTGGGCAGGAAATCTGTTTTATTCTGTCATTTTGTGACTTCTGCTGCTCTGGAATTTGCTTAGAGTTGTTTTTACAAGTATTTTAAAGAGCTTGAGTAGGTCCATGTTTCTACTCTGCCGTCTTGGCTCCATCCCCCAGTATCTATATGAACTCTTGATAGAGATGTAGATGGGATTATAATCTGAGTAGGATTTGAGCTAAATAAACCTCTAACATCTTTTATATAATTAAAAAATGTTTGATAACAATTACTGAAATTTACTTAACATTTCAAGGTTTACAAAGAACTTCATGTACATTATTTCTTCTATGGCTGTCAGTGTGACACTGGAGAGGGTGTGACTTATTTGTTCATTTTATATTCTAAAGTAGATAGATAAATGAATGAATAAATGATATGTTCTCAAATTCTACATCTAAAACACTGACTTTATGACCATAGATAAATCTCTTATCCTCTCAGTCCTTCAGGTAACCTTTTGAGACTATAAGTTATGAAAAAATTGCTGGTTTATATTGATGGAAGGATTTTGACAGTGGCTATTTCCTCATTTAGATGAAATCACAGATAATTTCCTACTTCCCATTCTCCCCTAATATTACCAATATAATCTTAATTCTGGCCAAGCTATATAATGCATCCCAATGTCGCCTTAGCTTCTCCAAAGTCTGTGCCTTAGACAATGTTTTCTACCAGGTTTAAAATACTCCTTTCATAGTTCTTCATCTAGTATATCCCTCCCTCTTCCTTCAAGACCCAGTTACTCTTCACTTTCCTCCTTGAATCCATCCATTTCCCCAAAAATAATGGTACTATAATTTTCTCAGTCACCCACACTCTGTCTCATTTTTAACTTTTATTTTGCCTTTGATTTTTACAAATACTATTGTTAGATCCTGTTGATTCTCTTCAGTGTCTTTGCATTCATCTCTCTTTTCTATGCTCACAACCTCTACTTCCTAAATCAACTGAATGATTTCTTCAAAATAATACTGAATCAGATAATTCAATACTGATTCTGGGAGGGGTAGGGTTGGAATGATTTGCTCATACCCCGGGATTTGGTTAGAACCATAGTCTGAATGGATATTTTCCTGACTCCAAGTTCAGTATTATTTCTACTATTATATTCTGTCTCTCAAACTGATCAAAATCTTGGAATTAGTACTAGTATATGAAACTCTTAATTTTGTAGCAGCTTCCTAACTCACCAATCTCATCCAGTCTTCTTCTATGAACACATCCTTCTTTCTACTGTTAGAATAATCTTACTAAACATGGATCTAATCATGTCATATCATTGCTTTTCAATGGTTCTCCATTGCTTAACAAATAAAATCTGCATCCCTGAACTAAGCAGTCAAGTCTTCCACATCAAAACAACTTAATTTTAACAATCATAACTGCCCCATTCCCATACTCAGTTTTAATAAAACTGGAATGTTTTTCCAAATGTACATTCTTTACTTTTGCTTCTTTGAGCTTTTATTCGTATATTCCCTTGTGTTTATGACTTCAGTCCAACCTATTCTTTAAGAGCAAAATTCCATGCCATCTTCATAAAGCTTTCCCCGATCTTTCAATTTGGAATGATCTTTCCTTTTGGGGGACTCATCACTTTATCTTATAATTTTTCAACTGTTATTTGTCTTTGTCATTGTATCCCACCTAAGCACCATAAGGGTTGAGAAAATATCTTATTTACCCATCACTCTTAGTGCCTACCATATTTTGTGTGTTATATATCCACTTGAAAAATATTTGCTAGAACAAATTTAATGAATAATAGTTTTTTTAAATCATTTTTAACTTTTTTAAATGAAGGACAGTTGTAAGGAACAGCTTACCAATAATTAACTTTGCCTCAGAAATTGACCAAATGACTTAAGATCATCTGAGAACTGCCATATGTTGCTTTGGTTAAAGACATTATGCAAGTTTTAAAGCAGAGACAGGCGTTGTAATGAAATATAATGAAATGCAATTGTCTTTTATGTTAATTGCAAGAAGTCTACCAAGTGGGAATTTACATTTGAGCTTTAAATCTCCCTACCACATCTCTAAAAAAAAAGTCTTAAATCCTTTAAGTGGTAGTTATAATGGTATGTTGGAACATTTCTGGACACCAAATGTTTAGCTACATCTTCAAAAGCTGCAGGTCATTTGAATTGTAAATAGGTGAAGCCTGTTAAAACAAAATCAAAGCATAATGCTCCTGACAAGTTGCATCATTCAGGCCTAATATTTACATAGTAGCTACTAAAAGATTTTGCTTACTAAAAAAGGATTGTGAATGATCTCTTACCTAATGTGTCTCATATTCAAAGTTAAGATAAAGCATACATTGCTGTTTCAATACTTTAATAATCTATGATTTTTGTCACTGTGGTTGCTTCTTCGACAAATGTTGATTATAGCCCCTCAACAAGATAATAAGTAGATGAAATATGAGAGATGCTTTTGATAAAAAACACAACTCTTCTCCCCACAGTGATATTGATTCTATCATAATTTAGCTAGGCTGATCTTCTGAAAAATAGGAAAATAGCAATATTTGAGCTCACAGGTAATTTTTCCATCTAAGAAGAAACTGCCAGGTTTCATTGGCATAAGCTTGAAGGTATAGATATTCCTCCTGCCATGATGAGATCTGGATGAGGAATTTAAGGAAAGACTCAAACATACACAGCTAAAGTAATCTCTCCTGGCTTCAGCTCTCATTTCTGTGTCAGGGACCCTAAACTGTTTGCCTCTAGCTTGGCTTTCTCATCTAAGAAATCATCTATTATCTCTAGGACCATTCAAGATAACTCAATTCAGATCTTTGTTTAAGTATCTCATTTTTCACATCAATCTCAGTATTTAAAAAGAAAATCTCATTTCTTCAACCAAATCAGTTCCCCTTCAAAAAATCTCTAGCCTTATAACAGGCACAGTAAAATTTCTAATTTTAAAGTCTCACAATTTTGGTGCAATCTTCACTTAATCTCTTCCCTTTATACACATATGGTACCAAATCTTGTTTTCTTACATTTTTTTAGAACTCAGAATGTCTCTCTTATGTCCTTCCTTCCTCACTGTTCCAACTTCTTGGACTACTGTAACAGCAAGGACCACACATATGCAGGGGGCCCTGCTGTACAGGTTCTTAGATCTACTTCTTAGATCTACAAGGAAAGCAACTTTTGAGGGGTCAGCAATCTACTTTAACCAAACACATATATCATTCACTTAGTTCAGGGGAAATTCAGCACCCTGAACTTCAGAGAAAATACAAAGAAATAAAGACCAACAGTCCTTCCAACTGTCTGACCATAAGCAATACATACATCACAGATCAACAGACAGATCCAGCTGTCTTACCATTACATACATACATAGTTACCAGAGAGACAAGTACCAATATCTGAGTTTTCAAAGCCAGTGCGGGCAGGTGCTTAGCAGCTACCCAGAGTGTCATCTGGCCAAACAAACACTTCCAATGAGTAAGCCCCAAAACAAAACATTACCTCAGAGTATTATACACTTTTCAGGGCATCACAACCCTTGAGAACCAGTGTCTCAGTAGAAATTACCAAAAGGTGCTGGCATTCCTACAAAACAAATATCCCCTAATCAAGCTTCACTTAATGAGCACATCCATTAATGGATGGGGAAAATCTTTAATTCTCAATATAATTAACATTACAACTATAATACCCTTATCATTAGTCTCTTTTATTCTAGTTTTTGTTCATTAATAATCTATCTTCTACTTTATTAACAGACCAATCTTAAAGCAATGATTATATAATGTCCCTTTTCTGTTAAAAAACATCTAAGATTTTTCTGTAACTTGCACGTGGATCTGGAAGTTGGTAGACCTTATTTTGAGTGCTATCTCACTATTTGTAGAATCTCAAATTACTTTACATCTCTGACTATATTTCCTCATGTGTAAAACAGAGACAGAAATACTTGTCTTACCCACTTCATAGGAGAGACATTTACATCAACTGAGTTAATAAATGTGAATTGATGAATTGTGAAATGCAATACATATATTAAGACAACTACCTGGCACAAAGGATAGGGTGCCAGGTCTTGAATCAGTCTGACTCATCTTATTTCAAATCTGACCTCAGACACTTACTAGCTGTGTGTTTCTGGACAAGTCACTTAACCTAGTTTCCTCATCTGAAAAATGAGTTGGAAATGACAAACCATTCAAGTATTTCTGCCAATAAAACTACAAATGGGGTCATAAAGGGTGCACATGACTAAATACACACATTAGGCATTATATGAAATGTATATTTCAAGATAATTCTAAATTCTTCAACTTGATATTGAAGTTCCTCATAATAAGATGCCATGCTGCCTATCATTGGATTTACATTTAGAAATGATATGTCAATACCTTACATTCATAGGTAATGAAATCGGTCTAGAGAGGGTAAATGTCTTCCTCAAGTAAATAGAAGTAAGATTTAATCCCAGACACTCATATTCCAAACCTATTGCTCTTTCCACCGAACATCATAATGACCTCTAAAACAAAACCTATTGCATTGAGGTAGAGTGCTAAACTATACTTGGCCCCAGATACGTCATAGATATAACTTACTTTAAGTCTTTGTTAGGGCTATTATTCTAGAATGTTCCTTTCTTCCTCTCTACCAATTCAAACATGTCACATCCTTCAAGGTCCAGTCTAGGTATTACTTTCTTTTTTTTTTTTTTTTTAAATTTATTTATTTATTTAATTTTTTACATTCATTTTCACAAATTTTGGGGTTCCAAATTTTCTCCCCTTTTATCCCCTTCTCCCACCCCAATATCCCAAGCAATCTAATTTTCCCTATCTCCAATCTGCCCTCTCTTCTGTCATCCCTCCCTTCTCTTGTCTCCATCTTCTTTTTTCTCCTGTAGGGCCAGATGACTTTCTATTCCTCGTTAACTGTATGTCTTCTTTCCTAGTTGCAACAACAATACTAAACAGTTGTTCCTAAAACTTTGAGTTCCAAATTCTCCCCATACGTCCCTCCCCACACATTCCCTTTGGGAAGGCAGGCAATTCAATATAGGCCATATCTGTGTAGTTTTGCAAATGACCTCCCTGATAGTCATGTTGTGTAAGACTAACTGGATTACCATCCCTCCTAACCTGCCCCTCATTGTTTCTCTTCTGTCTTTTGATCCTGTCCCTCCCCAAGTGTTGACTTCCAATTACTTCCTCCTCCCTTTGCTCTCCCTTCCATCATCCCCCCCCCTTGCAATATCTCCTTCTCCCCCACTTTCTTATACTGTAAGATAGGTTTTCATACCAAAATGAGTGTGCATTTCACTCCTTCGTTTAGTCAAATGTGATGAGGGTAAACTTCTTGTTTTTTTTTTGTTGTTGTTGTTTTTTTCTCAGCTCTCCTCTTTTTCCCTCCACTAAAAAAAACTCCTACCTGCCTCTTAAATGACATATAGTTACCCCCTTCCATTTCCCCCTCTTTCCTCCCACTACATTTCTCTCTCACCATTTACCTTAATTTCTTTTAAGGTATGGTCCCATCCTATTCAGTTCAATCTGTGCTCTCTATCTCTGTATGTGTGTGCATGTGTGTATGTGTGTGCATGCGTGTACATGTGTATGTGTGGTCCCACCAACTACCCAGATACTGAAAAGTTTTAAGAGTTAGAAATATTGTCTTTCCCTGTATGAATGTAAACAATTCACTTCTGGTAAGTCCCTTAAGACTTCTCTTTGCTGTTTCCTTTTTCATGCTTCTTCTCATTCTTGTGTTTGAAAGTCAAATTTTCTTTTCAGCTCTGGTTTTTTCATTAAGAATGATTGAAAGTCCTCTGTTTCATTGAAAGACCATATTTTCCCTTGAAGTATTATACTCAGTTTAGCTGGGTAGGTGATTCTTGGTTTGAGTCCTAGTTCCTTTGCCTTCTGGAATATCCTATTCCACGCCATTCGATCCCTTAATGTAGAAGCTGCTAGATCTTGAGTTATCCTGATTGTATTTCCACAGTACTGGAATTGTTTCTTTCTAGCTGCTTGCAAGATTTTTTCCTTGAGCTGGGAGTTCTGGAATTTGGCCACAATGTTCCTAGGAGTTTCTCTTTTTGGATCTCTTTCAGGTGGTGATCGATGGATTCTTTCAATACTTATTTTGCCCTCTGGTTCTAGAATGTCAGGGCAGTTTTCCTTGATAATTTCATGGAAGATGATGTCTAGGCTCTTTTTTTGATCATGAGTTTCAGGTAGTCCCATAATTTTTAAATTGTCTCTCCTGGATCTATTTTCCAGGTCAGTTGTTTTTCCCATGAGATATTTCACATTCTCTTCCATTTTTTCATTCTTTTGGTTTTGTTTGGTGATTTCTTGGTTTCTCGTAAAGTCATTAGACTCCATCTGTTCCATTCTAATTTTGAGAGAACTATTCAATTCAGTGAGCTTTTGAGCCTCTTTTTCCATTTGGCTCATTCTGCTTTTGAAAGCATTCTTCTCCTCATTGGCTTTTTGAACCTCTTTTGCCAATTGAGTGAGCCTATTTTTCAAGGTGTTAATTTCCTCAGCATCTTTTTGGGTCTCCTTTACCAAGGTATTGACCCGTTTTTCATACTTTTCTTGCATCTCTCTCATTTCTCTTACCAATTTTTCCTCCACCTGTCTAACTTGCTTTTCAAAATCCTTTTTGAGCTCTTCCAAGGCCTGAGCCCACCCGCCACCCTCCTGGGGTGTCTGGGGTACTGAGGCCCCACCCTCCACATCTTTCCCTGATGGCAAGAATACGTCCTCGTCATCAGATCCGAAGGTCGGGATCATTTGCATTTGTTGGGAAAAACTCTCTATAGTCTTATTTTTCTTCCCTTTTCTAGGCATTTTCCAGCCAGTTACTTGACTTCTGAGATTCCTTTCCACTCCCCGCCTGGATCCGCCCAGCTAGTGCTTGGCCTCTGAGATTCAAATGGGCTTTCCGCGGCAAGCTTTAGTTCTGGCGCTGGGGTGGAGGCAGGGCCACCTCCCAGGCTCAGTTCCCTCAGGGCCTTTATGCAGAGACTTTCAGGAATGGAGCGGGTTGGGGCGGGGTGGGGGGCCCACCTCCCAGGCTCAGTTCCCTCAGGGGCTTTATGCAGAGGCCTTCAGTAATAGAGCGGGGTGGGGGCAGGACCATCTCCCAGGCTCAGCCTCCTCAGGACGTTCATGTAGAGACCTTCCGTAATGAAGATCCTGCCTGCTGCTGGGGGATTCCTGAGTTCCGGGCCACTGCTGCCTCAGCTGCCGCCCACCCCTCTGCCTCCGCTGCTTCCTGTCTCTGCCACCGCTGCTTCCTCCCGAGGAGGCCTGAGTCACGGAGACGCTCCGCTCCCCTCCTCTAGCCCAGCCTTCTTTCTCACTGACCTGTAGCTTCTGTGGGCGGAGGGACTTTCCCGGCTGCCAGAGCTTCCGTGTCTGAAGCCTGCTTGGATCAGCTTCTCTGGGGCCGTGGCCAAGGCCGCGCTGGGGTGGGGTCCACTTTCCGGGGCGCGATGGACCCCGGGGACGGCTCTTCAGGGCTCTCTGGCATGGAAATCTCTTCCACTCCATTTCTGCACACCTTTTATTGACCCAGAAGTTATGGGGGTCTCTTTTTACATTAATTCTAAGGGCTTTGGTTTCGGAGCTCGTAAACGTGTGTCCTTCTACTCCGCCATCTTGGCTCCGCCCCCGGTATGACTTTCTCCATTAGCCCTTTCCTGATCTTCAATGACAAGGGACTTCAAAAATCATTTATTGCTTATCTAGATAATTTTGGTAGTTAATAATATAGCCTTTGCTATTGTTACTTAACTTTCATAGGTCTACATATTGTATCATAGAACATAGTCCAACTTCCTAAAAGATGTGGACAATGGTTTCGCTTCCTTTTAATCTTAAAGATAGCTAGGTGGCCTAATGGATAGATAGCTATGCCTGGAGAGTTAGGAAATTCAGAGATCTAATCTAGGCTTAGACACTTACTAACTGTGTGACCCTGAATAAGTCCCTTAACCTCTGCTGCCTCAATTGCTTAAACTATACAAAGAGGATAAATAATGCCTATCTTGTAAGACATTAGTGAAGGTCAAAGGAAATAATATGTCTACCATACTTAGTTTGGTGCCTGGCAGATAACTGGTATTTATTATTATTTCCATCCTTCTTTCTTTCCCTTTTTTCTTTCCATCCTTTCTTCTTTTTACATTAATTTATGTTTCTACATTAAATTACATTTAATATTGCTTCCTTTCTTCTTTCCTTCCCTTTTTTCTTCCCTTACTTTCTTCTTTTATTACACAGTGTCTACTGCAGGCTTGGTGTATCCATGAATGAATAAATGGATGCTTGATGCATACTTGAATAATTAGAAAGATCATCACTATAATTTTTTTTTACTATTTTTCTATATGATGACTTACCAAAGTGAAAGTTAATGTTATGACAGTGAGGTTTTGGTAGTCAAAATATTACATTAGATTAAAGAAGCTTTATTTCTGATAGACATACATAACAAAGATAGGGATACAGATTAAATAGGTGGAGAATGATGATCGACCTCCTTGGTTTATTCTGTCTTCTGACTGAAATTAATTTACATGCCAAACCATAAAAAAATCTTGGAACTGTCTATCTATGTGACAAAGCTGTCTATAAGAGATAAGTGGATTTCTGCATAGATATAGGGCTTCAAAAGAAAAAAGTTAATCTTAGCCTGGAGGGACTTTACCTATATTTTTATTAACTGGGTGTGGTGACTATAAATCTCTATTATCATATCCATATCAGGGAGAGATACTATATCCAACCAGAGTTATTCTTGAGGAAATGAATCCCAGAATCTTTGTAAAAACAAGGATCCTGACATACAGAGCAGGGCCTACTATCACAGGTTCTTTGATCTGCTTTTCTAAAAGGAAAGCAATGTGAGGGGTCAACAACCACTTTAATCAAGCACATGTGACCTTAACTTAGTTCAGGTGAAAAATCAGCAACCTCAATGTCAGAGAAAATACAGAGAAATCAAAATCAACAGACATGACTTGCAACTGTCTGACATAAGCAATATATACATCAAATATCAATTGACAGATCCAACTCTCTGACCATTACATACATACACAGGTAGTAGAGAGAGAAGTACCAACACCTGGATTTTCAAAGCTGGGGTAGCTCCTTAGTAAGTTCCAAGAGTCTTGTCTGGCCAAATAAACAATTCCAAAGAGCAAACCCTAAAGTAAAACCTCACCTGAGAATATTTATACATTTTTTATAGCCAGAGGACATCACAATCCAGGGCCTCAATAACAAAAGGTGTGGACCTTCCTCCAAATCTTCCCGGGCACATTAATGGGTGAGGAAGCCCTTTAATGCCATTAAGAAGCAAAGTTATATTAACAATATTTAAAAATTCATTATCAATTCAATCTGGCATCAGGAAGATTTCCCCATAGAGATAATATTCCCAGTATTAACACAAGATTATCTGTAACAAATGGAGTAACTAGTGCTTAGTATTTGCTCAGTTGCTTCGTTGTTGCTCTTCATCTTTGAAGAGGACCAAAATGACATCATCATGATAAAGTGAAATTTCAGTGTGTCCAACTTTGGCTGATCAGACCAATATGAGCTCAGAATGATCTACCAAAAGTTGGGCACAGATAATCTATGTGAATATTTGGGATGGATATCCCAAATTTGTGCATCCTATATTTACTTTATGCTGTCTAAATTCTGCTTTGCTCAAAGAGCAAACACCCTTTCTGATGTGGGCACACCATGCTGAGCAGTCCTGTTCTAGTATCTCTCATGTTGCAGAGTCAGATCCAAAGTTGAGAGAGACCTTGTGAGTGTCCTTGTATCGTTTCTTCTGACCACTTTGTGGTCGCCTGCCCTGTGCAAGTTCTCCATCAAATAATCTTTTTGGCAAGCATAAATTTCGCGTTCAAGCAACGTGGCCAACCCATCAGAGTTGCACTCTCTGAAGCATAGTTTGAATACTTGGCAGTTCAGCTCGAAGAAGGACTTCAGTGTCTGGTAACTTATCCTGTCAGGTGATCCTCAGAATCTTCCTAAGACAGTTCAAATGGAAGTGATTCAATTTCCTGGCATGGCACTGGCAGACTGTTATGTTTCACAAGCATACAAAAATGAGGTAAGCACAATGGTTCTATAGACTTTCAGTTTTGTAGTCAGTCTAATACCTCTTCTCTCTCAAACTTTTCTTTGGAGCCTCTCAAACAGTAATGTACATTCCTGGAAATTACACTACCAAGTTAAGCAAATTTATCCACAGCATTCAAAACTTCTCCATTTGTTGTAACCCATGGTTCCACGTGTGGATGATGTGGTGGTGGCTAATGGAGCACCTGTTTTCCTGGTGTTAATTACTAGGCAAAAATTAGCACAGGCAGTAGAGAACTGAGTCATATTTTGTTGCATCTCAGCTTTACAGGGTGCATTGAGTGCACAATCTTCTGCAAACAGAAAATCACGCACTGACACTCCCTCCACTTTTGTCTTGGTTTGTAGCCTTTTCAAATTGAAAAACTTACCATCAGTACAGTAGTTGACCTTGATGCCATGTTCATCCTCACTGAAAGCATTTGATACCATGACTGAAGACATCATGCTAAAAAGCATAGGAGCAGGCACAGAGACCTATTTCACTCCATTGGTGACTGGGAAGGCATGAGAGCATTGCCACTTATCTAGAATCCAGGCAAACATACCATCATAAAATTGACATACAATATTGATGAACTTCTCTGGGCAGCCAAATTTTGACATAATTTTCCATAAGCCCTCATGACTAACATTGTCAAAGGCCTTGGTCAGATCTACAAATGTTGTGTACAGACCTCTGTTCTGCTCCTGGCATTTCTCTTGGAGTTTTCAGGCAGCAAACACCATATCTACTGTTCCTCAACCCTTTCTGAAGCCACACTGACTCTCAGGTATATTACCACCTTCCAAGTGAAAGATCAGCCTAATAGGAGGACTCTAGTAAGAATTGTTTCATCAATGACTAAGAGAGAGACCCTCCTGTGATTGTCTCAGGACAATATATTCCCTTTACCTTTATAGAGATGGACAATGAAGGCACCCTTGAACTCCTGGGGGATAACCTCCTCTTACCATATAACCAGAAAATTTTAGTCAGCTTTTGTATGAGCAACTGTCCCCCTACCTTGTAAGTCTCAGCTGAAATAGAATCAGCACCAAGTTCTTTGCAACATGAAAGGGGCCTAATGGCCCTCAAAACCTCTTCTTCAGCTGGAAGCTCAGCTAAGGAGAGATTGACTTCTACCTGAGGTAAATGGTCAATGGCCTCAGCATTGATTGATGATGGTCTGTTTGAGAACACTATGGAACTGTTCAGTCTATCTCTCCAGGATTATGTCCTTATCACTAATCAATGTGACTCCATCAGCACTGAGTTGTTGTGAGGCACCATAGATTTTTGTTCCATAAATAGCTTTCAGGGAATCATAAAAGTGCTTGGATTGTTACTATCAGCATAAAACTGAATTTCATCTGCCTATTATTGAGCCAGGAATCCTGCATCTCTCTAAGTTTTGCTTTTACATTACTTTTGATGGAATTAAATGCTGCCTTCTTAGAGGTGGATGAACTATCCTACTGGTAAATCCTGTGGAGTTCTTCTTTTTCATTTAAGAGTTTCTGAATTTTTCCCATTATTTTCATGAAGCTGGTCTTGGTGTTTGTGAGTGTTCTGACCCCAAAGAGCACATGCAGTGCTGTACATCAAATGTCTGAAAGCTGCCCACTCTTTTTCTGCTCCACTGTTGCCAACTGTGTGTTCATTCAACTTTCCCTCCAAGTTAGCAGCAAGCTGTTCATGCTCAGAGAAGAACTCTAATTTCTTGGTGTTAATTTTTCTGGCAGTCATTTTGCCTTGAGGGTGGCACTTTTGATGAATATGAATATTTAGCTCAAAAAGGATAAGTCTATAATCAGTCCAGCACTCTGCATCACACATTGCCTTTGTCATTCTATACCTTGTCTGTTTCTTCTCCTTAAAAGCACATAGTCTATTAGATGTCAATGTTTTCTGAGAGGGTGCATCCATGAAATTTTATTGCATTTAGGTAAATGGAAAACAGTGTTGGTGATGAGAAGGTCATGAGATGCACAAGTCTTCAGCAATAAATGACCAATGCTGTTGCTGTTTCCAACTCATTTCCTCCCTAGGACTCCCTGCCAAGTCTGGTAGTCTGAGCCTACTCTAGCATTAAAGTAATTCAGAATTATAAGCTCATCCTCTTTTGGCACATTGATGATAAGGGTCTCTGGGTCTTCATAAAATTTTTCTTTGACTTCATCAGGGTTCATCATGGTGGGAGCATAGGCACTGATGATGGTAGCATGGTATTTCCCTGCAAGTGACAATCGTGTTGTCATGAGCCTCTCATTCACTCCTTTTGGCAGTCATACCAGCTTGCTGATTATATTAGTTTTGATTGCAAAACCCATACCAACTTCATGGAATTCCCCTTCACTGTGTTTCTAGCTCAAACTTCAGTAAGCTGGCCTTCATTTATCAATCTTCTTTCACTCAGGGTTGCTATTTGGATGTGTTAGCTGTTGAGTTCTCTGGCAACAAGAGCAGTTCTTCTTTCAGGTCTACTGGATTTTGCATGCTGCAGCTTCTTGAAACTACAGGAGAGAGTTAGGTGGAAGAGGTGGACACCAAAGTTGAAAAGAGCCCTGAAAATTGCTTGGCAGCCATCTCACCAAAGGTACTGGTCCTCACTGAACACACTCTACATCTCATTTGCTCAGTAGATTACAGGAAACCAGCAGAGGCTATGATACTCATGGGGTCATGAAAACTGAGCAGCACTGAACTGAAAAGCGGTGTCCATATGTTGTTGTCAGTCATAAAATTTCAGTGATGACAAGTGCTACATCTGCTTTCTCTATTGATAAAGCATACATTTATTACTTTTTAAAAGCGTCACAAAACTAGACTGTTTTTGTTCTGAAAATATCACAATCCTGAAAACCATCCAGAGTTTTTGGTCATTTCTGTCTTATAAACATTTTTCTTTATGAAGATTTGCAAAATGTCTTTCAGAAAAAGAAAAGGAAAGTAGGTATCCATGAAAGAAGTTGACCTTGTTCTTTTTTCCAAGGGAATTATGAGAAGGATGTTCACATAAAAATGTGCAAACATTTAAAAATTACCAATATTGCTACAACTAACAATGTGCATTGCATTTTTGGTCTTTTTTGGTTGTGTTTCTATGTCTGTGTGTTTTGAAATGATTGATTGACTTATGCCAATATATTTGATTTTCTTTAAAAGTCATAAAATTTCTTTAAAAGTCATAAAATTTCTTTAAAAGTCAATATTTGTCCATTATCAAAAAACACAGCAGCAGAAAAAATTAGAATATTTTATCTCCTCAAGATGGAGATAAACAATTAAAGATATAGTTTCTGGGCAGCACCTATTTATTAAAGTGGGACCTCAAATGTTAATAAGATAATTGTCAGATCCACAAGGATTTAAAACTGTGGTATCCACTTCCACACAAACTAGAGATCTTCATATACATGACATCTTTACTGTTTTCACTTTTGTTTATATTTGGGGGAAAATGTGTGCTGGGTTTTTTTGTTCATATTAATAATAAAATAAAATAAAAACAATAAAAAATAAAATAAGAAAATGACCTTGGCAATATATAAAAACTCATGTGAGAAAAGTTAAAATCATGCTATAATTCCTATGCTAGATAATTGAACCCTTCCTTAATATGATAAACATGATTAAGAACTAGCATTACCTGTAGTGAAAATGCTAAAGTCTTTTAAAAATTATTAGGAGTAAAGTAAGGTTATCATTATTGCCATTATTATTTTATATATTTTTGGAAATTCTTGCTATAGTACTAGCAGAAGAAAGAAATTGACAAAATGACCACGTGCAGATAGAAGAAAAACCATTATATTCAGAAGAGGGGAAGGGTTATAGAATAAGTGCATGTGTGTGTGTGTGTGTGTGTGTGTGTGTGAGTGTGTGTATCTCCTACTATATGCCAGACACTAAGTGCTTTACAAGTGTTTTCTCACTTGATCCTCATGCAATCCAATGATCTTGACAGTTATCATCTCCATTTTACAACTGAGAAAACCAAAACAAACAAACTTGACTTGGTGAAATTTAGATAATAGATACCTATGGCCATATTTGAGCTAAGGTCCTCCTAACTCCAGGCCCAATGCTCTATCCATATTGTCATATACTTGCAGATGATATGATAGTTCAGATATTCATCTAAAATAATTCTAAAAATAATTTAAGTAATTAGCAGATTATGAAAGAAATAAACCATTTCCATATATTTCTAACATAAACAAATGCAAAGTTATTAAAAAATTATACTCAATATATCTATAAAGCATATGTGAATGTAGCACAATTGAGTTGCATTCAGTGTTTATAGTAATGACAATCTGAAAACATTATAGAATTAATAGGAAACTTGCTATTTAAAAAAATACATTTTTTTCTCGTTTGATCTGTGCCAACCTTATTAAAATGATACTATCAAAATAAATTTACAAATCATTTGCCATACCAAAATACCAATATGTTATTCAATAGAACTAAATAAAATAAATTTAAAAATTCCTTCAGTGTAACAAAAAAATTGTAAATTATTAAAATAAATACTGAAAAAATAGGAATGACTGGAAATATCATAAACAGATTTTAAACTATATTATAAAGTAGCAATCATTTTCACTATTTGACAATGAAAAATTTTTTTATTTTTAATTTGATCAGAAGAATATAGTAGATGAACTCAAAGCAAAAAAAGTTTCTTAATTCTTGTTAAGCTAAGAACAATGTATAATCAGGTAATGATTTCCTCTATACCAGAAGTTGCTAGTCAAAGTAGAAAGAAAGAAATGAGTTTTGGGCTAGTATCTTCTATATAATTTCTACAATTGGGAACATAGCCCAAATTTTAAAAGATCATGTAATAACAGAATTAGAGTGAGGCAGGAATAAATCAGTTAATAAGTTGATCATGGAAAGTAAAATGAACAACTTTGATCACATAAAATTGAAAATATTGTGAAAGCAAAAATTGCATTTAGATTTAGATGACAAATAATTTATTCTACAGTTATAAGTAGAGTAAGAAGGGTAAAGGTTCCATCTTGGATTCAATTCACGACGTCTATTGGATATCCATTTTAAGATATCTGAAAGATATCACCAACTATATGATACATTGCTCTATATCATGAATGTTGAGATAAATGTATATTAAACTAACACATCCCACATTCCTCAGAGTAATATTTAAAAAAAAAGAAAATTGCCATCATTGAAGGGATTATAGTAGGCAAGCACATTCCATTTTGATGGATTTATAAAGTGCAGTAAACTTTTTGGAAAGCAAGCAAACAAACTTTGATTTATATACCTAACGTGACTAATCTTTTTATACCTTTGACCAGATGATACCATATCTCATCTTTTCCCCCAAAACATACAAGATAGAGATGAAGGAACCATTAGTATATGGAAGTTTTTTGAGGTAGAAAAGAACAGAAAAAAAGAAAAGAAAATAGCAAATGAAGTGAATGCCCATAACTGGGAAACAGCTGAATAAATGAATAGAATTATGTTATAAGAAATTAAGCACATGAAACATGAGATAAAACTGAGAAGACTTTTATGAAGTCATGCAGTGTGTAAAAAGTAGAATAAGAAAATCAATTTGCACAATGATCACAATAATGTAAAGGGAAACAATTTGGAAAAAGCTTTGGAACTCTGTACAAAGGTGTGATAAATCATAAATTTAAAAGTTTGATAATGAAGGATGCTTCCATCCTTTTGTGTTGCATTTCTCTTTCTTACCCTTCAGTTCCATTTTGTTTTTTAGAAATCATTCTATCATAGTCAACTCACTCCCATGCTCTCTAACTATGTATACTCATTCTCACTGGGCTCATTTATGATTCTTTTAGGAGTTATATGTGTCATCTTGTGGGGGGTGGCATTTTTATAGCATTTTTTTCTGTGATAAAGGACTTATTTCTCAATTGCATAATAAAAGATATGAATAAGTAGTTTTCAGAAGAAATCAAAGCTATCTATACTTATATGAAAAATGCTAAATAACTACTGTTTAGAGAAATGCAAATTAAAACAAATCTGAGGTGCTACCTCACACCTATTAGTTTGACTAATGTAACAGGAAAAGGAAGTGACAAATACTGAAGGGGAGTTGGAAAAACTGGGACACTAATGTATTGTTGGTGTGACTGTGAACTGAACCAGATGATCTGTGGAGCAATTTGGAACCATGCACAAAGGGCTCTAGAACTATGTACACCCTTGAAAGGTATATACCACCATCAGCAAACCACCAGTAAGTCTGTACCTAAAAGAGTTCAAAGAAAAATTGACCAATGAATTTAAAAACCCAATCAGCTCCTTAAAAAGTAAAAGTGGTCAAATGGATAAGATGATACAACACTTTACTGGAGAAAATAACTTTTAAAAAGTAGGAACAACAGCTTCCTGAAGAGAACAATTTATTAAAAAAAATAGAATTATTTAAATAGAAACTAACGACTCTTTGAGACATGAAAAATCAGTTAAATAAAATAAGGAATGAAAAAAAAAGAAGAAAATGTAAAATATCTCATGGGAAAAACAACTGACCTGGAAAATAGATCAAGGTGAGAAAATCTAAGAATCATTTGGTCTACTGGAAAGCCATGATGAAAAACAGAGCCTAGATAATATGTTCCAAAAATCATTCAAGAAAACTGCCCTGAGATCTTAGGCACAGAGGACAAAGTGGTCATCAAAAGAGTCTACTAATCACCTCTTGAAAGGTATCCCAAATTGAAAAGACCAAGAAATAGTCTTGGGAAATTCCAGAATTATCAGGTCAAGGAGAAAATACTGCAAGCAGCTAGAAAGAAACAACTCAAATATCGGGGAACTACAGTCAGGATCACACCTTGCAACTTATACATTAAAATACCTTGCAAATTCTATGTTAAAAGGTTGGAGGGATTGGAATATGATTTTCCATAAGGCAAAGAAGCTTGGACTACAACCAAGGATTAATTACCCAGGGGAAAAAAAGGTTGAGCATAATCTCTCAGTCAAGGAGATAGACATCTAATGAAACAAGAGATTACCAGACCTTCCTGATGAAAGGCCAGAGCTCAATAGAAAATTTGATCTTCAAATGCAAGACTAAATAGAGGCATAGAAGGTAAACAAGGGGAAAAAAAGAAAACTTCACTAAGAGCAAACTGTTTATACCCCTATATGGGAAGATGATATTTGTTAATTTTGAAAATTTTATATTCATTAAAATACTTAAAAGGGTTATACCTAGAGGTGGTGTATCACATGAAGAGGCACAAAAATTACAGTAAAGGGAAGGAAGGGAGGGAGATGAATATTGTTTGAGCCTTACTCTCATTGGATTTGTTTCAAGGAAGGAATAATATATTCTTTTAAGTTTAGAAATCTAATTTGCAATCCAGGCAGTAGTAATGGAAAAGGGAAAGAAAGGGGAGGGGGCTGATAGAAGGGAGGGAAGCCTGAGGGAGGCAGTGGTCAAAACTAAAGCTCTTTTGAGAAAGGGAAGAGAAAAAAAATAACATCATAAATGGGGGAAAGGGAATAGGATGGAGAAAGCCACAGATAGTAATCATAATTGTTAATCTGAACGGAATAAACTCTCCCATAAAATAGAAGTGAATAGCAGAATGGATTAAAAATCAATCCTACAATATGTTTTTATAAGAAGCAAATTTAAAACAGGGTGTTCATACAGAGTAAAGCTAAAAGGCTAGAGCAAAATAGGTTATTCTTCAGCTGATGGAAAAATAAAGCAGGGGTGGCAATCTTAATCTCAGACAAAGAAAAAGGAAAAATAGGGCTAATCAAAACATATAAGGAAGGAAACTAGAAGTAATATCATTACTAAGCATATATGCACCAAGTGGTCTAGCATTCAAATTCTTAGACGCAAAGTTCTGAGAATTACAGAAAGAAACAGACAGCAAAACTATACTAGTGGGGGACCTAAACCCCCAACCTCCCATTTGAAGTTGATAAATCTAACCTCAAAATAAATAAGAAAGAAGTTAAGGAGGTGAATGGAATTCTGGCAAAGGTAGATATGATAGACCTCTGGAGAAAACTGAATGTGGATAGAAAGGAATATGCATTTTTCTCAGAAGTACAAACACAAACACAAAAGTTGATCATATACTAGGGCACAAAAAACCTTACAATCCAGTGCAGAAAGGAAGAAATATTCAAAGCATCCTTTCAGATCATGATGCAATAAAAATTATGTGTAATAAAGGGCCATGGAAAGATAGACCAAAAATTAATTGAAAATTAAATTATCTAATTCTAAAGAATGAGTGTTTCAAACAGCAAATCACAGAAATAGTCAGTAACTTACTTCAAGAAAATGACAATAATGAGACAACATGCCAAAATTTATGGGATTCAGCAAAAGTTGTTCTTAGGGAAAGTTGTAGGGGGCGGAGCCAAGATGGCAGAGTGAGAGCAATGACTCACCTAAGCTCTCAGACAAACTCCTTCACATACCTCTGAAAGGAGAATCTGACCAAATTTTGGAGGTGCAGAATCCAGTGCGAGACAGAGGGAGACAGATTCAGAGCTCAGGTTGGACTGGAAGGTCCACGGAAAGGATCTGTTCCACTGGGGTGAGCCCACAGCGCACAGCGCAGCAGAGCGGAAGGGACCCGAGAAACCTGAGCGGCGGGTGGAACCAGAGGAGTGCACCAAGGGCGGGAGACAAGCCCAACCAAGTCAGTGAGAGCTGGCGAGTGCCAGATATCAGAGCACCAGCTCCTGAGACCTTCAGTCTGAAGATCAAACTTCGGTAAGTCACCTACTTGAACTTCTGGGAGCCAGGATGGCGGAGTGATCAGTAAATGCTCTCTCCTTCCCCCTTGATGACCATGAAAGAACCACAAAATATTTCCCCAGAAAAATCCTAGATCAGCAGAAACAACAGAAGGAGGCCAATAGTTTCATAACACCTGAGCCAAGGAAAATAGCTAAGGGGGATTCCTCCTACGGTGGCAGAGGCAAACAGGAAGGACAGAGGACCCAGGGCAGAGAAAACTCACACTAGGACCCAGGCAAGCCTCAGCACCAGGAGAGGAGTCCCAGGAGGAGTGGGAACACACATTAGCATCTAGGCGTGCCTCAGCTGTCCAGAGGAATCAGAAAGACAATAGGGCAGCTGGGATCACCGGCCCCTGAGCTTGCCTTTGCCTCAGTTCAGCTGAGGAGATCTCCTGTGACCAGACCACTCCTTCTCCACATTTACCAAGCTAAACCCAGGGCTGATCAGGGAAATACCAAACAAAAACCTGCTTTTAGCTTTTTCATACATTAGCTCAGCAAAAAGTTCTCTAGCTTTGGACTGAAAGAACCAGAAGCCACAACACTCAAATCAATATCATGAACAAGAAAAAGCAGAGGACCGAAAGAACCACAGACTCTTTCTATGGGGATAAGGACCAAAGCACAAACACCAAAGAGGTCAGAGCTGAGACTGTACTTCACAAGCAGCTCTCCTGGAACAGCTGAAGAAGGAAATAGAAGATAAACTGGCCAATGATCTCAAAATTATTAAGAAAGGATTCACTGATAAGAACATCTCTTTGAAAAGGAAAATTGAATAAATGGAAAAAGAAGTTCAAAAATTAACTGAGAAAATAACTTCCTGAAAGGGAAAATGGAAAAGGAAGTACAAAAATTAACTGGAGAAAATAGCTCCTTAAAAGAAAAAATTGTGCAGATGGAAAAGGAGATGCAAAAGTTAACGGAAGAAAACAATTTGATAAAGATTAGAATTGGGCAAGTAGAAACTAATGACTCAATGAGACAGCAAGAATCAGTCAAAATCTAAAGAATGAAAAGATAGAAGAAAATGTGAACTATCTAATTGGAAAAACAACTGACCTGGAAAATAGATCCAGAAGAGAAAACTTAAGAATTATTGGCCTGCCAGAAACCCATGATGGAGAAAAGAGCCTGGACAATATCTTCCAGGAAATCATCAAGGAAAACTGCCCAGAAGTACTAGATTCAGAGGGCAAAATAGTCATTGAAAGCATCCATGGTTTCCCTCCTGAAAGGGATCCCAAACTGAAAACCCCAAGAAAAATAATTGCCAAATTCCAGAGCTATCAAGTGAAGGAGAAAATATTACAAGCAGCCAGAAAGAAACAATTTAAATATCAAGGAGATACAGTCAGGATTATACAGGACCTTGCAGCTTCTACATTAAAAGATCGAAAGAATTGGAACCCAATATTCCATAAGGCAAAGGAGTTGGGACTACAACCAAGGATCAACTACCCAGCAAATTTCAGCATAACATTTCAGGCAAGGAGAAAGTCATTCAACAAAGTAAGGGGTTTCCAGAGCTTCCTGACCAAAAATGCCAGAACTTAATAGACAATTCAGTCTTCAAATGCAGGTCTCAAGAGAATCATAAAAAGGTAAACGGGGGTGGGGGGTGGGGAGGAAACAACTTGTTACTCAATTAGGCAAATTTTTTACCTCCCTATAAGGGAAGATGGTACCTGTTAATCTTGAGAATTGTGCGGCTATTAAGAGATATGAAAGGGATATGCATAGGGGGAACAGGTATAAAGTAAATGATATCATGATAAAAAATATGATTTAAGTATGAGAAGGGATTGTAATGGGAGGTGTGAAAAGGAGGAAGCAGAAAATGACAAATTACATCGCAAGAAGAAGTACTTAGGGAAAGTTATATCTCTGAAATCCTACTTGAATAAAATAGAGAAAGCAGAGATCAAAGAATTGGGCGTGCAACTGAAAAAGCTAGAAAAAGAACAAATTAAAAATCCCCAATTAAATAAAAAATTAGAAATACTGAAAACCAAAGGAGAGATTAATAAAATTGAAATTTAGAAAGCTAATGAATTCATAAATAAAACTAAGAGCAGGTTTTATGAAAAAAATTGATAAAACTTTGGTGAATCTGATTTTGAAAAGAAAGGAAACAAAACTACCAGTATCAAAAATGAAGTTGAAACCTCTAATGAAGTTGAAATTAAAACAATAACTAGAAATTATTTTGCCAACTGTATGCCCATAAATTTGACAATCTTGGTGAAATGTAATAATATTTACAAAAATATCAGTTGTCCAAATTAAAAGAGTAAAATGCTTAAATAACCCTACTTACCATCAATGAACTCTACCTGAAAAATTCTCCAGAGCCAGATAGATTTACAAGCAAATTTTATGAAATATTCAAAGAATAGTTCATTCCAATACAGTGCAGACTATTTGGGAAAATTGGTGGAGTCCTAAGGGACATATATTAAGTTGGGCTTTGCTATCAGGATAGAGAGGGCATTGTTTCAAGCTTCAAGTTTTATGTGCTATTGTTTACAGAGTTAGTTTAGGAGGTCTCTAGGTTTTCCATTTTTTAAGGTAGTACAATCTAAAATGAGATGTGGTCATTGATCTCCTTGCCTGTGTCCTAGTCTTTGAGCTATACACAATTTTCTCTGCCCTGGATCTGTCACCAGGGTCCCTGCTCACCTGGAGCTCTAGTATGCCACAGCTACTCCTCAGCCTGTTACTGTAATCCACAAACATGTATGGGCCATGGAACATGGTCTTTTACCCAGTGCCCCCAAAAGATTCCCGGTAATTTGCTTCTGACATGTTGCCCAAATCCATTACTATCTGTGAAGTGAGTATTCTGGAAAATGTTGCTACTGATTCAACCACCCCTCCAAAGCATGCTGCTGGCTTTCCACTGGCCAGAGCTTTATCTCAATGATATAGACATTTCCTGCTAATCTTCTAAGTGGTCTTGGGTTAGAAAATTATTTCATCATATCCTTTTTTATAGAATTCACTTTGAGGAATTATTTTAAACTTGTTTTGAGGGGAATTCAAGAAACTTTGGAGAATCTTTGCCTTTACTCTGCTATCTTGTCTCTGCTCTGTCTAAAGTTAATTTTCATAAAACCACATTTTTCTGAGAATTGGATGATCTATAGAGGATTATCTTTCATCTAAAGGACTAAAGTCATGGGAGTCTAAGAGATTTGAATCTTGCCAAACATTTATGGCAATGTTTTGTTTCTCGTTTATTGCACGTGGAATTGCTTGCATATGCCATTTTCTTTGATCGGTAAAGTACTGGTTATTTCATACTGTATTCCCATACTATATACATGGTGTGCCTTTGAAGAAATTGAGAACCCTGCTATCCAAATTTAGAAAAACTAAGACACAAACCATGAAAGGATGATTGAATCTTTGATTTCATTGATTCATTGAACACATGGGTGAAGCCAATGCAAAGTTTTAGCTTTTATGTAACCTATATTGTTACCAAGTGGATTATTGTGAAACTCAAAAAGAAATGGAGGTCATCAAACCATACATAAAGATTCCTATTGCCTACACATTGACTTTGAAAATCATATATTTCTGAAATATTTTCAACTTTTATTTTAATCTGGTTTGGGCCACACATTAGAAGGTTGTGGGCTAAATATCTGACACCACTGGTCTAGAGCACAGATAGGTAGCAACGTGCACAGTGTTCTGAATCTGTGCCACAGTTAGGACCAAATTTCTGGTTTTGAGACAAATTCTCTGAGCACTACGCAAATAAGCTTTTAATATTGTACATTATATATTTTTAAGGGTATTGAACACCTTATTTAAATGCATTCCCAATAAGATCAAGGGTGAAACAAGGATGTCCATTATCACCACTATTATTCGATATGGTACTAGAAATATTACCTATAACAATAAGAGAAGAAAAAGTTGAAGGAATTAGAACAGGCAAAGAAGAAACTAAGTTGTCACTCTTTGCAGATGATATGATGACATACTTAGAGAATCCCAGATATTCAAGTAAAAAGCTACTTGAAATAATAAAGAACTTTGTCCAAGTTGCAGGTTACAAAATAAACCCACACAAATCTTCTGCATTTCTATGTATTACTAGAAAAGCCCAACAGCAAGAGATAGAAAGAGAAATCCCATTTAAAGCTAGGGTAGACACTATAAAATATTTGGGATTCTACCTGCCAAAACATATCCAGGGACTGCATGAACACAATTAGAAAACACTTTTCAAACCAATGAAATCAGATCTAAGTAAGTGGAAAAGCATCAGTTGTTTTGGGTAGGCCAAGCTAATATAATAAAAACAACATTTCTGTCTAAACAAATTTACTTATTCAGTGCCATACCAATCAAACTATCAAATAATTACTTTCTAGAGCTAGAAAAAATAATAACAAAATTCATCTGGAAGAAGTCCAGAATATCAAGGGAACTAATGAAAAGAAATGCTAGAGAAGGTGGCCTAGCTGTACCAGATCTCAAATTATATTATAAAGTAGCATTTGTCAAAACCAGCTGGTACTGGCTAAGAAACAGAAGGGTACACCAGTGGAATATGTTAGGTACTCAAGACACATAAGTCAATGAATATAGCAACCTACTGTTTGATAAACCCAAGGACCCCATCTTCTGTGGTAAGACTTCACTGTTTGACAAAAATGGATGGGAAACCTGGATAGCAGTGTGGCAGAAACTATGCATAGACCAAGGTCTGATACCGTACACAAGATTAAAGTCCAAATGGGTACATGATCTAGGTATAAAGAGTGATATGTAAATACATTAATGGAGCAAGGTTACCCATCAATTGAGGAATGGCTGAATAAATTGTGGTATGTGAATGTAGTGGAATACTATTATGCTATAAGAAATGATGAACAGGAAGACTGTAGAGAAACCTGGAAAAACTTGTATGAAGTGATGCTGAGTGAAAGGAGCAGAACCAGGAGAACTTTGTACACAGCAACAATCACAGTGTGTGAGGAAAATATGTGGAAATGATTGTAGAACACTGAAAACAAATTAAAAAAAGAATGCATGAAAGTCCTCTATTTCATTAAATGATCATTTTCCCCCTGAAGTATTATACTCAGTTTTTCTGGGTAGGTGATTCTTGATTTTAATCCTAGTTCCTTTGACTTCTGTAACGTTGTATTCCAAGCCCTTCAATGTAGGAGGTGCTAGATCTTGTGTTATTCTTATTGTATTTCCACAATACTGAAATTGTTTCTTTCTGGGTACATGCAAAATTTTCTCCTAACCTGGGAACTCTGGAATTCAGCTACAACATTCTTAGGAGTTTTTCATATCAGATTTCTTTCAGGAGGTGATCGGTGGATTCTTTTAATATTTATTTTACCCTCTGGTTCTAGAATATCAGGATACTTTCATGAAAGTTGATGTCTAGGATCTTTTTTTGATCATGGCTTTCAGGTAGTCCCATAATTTCTAAATTTTCTCTCATGGATCTATTCTCCAGGACAGTTGCTTTTACAATGAGATATTTCACATTGTCTTCTATTTTTTCATTCTTTTGGTTTTGTTTTGTAATTTCTTGATTTCTCATAGAGTCATTAGCTTCCATCTGCTCCATTCTATTTTTGAAAGAACTATTTTCTTCAGTGAGCATTTGAACTTCCTTTTTTTCCATTTGGCTTATTCTGCTTTTTAAAGCATTCTTTTCCTCATTGGCTTTTTGGACTTCTTTTGCCATTTGGGTTAGTCTATTTTTAAAGGTGTTATTTTTTCCAGCATTTTTTTGAGTCTCCTTTAGCAAGCTGTTCACTCATTTTTCGTTATTTTCTTATATCGCTCTCATTTCTCTTCCCAATTTTAACTCTACCTCTCTTACTTGATTTTTAAAATCCTTTCTGAGTTGTTCCATGGCCTGAGATCATTGTTCATTTATTTTGGAGGTTTTGGTTGCAGAAGCCCTGACTTTTATAACTTTCTCTGGTGATATGCCTTGTTATTCCTCATCTGAAAGGATGGAGGAAAATACCTGTTCACCATGAAAGCAATCTTTTTTGTCTTATTCTTTCCCCATTTTTAGGCATTTTTCTATCCAGTTACTTGACGTTTGAATTCTTTGTCAAATGGAGGGTATACTCTAGGGACCTTTAAGTTCTCAGTTCTGGCTTGCACTGGGGTCTGGAAGCAACCACAAACTTTTCTGCCCAGTATCTGTGAGTAGAATTCCCTCTCCAGACCTTCCACTGGCTCCACTATGCCAGAGCTCTTCCTTACCTCAGAACCACCACTCAGGCCTGAGATCCAGATCAGCAGCTTGATCCCCGCAAGGTCTTTAGGGAAAGGGCTCTACTGCAGCAGTGGCTGCTGCTGCCCTGGGCCTGAGTCTAGGGCAGGACCCTGCTCCCTTCTCAGTCAGATTAAAGAGCTTTCTCACTGGTTTTTGAGGCTGTCTTTGGCTTTTGTGGATTGAGGAATTTGAGAACTGCAGATTCTTCACCCTGAAACCTGTTCCAATCCTGTCCCTGCCGCACACAGCAGTGAAGGCTGCACTATGCTCTGCTCTGAGCCTGGTGTTAGAGACTTTTCCAGTCAGCCTTCCAGGCTGTCTTGGACTGGAAATCTCTTTCACTGTGTCATTTTGTGGCTTCTGCTGCTTTAGAATTTGTCAGAATCATTATACAGGTATCTTATGGGATATGTGGGGAAGCTTTTACAGATCTGTCCTTCTACTCCACCATCTTGGCTTTGCCCCCCAGTAGTAATAATTTTGAAAAAAAAAATGAAGCAAGTTTCTTTGATGAAGGCTTCATCCTGAAACATACAAAGAACTGAGTCTAAAGAATAAAAATAACAGTCATTTCCCAAATGATACATTATATAAAGGTATGATTAGTTTTCAGATAAAGTGATCAAAGCTATCTATAGTCATATGAAAAACAAACAATACTTTATGTCATAATTATTTGGAGAAATGAAAATTAAAATGATTCTGAGGTACCGTTTTATACCTGTTAGATTGACTCATTAGAATAAAAAGTAAATGACAGATCTTGAAGGGGATGTGGGAAAAATGATACTTTAATGCCTGGTTGGTGGAGTTGTGAGGCAATTCAGCCAGTCTATAGAGCAATTTTGGACTATGTCCAAAGGGGTATATAACCATGCATGTTCTTTGACCTAGCTTTAGGTCTATGTCCCCAAAGTGTTAAAAAAGAAAAAGTAAAATGACCCATATGTGCATTAAATAGCTCTTTTCTGGGTGCAAAGAATTTAGTTGAGGGGATGCCCATCAATTGGGGAATGGTAGTTGTTGATTCTACCATAACTGTAATATAAAAAAATGTAAGCAAGATGTTCCCAGAAAGACCTGGAAAGACTTGTATGGGCTAATGCAAGTGAAATGTGCTGTGTACAAGAATAATAATGTAACCTGTGAATGACGTAGCTATTCTCAGTAATAAAACAATCTAAGACAACTTTTAAGAACTTATGTTTAAAAACGCTATTCATCTCCAGAGAAAGAACTGATGATGTCTGAATACAGATTCGAGTATACGTTTTTGCTTTGTTTTTCTTGAGTTGTTTTTGCTTGCTTATGTTTTCTTTCACAACATGACTATGATGGATATGTTTTGCATGACTCCACATGTAAAACCTATATCAAATTACTTGTTTTCTTGATGAAAGGGTGTTGGGAGGGAGGAAGGAGAGAATGTGGGGCTTAAAGTTTTAAAAATGAATGTTGAAAGTTGTTTTTACATGTAACTGGGAAAAAACAAAATTCTAAATAAAAGATAAGAATTAAAAAAAATAATACAAACATACATATGTATATACATGCATACAAATATATGTATGAATGTGTATGTATATATACATATATGTGTATGTATACATATATACATACATATTACATGTATATATACACACACACACATCAGCTGTGGCCCATATTAAGTTAAGTACTTTATCATTGTAGACTATCCCCAAAGTTTTTCTTGTCCTTCATTCTCAAAGAGTACCATGACATCAAGGTGATGCCATGACTTGAAGTTGACTTTGATTTGACTGTGGGAGGGCTGTTCAAAGTCACCAACCTCACTTGCTTCTCCTGAGCCATCTGAGTCCAGTGGCCTGATATTCGTCAGAATGACTGGAAATGACCCAGGATGCAATGTGAAACCCTGGCCTTTTCAGGTCAAGGTCTTATAACAATCTTACTTTGAGTGAGTTAGTGAACAAGTTAGTGATCTAAACTTTAGAAAATTTGAATAAAATAAAAGAAAATCGGGTTGAACATTTCATTGACCTCTTCTGGTAGGTGGATTGCCTATTAGAAAATACTATGGTATAAAGATGGCTAAGTCTAAGAACCATACAACCAACAACCAATCAAAAAAAATGGCACAGAAATGGCATCAAGAAACCTAGGCCACAAGAACGTCACCAAGCATTCAAGACTTAGGGTCAGCATCAAATTCCCAGGGCTCTGGATTATGAAGCTTGACTCTGTCATTGCTAGAACCACTACCCCAAAGCTGCCAAGTCACATTCTAAGTTCACAAAGCCCAGTGATTCCAAGGCTGCTAAACCTACTGACCCCAAACCTGCTGAATCCAAACCCAAAAATACCAACCCTAAAGCCGGGGATAAAATTCAAAATAGATCCTCCAGGAAAGAAATACTTGCTTAAAACTCTAAACCAACATATTCCCCCAGCCAGGGTATGATTATTCAGTATTTTGTGTAAATAAAGGAAATGGTGAGACATTAAAAAATAGTGTTGAAGCAGTTTTGTACGTGAGCTAATTTATGACAGTCATACCAAGATGCCATCTTATTATTCTTCACCCACTCCATCATCATGTACAACAATCATGTCCTAGATAATATTGTTGACAGATGATAATACATTTTGTTGGGAGGTCATTGAAGATCCTCTTATGCTAGACTAAATATGGCAGATTGACACAATCAAAACAATTAATATTTTCAAATTAATATATTTGGTCAGCTACCTCTGTAAATAATTTAAATAATTTTAACAGTGCTTTAGATTCACAAAGTTCTTCAAAGATCTCATTGAATCCTTACCATGACTCTCTTAGGTAGTTGCTATGGGAATTACTGTCTTCATTTCATGACGGGGGAAACAAGTTAAGAGATTCGTTCATAACTTCTCAATAATTGTCAAAGATGGTATTTGAACCCAGAACTCACATTACTTTAAAGGTTTTTTTTTATACCAAGCTATTTTTCATTGTTTTCATTTTAACAGAGCACAAAGCTTTTCAAAACACTAAAATATCTAAGACTTAAAATACAAATACTCACATAACTTCTCTCTGCCTTTCAATTTTGTTATATATGTCTAAGTAGCACAGTTATATAGCTTCCTTAAAACACATGTTGAATCTTTTGTCAAGCCAGCAATGACTGAACAAAGTTAACAATTTCTGATTCTCTCTAAACCCTGTAGAAGGAAGCTCCGATTCTTGCTTATTCTCTTGCCTCCAGTTCTCTTTCTTGTTCTCTTTCTCTAAAAGCTCAGTACGTTCACATTGTTGCCTATAATTTTTCTCCTCTGCTTGGTACTGCCCATGGTATCTGGGGAAAACATTTCTTCATACTTCCAACTTAACAGAGATCTGTTAGTATGACAAAAATATGAGCTTTTTCATCAGCATAATCTGTGTTCTGTGCTGTGTTTAATTGTATGATGTGGTTTCTGTAAAAGTAAGTGAGTGGTATGTGTGTGTGTGTGTGTGTGTGTGTGTGTGATAATTGAGTTGACACATATTGAAATTAAACAGTTCCAATATCTTTCAGTTCATGAGATATAACTGAACAGAAATCTTATAGCTATTATAAAAATAATCCCATTTTAATTTACAAGGATTTGTGGTATCAAAAAGATTAGTAGACAAATAAAAATGTTAGTTTTGGCCAGGCATTAACACAAGATCCTATAATGAAGAAATTATAAAGTGACCCTTCAGTTTAGGATTTATGAGTATATTTTGTGAGATCCTCTTGTCTTTCTTATTGTGGGATCTGCTGCCATATACTAACATTTTTATATGGGGAAGTTTGGAAGTACATTTTATTTGAACCCAGGAAAATTGTGCACATTATCTCACAAACCAAAGAATTAAAAAAAAAATTATAAGAAATTTCCACTAGCTCAAAGTTACCCTAGAAGGTTTTTATTCCCCCTCCAAGTTGTTTATGGTTTTTTGACAGTAGCTACAATATAAATTGCAAAATTATACATAATGAGTTTTGTTTCCATAAAAATATGCCCACAATATTGTCAACCATGTGGAAGGAGGAGATATGTAATTCTATGTTTGCTGACTCCATCAGGAAAGATCATTTGCTGCTGAAGTCCAAGTATTCTGTTCCTCAGTTGATAGCACTCAGTATACTAAATAAAGTACTTTCAAAGACAATTATATTTTATTTTTCTGCTCATATCATAAAATTAGGAAAATGCAATAATACTAAGCTTTTCATTTCTAATGAATGTGTGAAATAACCCCTCTGCTCCTGTAAGTGCAATTAAACCCCCGTGTGTGTGTGTATATATATATATATATATATATATATATATATATATATATATATATGTAAATATACATCATTCCACATCTGACTCCATTGGGGGGAGGGAGGTATTACTCAGACATTACACAGAAATGATATCACTGAATAGGAACCAACTGAGTTTAAGCAGCATATCTTACATAGAATGAATTTAGCACTGAATTTAGATAATTCAATCAATCTTTTAACAGGAAAAAAAAAATTACTAGCTGGAGTCTGACAATCTTTGATAGCCATATAGGAGTCCTGGAGCACTATATATGAGACAGTAGAACATAATATGTTTCTGTCAAAAGATTTATTTATCTGGGGATTGCTAACACAATATCCTTCCAATCCACAATTAGATAAGTTTATGATCATTGACCTTCAACCATTTTGTGAATTAAGAAGCTTTTCTAACCTATCATTATATATATTGAATTGTCCACACAAAGATCACTGACCAAAGCAGTCCCATAAGAATCCTGTGTTATGGCATATGTCTTCAGTCCAGCAATATGTACCTTAAGGAATTCATTCTTTATACTCTGTCAATAAGTTCTTACACATACATTAGAAAGCTTCGACCCCATTAGCAGGAATATAGTGTGACATAAAAAGCATTTCAATGCCAATTAAGTCTTAATGCTCAAAAATGAGCTCTTCACATCTATTTGAATGTTAGCTTTTTAAAAAAGAACTAGGGTCCACTCACAAATCAGTGCTCCCATTTAAGAGAGAATTCTCAGTCTTTAGCCGTATTAATGATATCACAGTGCTCTCCACCTGGCATATTTTCTGCTTCACAGATGGAATTTAGCTGCTGGAGAGGTAACTTTGTAATTTTCCAGGTTATGCAGGAAAAAAAACAACTTGCTCATAAGTCAGTGATCATACTAATATTGAAGTTACTCTTAGAAGACCCAATAATGTTGTTTCTACAGGGAAGTACAAAAGTATAAAAAGTATCAAAGTCACTAATTCTAAAGACTGACTTAATTCAACTTGCTTTTGCCCATCTGAGATGGCACCAGCAATACACTATTCTGAGCATAGGGAAGCTCAAATCCTCCTTTTGGCCTTCCTCCCAGCTTTAGCTGGCTGCTGCAGGAAGCTATATTCTCATTGTAAGGTTTTTACCAGCTGCCAAGGGGGAAGACGGCCCATGTGTGTTCAGTATGTCTGCAAAGGAAAATTCCTGCAGTGCTTTGCCATGGTGTTTATATGTATTCCTCAGAATTAAAACCAGAAAGAATTTACTTGCCAGGTTTTATCTGCCCTAAGAAATGACCCTTTCGGAACTATACAGCCAGACTTGTTCTGAAGTGCCTTGCTTTTTCAGTGTTGAGAACCTATAAATGAGATTTTCTCCAACAGTGAAAGATTATGAGTCTTTTTGTCATACTTTTAATATATCCAGACCATCCTCAACATGGTGAGGTGTTTGGGCTAACTGCCTCAATGCGGATGACATAGTGTGTATCTGCCAGAAATGTGTTCTTACAGAAGAAATAAAAAAAAGTTAACAAATAACTCTAAAATGCCACAGTAGATGTCAAATGCTCAAGGAGTGATGCTGTCAAGACGACACTCTGATTAAACAGAGATCATGTACTTTGCCCAAATAGGTACCTGCTTTCACATAAGAGTTAATAGTGGTGGATGATGGTAGTAAAAGTCAGACTTCAGAGGTAGATGAGAAGCTATGTGATTACAGTGTCAGAGTGTAACTTTGTGAACAACTAACACTGGAATTAAGCAGTGGGCCTAAAGTCAGGAAGAATCATTTTCTTGAGTTCAAATGTGACCTCAGACTCTTACTAGGTGTGTGCTCTTGGGCAAGTCACCTAACTCTGCCTCAGTTCCTCATCTATAAAATGAGCTGGAGAAGGAAATGGCAAGGCAGTTTCAATATCTTTGCCAAGAAAGCCCCAATGGGATCAGTAAGAGTTAGGCATGACTGAAGCAATTGAACAACAGCAAATGAAAGGAAAGCTTTCCAATCACCAATATGTTTGGCTATTACTCTTACAACCAGTTACAGTGTGGAGAAAGTTGAAAAAAAAAGTACAGTAAAGGAATTTCTCATACCCAACCTCACTGGAGTCATATGAAGATGTTTTCATATCTACCAATAGGTATCTAACACATTTTATTTCTGTATATCTCCACATAAAATCAATCCTTAAACCCTGGAATTGTATGAAACAATTCTCATAAGACAACAGAGCTGTCATAGTATGACTACTAACTCTATATTACCAACACTTCCACATCTATACAGACACCAAATTTTGTTTATAGCTTTTTATCCCCAGGGATGACTTGCTCAGGTGGACAGATACATTTTTTTACTATAGTAACTTTACTAAATCTTGTTATTAATATTTCAAATAAGGGCATAAGGTTCTTCCTTGAAATTTATTTCTTTATTGCTTATCATTAAGAATATAAATTTTACATTTTCTGCCTGAATAATATGAATTTCTGCTTTGATATGGCTGATTTCTCTGTTGCCAGAAAATCTGTAATAGGGAAATTTTAAAATACATTTACAGGGAAATTGATATAACCACAGTAATTTAGGAATACAGCAAACTTATCTACACTAATGAAGGGAGATCAAAAATGAAACCTTTCTAAATGGACCTAAGAAGCTGATTTATCAGGGAGGATCATGGTGACTTCTTTGGGCATCAGAGTTTCCTGATGTCCTATTAAAGTTGGGTCCATTGGAAATGGCTGTTCAGCTCTTCAACTAGAAATAAAACTACTTCTTTCTGCCTAACAGAGATATTGTGTAAGAGGGTAGAAGAAGAGAAATGAAGCATGATACAGAGCAAAGAGCTGTGATTCTAGAATCCGAAGACCTGCCTGGGACATTTGCTTATTCCCTCTGTGACCTTTGCCAAGTCTTTGAAGCTTCATGACCCTCAGCATAGAAAAGGATTAGACTATGAAGCCTTTGAAGTTGTTGCCAACTCTCACTTTCTAGATCTAGCTCTGCAGACAAAATCACTTTTTCATGGACTGTTACTACTACTAAAGATTGAGGAAAAGGACTCTCTGCAAGGATGTCCAGCAAAGAAATTAATTTCTGGCACTGTCATGATTCTGTGCAGGGGAGGAGGCAACGCGTTGGTGGGTCTAAGGCACTCACACAACTGTAATTACTTTTTTTTCTTCTCATACCCATTGTACATTATTATCCATTTTAAATATGCCTGTGTGCTATTATAATTTTTTTTATCTGTTGATGTGTCTTCCACTTCTAATATACACTGAAGACTTTTTTGATGGGGAAGGTGACTTATTGAACTTCACAACCCTCAGTGCACAAGATATTGTTTTGAGATAATTTTAAATTAAATTCAATCATAAATGAACCAATTGCTAATATGTTATTGAATTCTCACTGTGTTTTCACAAATATGAGTGGTGAAATAGAAGTTAAACCTAGTATTTATCCTGGCAGAACTTGTATTGACTTAGCATGTGTGGACAAGAGAAAATTAAATACATATGAATAAGTAGTGAACTGTAGGATTTCTGCTATTAGTTCAGAAAAGGGAAGATCATTCTGAATAGGATCTATACACTGAGGGTGATGTGAGAACTATAGGAAAAGGCAGCTCTATCCTGTTTCCATTCTTATCAAAGTTTATATATAAGGAGAGAGATATAAAGACAGAGAAAGACAGAAATAAAAAGAGAAAATGAGAAGAAGTAAGAGAAGATGGGAGAGTTGAGGAGTAGAGAAGGGAATGTAAGACAGGGAGGGGAAGGGATAATAGAGAAGGGAAGGAAAGGAAAAGGAATCAAAGAGAAGGGAAGAGAACAGGTGACAAGGAAAGGAGTTCAGAGGAGAGGAGGAGAAGAGGAGGAGGGAGAGAGACAGAAACAAGGAGAGATAAAGACAAATCAGACAGAAACAGGGACAGAGAAGGAACATGTTGGTAATATGTGTACTCTCTATTGCATGCCAAGCAATATTGGAGCAAATGTGGTTGTCAAGGAGAATCTCCTTGGAAATGATTGTGGGAGTAAGGAGGACATTAAGGGTGTTGTTGCTGTGGTGGAGCCTGGGGGGAGGGAGGAAGGGGAGGAGGAGGGGAGAGAGAGAGAGAGAGAGAGAGAGAGAGAGAGAGAGAGAGAGAGAGAGAGAGAGAGAGAGCGCGCACAGTAGTGTATAGTAAATATTTATGTAGAAGGCAAATTCCTTTCAGAATTCATTATGTAAAGTTGAATTTGCATGATGTGAATTGACATAAAGAACTGTCTATACTCCATGTCAGGCTACCTTGTTTCAGTCAAACTTGCCTAATAGCTGTTACCTGTCTATCGGTTATGCCTTTTATCTCTTAGAATCGGAACTGCCTATAAAATACTGATCAAGTGGTAATGCTATTTGAGTCATTCTCCAGTTGTCAGTTCTCTCTACCTCATGGAATGAGCTTTTATGTATCTATGTATTTCCAGTATCCCTCACATAGAATATAGACTCCTTCAAGGAAGGAATGTTTTAGTTTTGTTTTGTTTTTTCCTGGGTGATAGGGAAGAAGGTTTTTTATGCTCAGGGTCTCACAAATTACCTAGCAAGTTAAGTATTTTGTTGAAGATTGTCAATCTAAATGGAATCAAATTGAAGAGTAGATCTATTTGGATTGCACTTGGAAAATTGCAGAACATGATCTGAGACCTCATACTTTTCCTAATAAGAAAATGTCCATCCTTTTAGTTTTGACATTCTATAAGTGATGCCATATTGCTATGACTTATCAAACACCATGAGATCCCAAAACATCATGCCCAATAAAGCAATAGGAATACACATGGATGAAAGTATAGAAGGTAAACTATAATATATTGCTAAGGATAATTTTCAGACAAGAATTTCAATAAAAAGGCATTATAATATCATCAAGGACCTGTGTGATTGGAAATTAAGTAAACAAGATGTGTTGTAGGAGGGAGAGATACCAGATGAACATCTCAAATGTTGAAGAGGATCTATGAACAGAAGAAATAGAAAAAAGGAACAGAAAAAGAGGCCATTAGACCATTAGGTGTTCGCTTTATAAAGAATTTATGGAATAATATGGATTGGATACTCGCTGAGCTCAGATGTTATCTACACTGATAGGAAAGGAAAATCAGTGAAATAATGGACCATTGATATATCTAAGTAAAACATATGGGATTTGTATCTATGCTTTATGAAAAAGTAAATTTTATATGGACAATACTGTCAAAAATATAGAAGGGGCAAGTAGAAATGATAATTTTGGAGGAGAATCATAGGAAATATGGAACTGTCAGGAATATATGGAATATTTTAAATTTTAAGTAATTTTTTTAAAAAAAATTTAGATATTTAATTTATCTTCAATTTTCCACATTCACTTCAATAAGTTTTAAATTTTACCCCTCTTCTTTCCCTCCTTCCCCAAGATGGCATGCAATCTAATATGGGATCTACACATACATTTCTATTAAAGATATTTTCACATTAGTCATGTTGTATAAAAGAACTATAATGAATGGGAGAATTATGAGAAAGAAAACAAAACAAAAGAGAAAAAAGTCTACTTTACTCTGCAATTCAATTCCACAGTTCTTTCTCTGGATGTGGATGGCATTTTCCATCATGAGTCCTTTGGAAAAATTTTAGGTCCTTGCATTTCTGAGAATGGTGAAGTCTATCAAAATCAGTCCTCACACACTGTGGCTGTTTCTGTGTACAATGTTCTGATTCTGCTCACTTCACTCAACATGAGTTCATATAAGTCTTTCCAGTGTACCTACTCATCATTTCTTATAGTACAATAGTATTCCATTACATTCATATACTACAATTCGTCAGCCACAGTTGATGGGCATCCCCTCAATTTGCACTTCTTGGCCACCACAAAAAGAGCTGCTATAAATATTTGTGTACATGTGGGGTCTTTTCCAATTTTTATGATCCCTTTGGTATACAACCTTAGAAGTGATATTGCTGGGTCAAAGGATATCCACATTTTTATAGCCCCTTGGGCATAGTTCCAAATTGCTCTCTAAAATTGTTGGATCAGCTCACAGCTCCATTAATAGTTAATCGGTGTTCCAACTTTGTCACATCTTCTCCAACATTTATCATTTTCTTGTTTTGACATGTTAGCCAGTCTGATAGGTGTGATGTAGTTTCTCAGAGTTGTTTGATTAGTGTCTCTCTAATCAGTGGTGATTTATAGTATTTTTTCATATGGTTATAGATAGTTTTAATTTCTATCTCTGAAACCTGCCTGTTCATATCCTTTAGACCCATTTATCAGTTGGGGAATGGCTTCTGTTCTTGTAAATTTAACTCAGTTCTCTACATATTTTAGAAATGAAGTCTTCATCACAGACACTAGCTAAATTCTTTTCCAGTTTTCTGCTTCCCTCTTAATTTTGGTTGCAATGACTTTGTGCAAAAGCTTTTCAATTTAATGTAATCAGAATTATCCATTTTGCATTTCTTAATGTTCTCTATCTCTTGTTTCATCATAAATTCCTCCATTCTCCATAAATCTCACAGATAAATTATCCCTTGCTTCCCCTAATTTTTTATAGTATCAGCCTTTATACCTAGGTTGTGAAGCCATTTGGACTTTATTCTATTGTACAGTGTTAGAAATTGGTCTATGCTCAGTTTTTGCCAAACTATTTTCTAGTTTTCCCAGAAATTTTTGTCAAATAGTGAGTTTATATACCAGAAACTGAGGTCCTTGAATTTATCAAACAGTAAACTGCTTTAATCGTTGACTACTGTATCTTGTGTACCTAAACTATTCTTCTGATCTGCCCCTCTATTTCTTAGCCAGCACCAAGTGGTTTTAATGATAGCTGTTTTGTAATACAATATAAGATCTGGTCTGGCTAGGCCATCTTCCTTAGCATTTCTTTTCATTCATTCCCTTGATATTCTGTATTTTTTGTTCTTCCAGATGAATTTTTTTTTTGTGAATACGAGATAAATTTTTAATAAATTGGTAATTCGTCACAGTAATCCACAGTACACTACTTCAACATAGTTTACACGTAAAGCATTTCCTTAAAAAAAAGTAATACAGTACTCATTGTTACATATTATCTTCATCTGATTCATCATCTTCTTTCAAAGATTCCTTGGCATATTTTTCTGCTTCTTCTCTTATATCTTTTGGAACAATTTCATGCCTTCCTGTGGTTACTTCTCAAACCCAACTGAGCTCCAGTTCAAAAGCCTTGTCTTTAACTTCATCATGTACTATATAGATTAGTTTTACAACTTCTTTAACAACACCCCAAAAAGTCATTTCTTTCATCTGGAGTTTCTCTATCTCTGTTTTTGCTGCTTGCTTGGCTTTACCAATGGCACACCCACAATAACCATAAGAATTGCCTGATGGGTCAATCATAGAGTTGTGCTCCATCATTTGCACTATGATGGCTACTCTGTCTGCAAGGTACTTCAGTGGAATATTATAACCATAATTAGATCTGAAGTTGGAGGCTTCTTCTCTAGCTATGTCCACTAAAGAATGAGAATCTGCTAGCAAACCTGCTACTGCCATTCCAACATGTCGATCACTATGAAAGAGGAGTTTGTTAGAACCTTCCTCAAAGTTTAGAAAGGACTAATTTTTCTACACCAAAGATGACACCATCTTTGTATCTGATTCCAATAGCTGTACTATTGTTTTCCACTGCTCTCATAACATATTCAACTTGAAAAACTCTTCCAATAGGAGGGAAAGTTGAGGCTGACAGATCATACCCAGTACCAATAGAGCTCATGGCGCTTAACCACCACAAAGACAAGGAGAAATCTTTCCTTCCAGATGAATTTTAATTATTTTTTGCTCTATAAAACAGTTTTTAGTGGTTTGATTGCTATGGGACTGAATAAGTAAATTAATTTAGATAGAATTTATTATATTAGCTCATCCTACCCATGAGCAATTGATATTTTTCTGATTATTTAGATATGACTTTATTTGTATGGAAAGCATTTTGTTCATGTAGTCCCTGAGTTTGTTTGGCAGGTAGACTACTAAATATTCTATAATGTCTCCAGTAACTTTGAATGGAATTTTTCTATCTCTTGCTTTTAGGTTTTATAAATAATGTATAGAAGTGCTGATGATTTTTATGGGTTTATTTTATATCCTGCACCTTTGCTAAAGTTGTTTATTATTTCAAATAGTTTTGTACTTGATTCTCTAGTATTCTCTAAGTACATCATCATATCAGCTGCAAAAAGTGATAACTTTTCTTCTTTGCCTATTCTAAGTGTTCTATTTCTTTTCCTTCTCTTATTGGTAAAGCTAATATTTCTAGTACCGTATCCCCATATAATGGTTATAACAGAAATCCTTATTTCACCCCTGGTCTTACTGGAAATGCATCTAACATCTCCATTACATATAATGCTTGCTGATGATTTTAAGGAAGGCTCCATTTATTCAACAGGAATGAGTGTTGTATTTTGTCGAAAGCTTTTTCTGAATCTATTGAGATGTTCATATGGTTTCTCTTAGTTTTCTTGTTTATGTGATCAATTACACTGATAGTTTTCCTAGTATTGAATCAGAACTGAATTACCTGGTCATAGTGTATTATTCTCCAGATATGCTGCTTTTTAGTTTTCCTAAAATCTTATTTAAAATGTTTGCATCTATATTCATTAGGGCAATTGGCCTATAATCTTATTTCTCTTTTTACTCTTTGCAGTTTAAGTAACAGCACCATATCTGTATCATAAAAAGAATTTAGTATGACTCCAACCATTTTCCCAAATAGTCTACATAGTATTGGAATTGACTGTTCTTTAAATATCTGATAGAATTCACTTGTAAATCCATCTGGCCCTGGAGATTTTTTTCAATTTATTTTTCTGAGATTAGGTCATTTAATTATTTTTCTTCTGCTTCTGGGGAAACATCTGAGTAATTTATATTTTTGTATATATTCATCCATTTCACTGATTGTCAAATTTATGGGCATACAATTCCAAATTATTCTTTCAATTTCTTCTTTATTGGAGGTGAATTCACCCTTTTCATATTTGATACTGGTATTTTTTTTTCTTTTATTAAATTAAATTACTTAAAAGTTTTCCAATTTTGTTTTTTTTCCCGTAAAACCAGTATTTAGTTTTATTTATGCTCAATAGTTTTCTTAGTTTCAATTTTATTAATCTCTCCTTTGGTTTCCTGTGTTTCTAATTTGATATTCAATTGGGAATTTTCAATTTGTTCTTTTTCTAGTCAGATCATTATGCAATGTAAATTATATGTAATAAAGGGTTATGGAAAAGTAGACTAAAAATTAATTGAAAACAAAATAATCTAATCCTACAGAATGAGTGGGTCAAACAACATATCATAGAAACAATCAGTAATGTCAGTGGCATGCCCAATTTATTGATCTCATCTTTCTCTATTTTAATCATGCAATGTTCAGTGTTATAAAACTATCTTCCATGACCCTTTATTAGATATACTTTTTATTGCATAATGATCTGTCTTGATCATGACTGTCTTTCTGCACTGGATTGTGAGGTTTTTATGCCCTAGTACATGGTCAATTTTTATGTATGTGACATGTCCTACTGAGATAAACTAGAGGTCTATCATATCTGCCTTTTTAAAAATTCTAACTCATCTCCTTAACTTCTTTTTTGTTTATTTTGAGGTTAGATTTATTAACTTCAGAGATGAGGAGGTTGAGGTCCTCCAACAACATAGTTTTTCTATTTCTTCCCAAAATTTCCTTAACTTCACCTTTAAAAATGTGGATGCTGTAAAACTTGGTGCCTATATATTTAGTAATGCTATTACTTCATTGTTTATGGTGCCTTTTAGCAGATATAACTTCTTTCCTTATCTTTTTTGATTAGATTTATTTTTGCTTTTACTTTGACTAAGATTCAGATTGCTATGTCCACTTTTTTCACTTTTTTTTTTTTTTTTTTGCTTCAGCTGAAGATAATATATTCTACTCCAGGCTTTTACCGTTACCCTGTGTGTGTCCCCTAGTTTCAAATGTATTTCTTAGAAACAATGTAGTGTAGACTTATGGTTTTTAGTACATTCTACTGTCCTCCTCTGTTTCATTGGAGAGGTCAGCCAACTCACATTCACAGTTATGATTACTATGTGTGTCTTTCTCTCCATCCTATCACCTTCCCCTGTTCGTAGTTTTATTTCTCTCTTCTCCCTTCCCCTCCTCAAAAGAGTTTTACTTTTGACAACCAACTCCCTCAGTATTTCCTCCTTTCTATCAGTCCCCCTCCCTATCCTTTTCCCTTTCCCCTCTTACTGCCTGTAGGGCAAGTTAAATTTCTATACTTAACAGAGTATGTCATTCTCTCCTTGAACCAAATCAGATGAGAGTAAAGGTCAAACAATGCTCCTCTCCCATCCTTCTTTCTCTTTCCTATAATGTTTTTGTGCTTCTTCATGTGATGTAATTTACCCTTTTCTGTCTCCTCCTTTCCTTTTCTCCAATTACAACCCCTTTACTTCCTTTAATTAGGTTATTTTTTATCATCACATCAGTTAATTTATACCTACACTCTCTGTCTGTGTATATCCCTGTTAAATGTCATAATAAATACACTATTCTCAAGATTAACAAATATCAGTCTCCCATACAGGGATGTAAACAATTTGCACTTATTGAATAACAAAGTCATTTTTTTCCTGTTAACCTTTTTATGCATCTCTTGAGTCTTGTATTTGAAGATCAAATACTCCACTCAACTCTGCCCTTTTCATCAGGAAGGTCTGGATATCTCTTATTTCATTGAATGACCATATCCTTACCCAAAAGATTATGCTCAATTTTGCTTGGTAGTTGATCCTTGGTCGTAGTCCCAGCTCCTATGTTTGTCAGAATGTCATATTCCAATACCTCCGATCTTTTAATGTAGAAGTTGAAAGACACTATGTAATCCTGACTATAATTTCATATTTGAATTGTTTCTTTCTGACTACTTACAGTGTTTCTTCTTGACCTGATAATTCTGCAACTTGGCTACAATATTCCTTGGAATTTTCAATTTAGGATCTCTTTCAGGAGATGATTAGTGGAGTCTTTCTATGATTATTTTGCTCTCTGGTTCTGGGGCCTCAGGGCAGTTTTCCTAGATGATTTCTTGGAAGATAATGTCCAGGCTCTTTTTTTCATCATGGTTTTCAGGGAGACCAATACTTTTTAGATTAACTCTCCTGGATCCATTTTCCAGTCAGTTGTTTTTCTAATAAGATATTTCATGTTTTCTTCTATTTTTTTCATTCTTTAATTTTCGTTTGACTGATTCTTGATGCCTCATAGAGTCATTAGCTTCTACTTGCCCAGTTCTAATTTTTAGTGAATTGTTTTCTTCAGTTATCTTTTGTACCTCCTTTTCCATTTGGCCTGTTTTACTTTTCAAGGAGTAATTTTCTCCAATTAGATTTTGTACCTCCTTATCCATTGGGTCAATTTTACTTTTAAAGTATTTGTTCTCTTCAGACAATTATTTTTTTTTCCTTTTTTGTCCATTGGATTTTTAAAATAATTAGCCAATTTTTCTTCTATCTCTCTAATTTGGCCTTTAAAATCCACCTTGATCTATTCCAAGCAGGCTTTTTGGACTTAAGACCAATTGGTATTCCCTTTTGAGGTTTCAGATGTGTCAATACCATCCTCTTCTGAATTCATATTTTGATCTCCCCCATTCCTATAATAAAATTCTATGGTCTTTTCTTTTTTAGTATTCTTCTTGTTCATTTTGATTGTCTTTTCCCTTGGTCTTAAGGTGGGTCTCAGCTTCTGGGGCACAGGAAGCTCTGTCTCAAACATATTGTGTGCTGTGGTGTCTGGATCTGTCAGCTAGAAGTTATATAATGCTGGAGCTCTCCTGGTGCTGAGTTGGAGCTGGCTAGTGTTTGTGAAGGTCAACCAGATGGAGCATTTCTAAATTTCCCCAGGATTACCCTGAAGTTTGCAGGGTGAAGGTGGGGAAGGTGGCCTGGCAGCTGGAGTCTCCTCCTCCCCTGGGGTTGTGCTGCAGTACTGGTAGACTCAGGCACCGGGGGACACCCATCTGCACTGGTGTCTGCCAATTCTACTGGCTGTACTAAGGCACACCTGAGGTCCTGGTGCTGGTGATTGCTGGCTCCAACCCCTGGAGCTCAGGGTCTCTTGCTTGTCTGTTGAGGTGGAACTTGCTGGGATGCTTCCAGTCCTGTCTCAGTCCCCTTCAGTCACAGCAAGAGGGATCATTCTCAGCAATCTCCCAAGCCTCCTGAGCTAAAAGACTGCTGTGCTCCTTGTGTTGACTCCACTGTTCCCAGACTTTTCTTGAGACAATACCCTCTAGATTTTTGAAGGTCCATAAGGAGGGATGAGAGCACTTATGATTTACTTCACCATTTTGGCTCCCTGAAGTGCAAGTAGGTGACTTTCAAACATTTAGTCTGTGGGTTTATAGACCTAGGAGTAACTGTTGTTGTTGCCACAGGCCCTGCACTTCTCTCTCAACCAGCTCCAACACACTCTCACTCTTTGCTGAGAGGTTTGTGAATTGCCACTGCTGTGGCCCGCTCTTGCTCTGCTACTGTCAGGTGGAGACCCAGACTCTCTGTGCTATCCCAGCTCAGTGCAACAGATCCTTCCTGCCTACCTTCTGAAATCTCCTGGGCTGGAAATCTGTCACATCCCTGGTGGATTATGACACTCTAAAATTTATGGAGATTTCCTTTTTTAGATGTATCTGAAGGAATTTGTGAGAGAAATCAGTTGAGTCCCTGATTTCCCTCTGCTTACTGTCTTGCCTCCAACCCTTAAGTATTTTCTTGTAAAACTTAAAGACAGCTTAAATAACCTATGTGTCTGAATGAAGTACATAATACACTTTGTGACAAATTAAATATTTCCCCAAATCTTTGATTAAAGGGAATATATTTTGTAATTGTAATAACTTAAATGTCTCTGTTAGTTTTATGTGAGTTTCTAATCCCAACAAAGGTTTTAATAGTAATATAAAATGTTATAAGTCAATTCAATTCAACAAATATTTACCAGATACCACACTATGTTCCAGACACTATGTTACTTTTGGGTATATAAGGGAAAATACAAAATCTGTCTTGCCCTCTAGAAGCTTATCTTCTACTGGGTATTACAACACACAGACTGATTAGAAAAATGGAATGTATCAACAAACTTGTAGAAAATCATTTTTAGAGTCCAGAGCACTAAAATTTGGGGAGGAGAGAATGGAAAGATGTGGCTAAGGAGGCAGCACAAATGCTGCATATTGTTAATTTTTTTTAGCTTTTCTTTTAACAAATAAAAAAAAAATGCCTCCTTGTCTCTGTCTCTTTCTCTCTGTCTCTCTCATTTTTCCTACCAGCACAGGTGAAAAAAACAATGTCTTTGTAGCATATATGAATAGCCAATCAAAATGTATTCCGATGTGGGCATGATGCTTTGGGATCGTAAGGTGTTTGATAACTCATAATAATATATCTTCATTAATCGAATGTCAAAACTAAAAAGATGGACATTTTCTTAGGTAGGAGAAGCTTGGAGTCTCAAAACAAGCTCCGCAATTTTCTAATTGAAGCATATCTACTCTTTCATTGATTTGATTTCATTCAAATTGACAAACATCAATATTTCAGTATCGTGCTACCTATTTTATCTGTCACCTCTATGTCAGAAATTGGGTAGCATAGATCCTCAGTAATTCTCTGAAATTGTTCTGGTTATTGCTTTTGTCAAAGATTTTAATTCTTTTAATGTTGTTTGTTTTCAAAATGTTGTAGGTGTTTTTTTGTGGTTCTGTTCATTTCATTTTTCACCAGTTTATATGAACCCTGATGTTTCTGAATCTATCTCTCACATCTTTTCTTAGAGCTCAGTAGTAATCCATCAGGGTCATATATGATAATTTATTCAGCCATTCCCCAATGCCTGGTTTGTAGTTACTTTTTAGCTCTACTTTAAAGGTATCAAGGGATTCTAAGAGGTGGAGGTGAGATGAAAGAATGTTATGGGCATGAAGGACATCCTATGCAAAGACATACCAAGTAGGAGCTAGTATATAATGTACCATGAATAGCAAGTAGGCCAACTTGGCTGTAGCACAAGATGTGTGAGGAATGTATCCATCCTGGAAAAATAAGTTGGATTCAAATTATGCAATGCTTTAATGGTTAAAGATTTTATTTTTTCCTAGGGGATAGTAAGACACTGAAGCTTTTTGATTAGAGGAGTGATGTGGATAGACTTCAGGGATAGAAATTCCTATAGAATTTAGGAATAGAAATTCAGCAATTGTGTAGAAGGTAAATTTAAGAAGAAAGATGCTGAATTCAGGGAGACCAATATGAATGAGAAGAAAGAGCACCACTGCAATTTTCCCTGACATCTAACTTGTATATCCAGCTAAGGTACCATGTTTGAGTAAGGACATTGGCAAATAAGAGGATAGTACATGGTATGAAAATTTTAAAATTATGCCCTACAAGGGCCAACTGAGGGAACTGAGAGCACTTTGCCTGGAAAATATCTTAAAGACAGAACATAATTGCTTTTCTTCAAATATTTTTAAAGGTATTATGTTTTTGCAGTAGATTATTCAAGCCTTATCTGTTTATTCAGTACTTATTCAGCTAAGAGATGAAACCTATCCCAGTATATGAATTATTGAACAAAAAGCTCTGAGTGAATGTTATCTGATCAGTGTTTTCATCCTTCATTGCTGAAGAAGACCATGCCATTAGAGAAATAAGGACATGACTTACCTTTGACTTTGTTTTTGAGTGAGAGAGGGCTGTGCAGGTCACCAGTCTCACTTCTCCTCCAGAGTCATCTGAATGCAGTGACCAGATATTCATCAGGGTGACCAGAGATGACCCAGGATGAGGCAATTGGGGTTAAGCTACTTGCCCAAGATCTCACAGCTAGTGAGTGTCAAGTGTCTGAGGTCAGATTTGAACTCAGGCCCTCCTAATTCCTGCACTGGTGTGCAGGAATTCTATCCACTGTACCTGCTAGCTGCCCTATCTGATTAGTATACCCATATGGAGAGCATGATTTAAAGTCTAGAAACTGCCATGAGAGGAATTAAGGATTAAATCAGAATTTCAAACCATAAACAAATTTAAAAGTCTCTTAATTTTGTCATTTGCTAGACTTAAATTTCTGAGCCATAAAGCCCCTTTTTGTTACAGCTATAATGGTTATCTGTATATAGAAGTGAGCTCTTGAAATCTGGAGGAGTTTCACAGACTCTAAACATGAGTACAGAATAAATAAGTTATCTAAGTTGACCAGAGGATGGGTCAGGATCTCTCCTGGGTCATCCACCTACCCCCAGCAACTTATGCTCAATCATTTAACCCTTCAATCAGTTTAATGTTCAAAGTTCCTAAACTATGGAGTATAGAATTTTTACCTTGTCTCTCATCATGTTTTTTTAATCACACATCAAAAATGAGACTTTTCCTGTACAAAAAGATGTTGCAGGGAAATCTTTTGTGCTGCCTCCCTGAGTTAAACCGAGATAGCAAGTTTTGCATGTCCCAGAAACTGACATTAAGATTAGAAGAATTAAAACATTCTCCATATCCATTCTTTAGGGTTTTGACTGACTTGGAAGAAAATCTCTTTTATAAATATCAGATTGGTAAATCAGCATTCAGTATGGAGTATCTTTAATTTTCTGGTATTTTACTGGCTTACTACAAAATTATCCATTTTGAAAGCATTTTAACCTAAGCAGTAGGGTAAATGTATAGGTTTGATCACTTCTGCTTTAATCTAAAAGACCACATGAACCTCCAAACCAAAACTACATCAAATGAGATTATTTGTGAAGTTCTTAGGCCAGCACCTGGTATACAGTGGGCATTAAATAAATGCTTGTTCCCTTTGCCCCAGTTATACTATGGGAGAGAAATCAATTGTTTTGATTTGTCCTAATAGGCAGATCAAGGATCAATAGCGAGAAATTTCAAGAGGGCAGGCTGACTCAATATAAGTGCAATGTTTGTAAAAATAATTATAGTTTCCTTCAAAACGAAATGGATTTCCTTTGGAGGTCATGATTTTCTCATCACTAGAGATTTTTCAGTAGGAGCTAAATGATCACGTATCAGAGAGTATATTAATGTTTCAACTATGGATTGGACTAAAGATTAGATGACTATGGTTTATTTTTTCAACCAGAGTTGTATTGTTAATGTTTAAGAATCATGTCTCTGAAGAAAAAAATGTACTTATGATACACTTTTAAATTTAATTTGTATCATGAATATTTTCTTCATTACTACACTAAATCTAGACAATCCACAAAACATTATCAAGTCCTTATTTGTAAAGGCTGCCAATTTCTGAGGTGAAAATGCTCACATTGAAAATTTTACAATCAGCTCTTTGGAAACATTACAAGTTGGCTTCAGCATAATCCTGCTTCCAACACAAAATTGTATAGTTGCTTTCTTCACTGTTGCATTTATTTCTATGAAGTGATATAGAAATGGAGTTTATTAACTGAACATAAAAGTTAAGTGATTACAATATTAGAAAGAAAGGCCCACAAACTATTTGAGTTTTTAAGCACATATATGTCATTAATAATTATGACTGGATACCTGATTCAAATTATTACTTGTGTTAACCCTTTGCAGTGGTAGCCAGTTTAGATGCATTATAGGGAAGGATTGCATCAAACTAATTAGACTTTTTGTGTAGTACAAAGAACAGCTTGATCTTTTGTCATAGGCTGTACTTCTCCATCTAGATAGTTTAGAAGCATCTGAAACTCATTATTTACAAAGGAAAAATAATGCCTTTCCTTAAATCATGTTCTCTTCAAAACTTTCACATTCCATTATAAACATTGCTATCTCCCTAGTCACCAAAGCTCAAAGTTTCGGAGTAATAATCCTTCTCTCTATTCTATATGATTAATACTAATCATTTAGAATGATGTATCAAATATATTTTATTCTATATTCATAACCTTTGCTTATTTAGCTCCCATCACAGTTACACATGATCTCAGTGACTTTTGTCTGCACCGTTTTCACATTTTTTTATGATTTTTGTCACTTCCCTCTTTAATCTGTCCTTGTTTCAGCTATTCCCAAAACACTTTCCTAAGGGTTGTGTCTGACCATGTCAATTCCTTGGTCAGTATTCTTTTGGTACTTTCCCATTCATTCTGCAATAAAATACATACATCTAGGTTTTAAGATATTGCACACACTCTCCCTTTTCTCCCTATTTCATATTTTTCACTTCATGTGCTCCCTGAACTCAACATCACATCTTTCACCTACCTGAATTTTGAAAATTTGTTTTCCACACCTAAAATGAACCCTCTCCTCTCCTCTCTGCCTTTGAGAATTCTCATCATTCTTTAACGTTCAGGGAATGTGTCTTCAAGAGGCTTTCTTGATACTTTCAGTTTTTTATGATCTTTCTCTCTCTACATTACTCTGTTTTTCTATATCTATGCTTCATATTATAACCTCCCTCCAAGTTCCCATGAAATTACAGTTCATCAATTTTAATTCCCACCCCATTGAAATATTTTTTCTTAGGTTCATAAATTTATCTATGTTTTATGCCTCTTTTTAACATTTGTTCTGAAGCATATGTATGTGAATGACTCTTTGTATAAACACCTTAATAGCTTATAAGTGGATGTCTGAAAAACTCGCATAAATTATTGGAGGACTTCATAGAAAATTAGTGAAGGATTTGTTTGTGCTTCCCCAAGATGCTTCCTCTCTTAGTCAGGTTTAGCCTGACATTTATGATATGCATTCTTATATAGAGGCACTGTGTTAAGGCACAAGCTCAGATCTCACGTGAATGGTGTCGGGTCAGGTGAAAGTGAGGGCTTAACTTCTGAGCTCTCACGAGGTCCTCCAGAGAACAGCTGAGAACTGAGAAGTGGGACATGAGTTATCTTGTTTTTCCACCTCTTCTCAGTGGGAGCTTGCTGGGGAGAGCACCCCACCCCCTTGAGGTTGGTCCGTGGTCTGAGCAGCTTTTGTTAATTGGCTCAGTGGCTGAGAGTACGCTGTCCACGAGCAAACTACACAGCTGGAAGAGCTTAACTGGGGACAGAAAAGTCTGAGAAAGGGGGAAGGAGAAGGAGGCTTCTGTGGGGAGAAGCCTTGCATGTTAACATGTAGCTTGTATCAGTAATAAAGCCTACCTACACTTTGCTTCACTCTGGCGGTCTCTTCTCCCATAAGCGTCTCCAGCTGATCACTGAAGACCTGGTACAGGTAAGAGGACCCGGCAGCCCACAGCATTAGGCTGTTCATTTATTCCATATGTAATCAGTAAGCTAATCAATAATTATTAATTGAGAACCTACTTTGTCCAGCACATTTAAAAGGCTGTACAATATTTATTCTCCCCCAAAATGAGAAGTCTAAAGATCATACAAATCTTCAGATTTCTTAGATTTCTTGGTAACAGAAACAAGTTAAGATCCATTATTCAACCTGAAATTGTTCAGAATAGATGCTATTGAAAAATAAACAGGTAGCACAAACAACTGCGACAGGTCAGAAACTTAATTAAAAAACAAAACAAACAAGCAAAAAAAAAAAACCCCAAAAGCCTTGATCATACTTAAAACAACAGATTCCCTAAGATATTGAATTACACAAAGGTCCTAGCCAAAAGATTCCCTCGATGCCCCCAAAAATAAGGTAGAAAGAACTCTTGACAATTCACTAATTTTCTCTAGGTGTGGAAATCCTAGAAAACCTGACATTCTCAAGTTAAGAGAATAGCGGGTATTTGTTTAGAGAGGTTGCTTAGCTAGATGAAATTCTTTGTGATCTTAAACCTTTATGGTTTTTATCTTGCTTTGAATAAATATGTCAATATTTTTATTATTTGTATAGAATAACAATATCAGCTATTTGGGAATATCTGTAAATGAATTGTGCTAGATACATTTTCAAGATAAAAAGTTTCATTTTTTAAGCAATAGTCTTCAAAACAAAACATAGAAATTTCAACTTAAATAAAAATCATAACCAAAGATAATAATTCCTGTACCTTTAAAAGAAGCCTTACCAGAGCAACTAGGTGGTGCAGTGGATAGAGCATCAGTGCAGGAGTCAGGAGGACCTGAGTTCAAATGTCACCTCAGACACTTGACACTCACTAGCTGTGAGACCTTGGGTAAGTAACTTAACCCCAATTGCCTCATCCTGGGTCATCTCCAATCATCCTGATGAATATCTGGTCACTGAATTCAGATGGTTCTGGAGGGGAAGTGAGGCTGGTGACCTTCACAGCCCTCCCTCACTCAAAAACAAAGTCAAGTGCAAGTCAGGTCGTTATTTCTCTGATGGCATGGTCTTCTTTGGCAACGAAGGATGAACACACACATTAGACTACCATTCCATTAGCCTCTTTCTCCTTTTCCATTTAGTATCCTAGCAAATAGATAACTACATTAATTGTCTCAACTTCTCAAATTCAGTTCTTAATCCTTTATTGTCTAGCTTTCAACCTTGAGGCTAAAGTAAAAAAGTTGTCTCCAAAGATTTCAACGACTTGTCAGTCACATCTTTCTCTATCTTCATGTTTCTCAATCTCATTAAATATATTCGATTTTTCATAGACAACATAAATTATTATGTTTAAACAAAAATATTATATTTTCCTCAAAAGTCACATATTTTTGAACTTCTGTGTAACTTTTGAGAGAACCACCATCCTTTAGTCATATAGATCCTGAATCTTAGTGTTAGATTTTCAGTCAAGATGTCTTCTTGAATCAGAAGTAGAGTATCAAATTTCCACACACTGAATTTGTAAAATTCTACAGTTCATAGTCTCATAAGAGACTGAGGAGTTAATCATGAAGTCAAAGGAAAATTGACTCTCAGCCACAAGTGCATAAAATATCAGCCACAACCCCATAGATGACAAAACAATTACCTTTTTTTTCAAGTCCATCCACCAACAAAAGCAGTGTGAGTTCATTGTACTAGGCAATCTTGAAAAGAGATGTTTTGTGTGAAGTCTGGGTTTGTTTAAAGGTAGGTAAAATGGAGAGTATTCGTGAGAAATCCCTGGTGTTAACAGAAAGTCCCCAGGTAGGGGAAGACCATTATTGGATCAGTGAGGTAGGCTGTAGCATTAAAAGTTTAGACAGTACAAGCTCAGGTATTCTGAGGTCCATAAAAATCTGTCCTGTGATATCAGAGAGGGATTTGAATATATATCCTTTGACTCTCAAAGATCTAGGGAAATAAAGTAAAATGCAGAAAGTCAGGGATCAAAGGAAAGAAGAGGCAGGACTAAACACCCCTTTCAAAAGTGGCAAAAGGGAGAGGAACTTGGACCTGCTACAAAGCCATAATTTGGGAACTAACATTAGAGAGATGAGTAAATCAAAGAAAACACTAAACAGCATAAAATTATTGTAAATGTAGATGTAACCAAATTAGTTATCAATATGAAAAAATATCCAAAAGTAGCAACAGGAAAATAAATTTTCTCCTCCAATATGTTATTTACAGGCCAGAATCAAAGACATTATGAAGTGTTTCCTTTTAGTTTCTGATATTTGATGGAAAGCATATGTTCTTTCTTTGTAAATGCATGTTACCCCTGAAAGTCTCAATTATTTAATATTAATAACATTTTAAAAATATTTTACATGTAAATAGCATACAGGGACAACAATGTTGTCTTAAGAAAAACTTTGAGATAATAGATCACTTTGATTATTATAAATGTTAAACTGACTACAAAGGACATATAAAGGAAGACCTTTTCTACATCCAGAGAAAGAATAAATAGAAGTATATACAGAATTATTTTACGTACATACAAACACACACATATACATACATACATGCACATTTGTATCTAATGGTAGCCATCTCTGAGGTGGGGAAGGGGGAAAAAAGGGGGAAATTACACAACTTTATTATATATTTAAAAGGAATAGAAAGTTATAGAGTTGCAGTTTTTGTACAACCATTCTTTTATTATGTTATAGAAATACTTATTCTATTCCAGAAGTTAAAAAGAAAGTAAACACTTTTAAAAATGAAAAAAAAAATTGTGGTTCTTCCTTCCAAAATACACGTCAGCATCCCATTCATGCATCTCTTTTTATCAGGCGTCATAGCAGTTGATCTTAAGATTAGGATCCCAAAGTTCACTGATACTTCTCAGGTCCTTAGGTAGTGATGCTTGAATTTGAGATTTAGCTTGATTTAAGATCAGCCTCATGTCCTCACATTTTAGAGCTGATTAAATCAGAGATACTAGTAAAATGGGCCAGTAGCCCCATGTTAAAATGATTCTTTTATAGTATTTGTAATCTATTTGTATAAAATTCCTAGAAAAGTACAGATTTTTTGTTCTGCTTAGCAGTCTTTTAATTGTTTTTTAATTCTAAATTGCTAAAAGTTCTAATATTTGACTGTTTAATAGAAATTCAATAAGTATTCGCATGTCCCTGAACTATTTCTTTATTTATTCAGTAGTCATTTATTTGTTTATATATTCATTCATTCTTTTATTTTTTTCTCACTTTTGCCTCAATCTGTATCCATTTTAATGAAGATAAATCACTTTCTATTTTCTGTTGGTATTGTGTGTTTCTATTTGAATCATTGTAAATGGGTAATCATCTGTTTTGACAAGACTGGAAGGTTCTTTCCCATATCTTTGATATATTTCCCAGGAAGATATTATGTCTCTCTCGGTATCAGGCTGACATTTTTTATTTTACTTGACGCATCTCAAAAAGAAATCAGCAACCATCAAAAGTATTCCCTCTCTTCTTGGATTGTTGCTATAAGCTCTTCTCCTGACAGAACTTATGGAAATTCTGGACATTCCTTCAAAGATAATTGCTTCCTCCTAAGAACACTCATCTTCATCTTCAGAAAGAGCATCAGTTACTTTTTTTAAATCATCAAGTGTACGTGTTCCTTCTGCTTTTCTTGCTTCCGTGTATGCCAGTCTTCCAGTTTGCAATATCATGGCACAGACCTCCTTTTTGCTAGTTTGCATTCATTCACTACCTTCCTTTTGTAATCAAGCACATTTTAATTAAAAAGAATATAAATTTGAAAGCCCTGAGCATGAAAATATATTCCTTGACCTCCTTAACCTTGCCTTTGTGTGTTCGTCCTTTGTTGCCAAAGACCATGCCATCAGAGAAATAATGACATGACTTACACTTGACTTTGTTTTGAGGGAGGGAGGGCTGTGCCAGATCACCAGCCTCACTTCTCCTCCAGAACCAGCTGAATTCAGTGACCAGATATTCATCAGGATGACTGCAGATGACCCAGAATGAGGAAATTGGGGTTAAGTAGCTTGCCCAAGGTCACACATCTAGTGAGTGTCAAGTGTCTGAGGTGAGATTTGAACTCAGGTCCTTCTGACTCCTGCACTGGTACTCTATCCACTGCACGACTTGGAGGAGGAGTGTGGCTGGTGACCTGCACAGCCTTCCCTCACTCGAAACAAAGTCAAGTGTAAGTCATGTCACCTCCTTAAAAGAGCCTCTGTACTTTGAACATAGACAATCATTTGGATATGTCAGAAACATAGATATTACATACTTAATGCAGGTCATTGCAAAATGGTCTCTGCAATTTTTAAACCCATTGTGGATATTTGCAACACATCTTCTTATTACCATATTATCATGCTTTTTTACCTTTCCTCTTTCCTCATCTCTGACCAACTTGATAACAAGGCTCACTTGCTTTCCTTTCTGTTTTGACAGTCTTATCCATCTTCCTTTCTCCTCTATTACTGATTTTGTAAAAAAACATTTTCTTGTGTTATTTTCATATTTTTCTATCATCATCAACAACAACTTACCTTACCAGTAACCTTTTTCTTCTTCTTGAGTCCACCTCTTTAAGTCCTTTCTTCTCCAATCCTTTCTTTTTTCATCTTCATCATTTTTATGATTGTAGTTTATTCTTTCACCTCAGGCTTGTCTTCCTGGATTTTTTTTCAAATTTTCTCAAATCTGTGAAAATCTATCTCACTCAAACTTCTCTTTCTTGACTTATTTGAAAGATGAATGCCTTCAAAATCATCTGTATAATATTTCTTTTCCTTATTCAATCCAGTCATTTTCTTCTCTATCACATCCTATCACAGAGTCATTCCTTTCAGATTAAAAAAAAACTATTATTATCCTCACCTTTTTCAGAAAACAATCTGTGAGTAGTACAAACTATCACACTGGGTACAAGTGGCAAGTTCCAGTTGCATAATACAGTTCCTTTACCTCCCCTCTCCTGTCTCCCCTTCATTTCTTTCCCCTCCACTCCTCTTCTCTTCCCTTCCTTTCCCTTGAAAAGCCCTCAAGATTCCCTACTGGGGACATCTCCAATTATCCTGACCTGTATTTTGCCCCAGACTCCGGATGACTCCATTGAGACATGAGGCTGGTAACTTTGCATAGCCTTCCCTTGCTTAAATTCAATTCACCTACAAGTTATGGCATCACATTTTGATGTGATGATCCAGAATCATTACTCATTTTCCTAAAAGTTGTATTTTTCCTACCATGCTATACCTTTGTGTGAATCAACTTTTCAGGCTCTGTTTACTTCTTTGCCATTTTTATTTCCTTATAGTCATCCCTATATAATATAATAGAGTCTATGATATTAAACTCCAGATAATGTGGCTCCACTGTCATTAATCAAACAAAATGCTTGATATAGAAAAAATGCACATTTTCTATATTTTCTTCATTATTCATGGTTTTTCTGTTTCATTCTTAAATGTCCTCAAGTTCCATTAGCTTGTTTAGGTTTTCCATCAAACATTCTATGAATTTTCATTTTTCTTCTGCTGATTGCTACTGTCTTATTAGACAATACCAGCATCTTTTAAAGTAAACTTCTACAAATGAGTTTATGTTCTAAACTGGAGTTACCATTGGCTTCTCTTCACCACAAAATAAGATTGCATTTGTTAGTTCAGGAAGTTTCTGGCATGTTTTAGTCACTTTTTAGTGACTGTTCTATTTGCGACAAAATTTCTTAGGATATGATTTTAATCTGTATAACTTAGTTAAATGTGTTAAATGATTTTTAAACTATTTTTATTATTATTCTTCCTCCTAATGTAGTTTTGTTTTTAAGCCTTGCTGTAAAGAGTGAGTGGTATTATTCTTGGATCACTAACCAATTATTTCTCATCTTTTAAAATATAGCCAGTAACTTTTTTTTTTTTTTGCTTATGAGGTTATTTGGCACTTCTCATATATAATGTCTCCAGGGTCTCTTCTTGAAGTATGCATGGCATATAGGCATGAAGCTTCTAAATTAGTCTTCATATTTATTTCTCTCTAATTGGCTATACCTAAACAGCACCCTCCATATAGTAGACACTGAAGAATGATTTGTTGAACTGAAATGACAGTAATTTGTTAAAGAATAAAAGGAATGCAGAACAAGCTTGTCTGTTCACTTTGAATATCTATGCTTCTACTTCACTTTGAATAGTCACTCATGTTTTCTTGTCTTGACTGAAGGTGAATTGAATACATATGAGCAAAACATAGTGTGGGATAAGAAAGTTATAAACATAATATTAATAAGTCCCTTCTTGCTCATTGTGATGAGGATAATTGAATCAGATAAAAAAGTTCATATTTCATTTTTGATAGTATTTCTATTGATTACTTTATGAGTAGAGAGAAGAGTCTTAGGAAAGATATTGAATAAATATGAATTTGAATATAGAGACATGACAGGAATAGAAAAGAAGGGATTCAAAAACATTAGAACCATTCTCTCAGGAATTCCTTAATGGGCTTAGCAAGCAAGATGCATGAATTGTTTATGCTCTGAGAAATGACTGAACAACTTATGATATTTTACTGAAAGCTTATGATAATTCCATTAGGAACATGTATATAATCAGGGTGTAGACAGTCAAAAGAGTTAATTTGTATTATCCAAGTAAATTCCTAATAGAACACACTAAATTAAGCAAGTGTTTGTGAGTCAGGGAGAATGTGAGCCTCCTATTCAGCAAGAGGAAATTACATTATTCTTATAAAGTTTTATCTCCTCTTATGCTATAAGAATATATTTTTACCACCCTGTATATTTGAATTATATTTATAGTGTATTGTAACACAGTTGTTAGCCTTCCTGTGCTAGTAGCCAAATTGACACAGTAATAACACAGTAATAACAGTAATAACAAAAATGTAGGTTGCATTATTGCCAAGTATGAAGGGACAATATATTTAAAACATATTTTCTTTGGGTGTAACTTTTCTGGGGTCCAAGAAGCATTCTTTCTCCCACCTGGCAAATGAAACATCTGATCATGACTTTATGTAGTGATTTTTCAGTCAAGGATGATATTCCTAGTATGGTACAAGAGCTGCTTAGCTTGACCTTTTCATCAAAGTAGAGAAATCTATTCAGACTGTTAGAAAATACCTTTTTGAAATTGACATATTTGGAAAGTGATTTTGTATTGATGGTAGTGACTGCATTATATTGGCAGTACTAATTTAAGAAAAATAATATCAATAAAACTAAGTTTTACACCTTCATGAGATTGGATCCAGGTAGAGGTAAAATTAAAACCAAGTAATGCAAAGACATGTAAATCTTGATTACAGATATATCAATGTAGCCAAATGTTTGAGGATATATTTTATCATTTGGAAGACATTTTCATAAGCTAAAAAATAAAAGACTACTATACTGTAATAAGGAGGCTCTTCAAGAATTCTATGGGTATAAATATACTTTTTCAAAAACATATTCCATCTACTATATGGAACATCTGAAATCAGAAGGATTTTTTGCCATAATTGTTCAGGTTATGGTCTGTGGAAAGTATTGTTTCTGATTGTAGAACAAGAGTAATATTTTCCTGTTCCCTATTTATAATGCTTCAAAGTGTTAATAACATTTGTTTCAATACAAAAAATTATCCTCCAACATTTTAGGAGATTGTTCTTGTAACAAAGAAAGAACCAACAAACCTTGGCCCCAGTCTGCTGTGAAGCAGCAAATAAAGCACCAGACTTGGATTCAGAAAGGTTTGAGTTCAAATTTTACTCTAAATGCGTGTTAGAAATATAAGTATGAAAATATGTTTCAAACTTTATATGCCTACATTTTTTCACTTGTAAAATTAGTGTATTTAAACCTGACCACCTTAAAAACTTACCCTATCTAAATAAATGATTCAATGATTTGGTATTTGTATTGCCCTCTACTAAGAGGACAAGAATCTATTTGATTATCTGTTATCTGGAAATGATATTGGCCATTGTCATCAACTGGCTTTTAGATTTGTGTTCATTTATATTGTTGTTAATAAAGTAAATAGTTTTATCTAAAATACTTTGTTTGGTTCTGTGCACGAAGTTTATGAAAAATATTGGTAAGTCAGAAAATGTCCAGAGAATGGTAACATGATGATATGAGCTTGAGTTGAAGTACCTCTATTGCTTACCCTTAGAAGGAGAGGGATCAGAATTGGGGTTCATGTACCTGGATTCATATATTTGAAATTTTATTATGTGAAGATGGAACTAAAATTATTCTGTTTGGCAAAAGAAGGCAAAATCAGTTGAAAAGCAAATTTAGATTTGAGATCAGCAAATCTTCCTAAAAACTAGAGCTATCCAAAAATGAAGTGTGCTGTCTTGAAAAGTGATGAGTTTCTCCTCAAGCACAGGTTTGATGGCCAGGCATGTGCTACATTATATAATGGATTTCTTTTTATGTAAGTGTTGAAATAGGTAACTTCTGACAACTATTGTGATTCAAATTCTGTTATTCTACAGATATTTTAGGTGTTGTTCTCCTGATTACGTTTTCCTTGCTTTACAATCGTTTATACAAATTTATCCACATCTTTTAATTTCCATATTTGTATTTTTCAAAGAGATGATTATATACATATTGTAGAATTTATTCAGCTATTCCCTCCAAAATGTGTCCTCCCTTCCCCTACTCCATCCCAAACCATATTTCTATGAATATCTTGGCATATATTGACCTTTTTACTTAATGATACTCCCTGGGTTCAAAGTAATGAGATGGCTTGTAATTGGATCACTGGATCAAAGGGAATTAATGATTTGGCATATTCTTGCCAAATTTTAAAGTGTATTCTAGAACAGTTGCTTATTCTTTACTTTTCCTAAGGGTGGTATCACAGCCAATAAAGTCAGACTAAGGGCATAATTACTGCTGTCTGAAAGCCTTTTTGAATTACTAAATGGAGCCAATAAGTTTGTCCATCCTTGATGAGAAAGAAGATATGTTTATTCACATATATATATATATATATATATATATACACAATGAAAAAAGCTGTTCATTCACATCCTTGTGAATCTATTCATCTCTTTGCCATGAGAGATATATACTTACAATATTCTCTCTAGCTCCTAATGAAAAAATTTTTTTCCTGGGAAGTTTTCTTTTTTTCTTCAGCATTGGGACTGTTGTACATCTTCCTTCTTGTCATAGTGTCAAGACAAATTCAAGTACTAGCATTCAGAAAAATGTATTTCTTTGGTTGACTTGGGCTTTTTCCAAAGTCCTAGGTCAGACATAAGATGGATATTTAAAGATTATAGTATTGTGAAAACCAGTACTTCTTTGCATAAGGGAATTATTTCAGAAAATACACTAGAGTAAATGACTTTCATATATAATCAATGATTTTTCAAGAATTCTGATGATTTCTAAAAGTTCTGATCTAATGAATCAGATACCATAAAAATGCTTGTTTACAATCTTCCTTCCTTTTCTCTTCTTTCCCCTATTTTCTCTTTCCCTTGTTGTTTCTTCTTCCTTCCTTCACTTCTTCCTTTCCTTCCTTCATTTTCTTCCTCCTTTCCTTCATTCCTCCCTCCATTCCTTCCTCCCCATCTCCCTCTCTCCCTTTCTTCCTTCTTTCCTTTCTTTTAAATTGCTGGTAGTAATAAAGTAATATGGAAGCGTATGAGTAAATAAACTTTTATTTTTTTCTCTGTATCTAATCTTTTACCCTTAGATTTAGTTACACAATATGCACATAGGAACTAATAGTGTCTTTTAATACACCAAATGAAATACAGAATACATACAAATATATTGAAATAAGATCCAGTGTATTTCAAGGAAACCTACATTGCTTTTCTTTTCCCCTCTAGTATTTCATCATAGGAAATAGGGCAGGGGCAGGTGCAGAATAAGTATATGAAGTTTGGAATGCAGAAGAGCATTGAAACTAGCTATTGGTTGAAAATGGGAAAGATAGAGCCTGGAGAAGCTGCTGGGAAAAATTAGTTAATAGGCAAGAAAAACACCTTTATGAGTAAACATCCTCAGCATTCTTTGCTTCAATCTTTTTTTCCCCTTGATTATCATGAAGACAGCCACCATAAATACTTTCCCCTTTTATGCTGGACAGTCCCATGAATAAGATAAACAGGAGGATCTTGTAGGGTTTAGGTAAGACAAATCTAGGAAGTATTCCATAGAGAAGGAACTAAAGAAAATGTCGATGACTACTGGACAGCTCAGATATTTTTAATGTACTTTGATAATGAAATAAAAATGTACTAAGACCTTTTTCATCTTTCTTTTGCTGCACAGAATCAGGTTTTAGAGCAACTGTTCAGAGCCACTTAATCAACTGAGTAGGGGCTCTGATTTGACCAAAAAATCTACTCATTGATTTAAAGAACTCTTACAACATTGACCTTTGTGGAAAGTATCGCAATGAACTCCTGATAAAATTACATGGGAAATAATCATTGGTATGACATGGAGAGTACTATATGAATAATAAAGGGGGTTATTATAACTCCTTTAATTTTAATGATTCTTTTAAATTAAATAGTCTGATAAATTCAGGTATAACAATAGCACCATTGTCCAAGATTATAAAATAGGTGCTTGACAAGTATTTCTATTTGAATGTAGAGAATTGTCTACTACAAGCATTGGAGAAATAAATTATAATTGGAAAAGCATAGAAGACAACTACCAAACAGAACAGAGTTTAAGGAACCATGTTGGACAGCACAGAACAATGTCACTTTCATAGCTTCAATGCAAACCTTCATGACGGAAGGATAAATATAAGGAAACTGGAGAGATAACGAATAATATTTTTTAAAAAGGGAAAACATCACTGATATGAACTATAAGCACGGATTTAATAATATACACTGGGTTGTTATTAAACATCTCTCTCATCCATAACTAACCTTCTCAAATTTGCTTTGGGTTTGAGTTTTTAAATGCCTAAATTACTGGTATTGTACAAATTTAGACAATATCTACCTAGTTCAAAACTATGTAGGATGTTTAAATTATGTACAATAGATATCCTGGGGTGACATTATTTATTCAGTGTGCTATTTGTTATTATTTGCCTGAAAAATGAAAGATGCATTAACCTATGCCTCTGCACTGATTTTTGTGAAATGATATTTAAAACATTTTCAGCTTTTGTTTCTGGACAAGTAGTGTCAAATTCAACTAGAAATGAAGGCCACTAAATCATACATAAGAATCTCTGTGCTGCATATTAACTTAGAAGACAACAGATTAATATTATATATTTCTTAATATAGTTCATTTATTTTGTTAAATACTTAACAATTACATTTTATTTTAATCTTCTTTGCTAAACTTCGGAGTATGGTAGACCACATGTATACCATAGGCTGTGTGTTTGATATTTCTGATCTAGACAAATTTCTGGACCAAGAACAGAAGCATGGTGGGAACTTATAGAAGCAGCAAGGGCATTGAAGTCAAACATATAAGTGAGATATGGATAAGCCATTGGACTTAAAGTCAGGAAGGAGTGCAAATCCTATAGTAGATACTTCCAAACTGTGTGACCTTGGACAAGTTGTCTAATGTCCCTGGGAGGGGAGGCAATCTTCCCCTCTGCAAAAAGAGAAGGTTGTGCTCAATGACCTTTGCATTTCCTTCCATAGGAGGATACAAATAGTATATGTGATCATATCATTTTATGTCTTTCTTCCACTTCTGATTTCTCTCCAAACTTAAAAATAGATAGAGAGATAGATGATGGAAGAATGAATTTGACAAATATTTATTAAGAGCCCACCATTAGAAAGGCTCTGATATTAAACATTAGGGATATCAAGATAAAATATGAGACAGTTTACTCTCAAGGAACTAATCATCCAACAGAAGGAAAAAGAAAATGTCTATAAATAAGGCAAACTGATATAGTGGAAAGAATATTGGATTTGGGATTAAACTTTTTTTAAACCTAGATCCTTCTTTTTATTACATTTGACTTTAAGCAATTCACTTTATTTTTTTCAGTGAATTTAGGATAGTGACTGATACATAGTAGTCACTTAATAAATATTATTGAATCACTGACTCACTGGAGGTATAAGACTTGATGACCTCCATTCAATTTAAATCAACAAATATTTATTGAATTCTCATCGTGGGGTGTATAGATAACATTACCATCTGGGAAGGGGAACATCAGTCAAAGTTTTAAGTAAGGGGGTAAATTTGTTTTGAATTTTGAGTAGTATTAGTGATCTTTTATTAAGTTTATTTATTTTTCACTTTTCAACACTTCCACAAGAATTTGAATTCCAAATTTTCTCCCCATATCTCCCCATTCCCCACCCCATGACAGCATGTACCCATCCATCCCTTCCTCCAGGCTGTTCTCCCTTGAATCTCCCCCTTCTTCCATCCCCTTCCCTCTATTTTCCTGTAAGACAAAGTCATCTTGTTTCCCAGCTGCATGTAAAAAACAATTTTTCATATTCACTTTTAAAGCTTTGAATTCCATATTCTCTTCCTTCCTCCCTCCCCACTCATACTCATTGAGAAATCAAGCAGTTCAATATAGGTCATACAGGTGTAGCCATGCAAAACATTTCCATGATAGTTATGTTGTGAAAGACTAACCTCATTTCCCTCTGTCCAATCCTGCCCTCCATTTATTCCATTCTATCCCTTGACCTGTCCCACCCCCACAATAGTGTTTGCTTCTGATTATCTTTTTCCTCAGTGTGCTGTCCCTTCTATTGTCTTCTCTCTCTTATCCCCTTCTGTTCTGCCTTCCTGCAAGGTAAAATAGATTTCCATACACAATTCAGTTTGTATTATTCCTTCCTTAAGCCAAATATCATGACAATAAGGCTAATTTATTCCTTTTCATCTCCCTCCTCTTCCCCTCCATTGTAAAAGCTCTTTCTTGCCTCTTTTATGTGAGATTATTTGCTACATTCTACTTCTCCCTTTCTCTTATTTCTAGTATATTCCACTCAACAGTAAATTTTATTTTTAGATGCTCTCTCTTCATATTCAGTTCATCCTGTGCCCTCTATCTATGTGCGTGCATACACACACAGAGATATATACATAAATGCAAACATACATACATATACCTACACACATACACATATATAAATACACACATACACATACACCCTACATATTATATATACATATATATATATACATATGTATATATGTGTGCATATATAGACACACACATACATGTTCATATGTTCTCTCTAACTACCCTTATACTGCAAAAGGTCTCATCAGTTATAGATATCTTTTCATGTAGGAATGAAAACAGTTCAGCTTTAATAAGTTCCTTAAGACTTCTCTTTCCTGTTTCCCTTTTCATATTTCTCTTGATTCTTGTACTTGAAACTCAAATTTTCTATTCAGTTCTAGTCTTTTCAACAAGAATGCTTAGAAGTCCTCTATGTCAGTGAAATGCCATTTATTTAATCAAGTGTTACACTTAGGTTTGCTGTTTAGGTAAATCTTGGTCTTTATTCTACCTCCTTTGACATCTAGAATATTGTATTCAAAGTCCTTCAATCCCTTAGTGTGGAAGCTGCTAAATCCTGTGCTATCTTGATTGTATTTCCACAATATTTGAATTGCTTTTTTTTTCTCGCTGGTAATATTTTGTCCTTAACCACAATTTGGCTACAACATTACTAGGAATTTTCCTTTTGGGTGATCTTTTTCAGGAGGTAATCATTGAATTCTTTTCATTTCTATTTTACCTTCTAGTTCTAGAATATCAGGGCAGTTTTCCTTGATAATTTCTTGGAAAATGATATCCAGGCTCCTTTTTTGATCATGGTTTTCTGGTAGACCAATAATTGTTAAATTATATCTCCTGGACCTATTTTCCAGGCCAGTTGTTTTTCTAATGAAATATTTCATATTGTCTTACATTTTTTCATTCTTTAAGTTTTGTTTTATAATTTGTTGATTTCTCATAATGTCAATAGCTTCCATCTGCTCCATTCTAATTTTAAACAACTATTTTGTTCAATGAGCTTTTGAGCTGGTTTTCCATTTGGCCAATTCTGCTTTTTAAAGCATTCTTCTTCTCATTGATGTTTTGGACCACTTTTTGCCACTTGAGTTAATCTATCTTGAAAGGTAATATTTTCTTCAGCACTTTTTTGGGTTTCCTTTAGCAAGTTGTTAACTTGCTTTTCATGAGTTTTGTTGCAGCTGTTCTCAAAAATACCTCTAGGGACCTGTAAGTTTTCAGTTCCTCCAAAGTGGCATAATGAAGGGAGAGCTGATTGTTCCTCTCTTAGTCTTTTCTCTGGTCTGTGAGTAACCATAAGTACTCTTTCCTACACTAAAACTGCTAGTAGGATTTCCTCTCCATAGCTGCCCCTAGCTCCACCACACCAGTCCTCCTCCTTACCTCAGGATCTCCACTGAAGACTGAGACCCAGATCCACCATTCATTGCCCCATCATCTATAAGCCAAGAGCTCCAGAAGTGGATGACACTGTGGTAGTGTCTGGAGCTGCCCTGTGGCTGGGACTGGGACAGGACCATGTTCCTCTAGCACCCAAGTGAAAGAGCTTCCTCACTGATCTTTGAAGTTGTCTTTGGCAATTGTGGCTTAAGAAATCTGGGAATCACAGCAGTTACCCATGATTCAGTACCGGTCCTGTCTGTGCCTACACAGCCCACGCTGGACTGCATTCTGTTCTGCTCTGAGCCTGGGGCAATAGATACTTTCTGTAGGCCATCCAAGTGGTCTTGGACTGGATATCTGTTTCACCTGTCGTTTTGTGCCTTCTGATGCTCTAGAATTTGTTTAGAGTCATTTTTACAGGTATTTCAAGTGCTTTGGTGGGAGAGCTCAGGACAGTCCTTTCTTCTACTCTGCTTTCTTAGCTCTGTCCACAACATAGGTTTTAAATATTATCCCCATCCCTCCACTCCCTCCAAGATGGCATGGAATTACATGGAAATACATTCCTATTAACTTATTTTCACATTGTTCATATTGTAGAGAAGAATTAGGACAGATGACGAGAAACAATGAGAAAGAAAAAAAAAAAAACAAAGCCAAAAATAAAATAGTTTGTTTCTTTCTGCATTCAGATTCCATAGTTCTTTCTCTGAATGTAAATGGCGTTTTTCATCATGAGTATTTTGAATTTTTTTAGGACCTTGCATTGCTGATAAGGGCTAAGTCTATCAAAAACAATCCTTGCACACTGTTCAGCTCACTTCATTCAGCATCAGTTCATGTAAGTTTTTTCAGGTTTTCCCAAAGTCCACCTGCTCATCATTTCATATAGCAGAATAGTATTCCATTACATTCATATGCAACAATTTGTTCAGCCATTTCCCAATTGATGGTCATCTGCTAGACTTCCAGTTCTTGGCTACCACGAAAGGAACTGCTATAAATATTTTTGTATATGTATGTCCTTTTCCCATTTTTATGATCTCTTTGGGATGCAACCTTAGAAGTGATATTGCTGGGTCAAAGGATGCACACATTTTAATAGCCCCTTGGGCATATTTCCAAATTGCTCTCCAGAATGGTTGGATTAGTTCACAGCTCCCCCAACAATGATTTAGTCTTCCAACTTTTCCACATCTTCTCTGATATTTATCATTTCCCTCTTTTGTTATAATAGCCAATTGGATAGATATGATGTCATACCTCAGTGATATTTTGGTTTGCATCTCTCTAAACAATAGTGATTTAGAGCATTCTTTCATATGATTATAGATAGCTTTAATTTCTTTCTCTGAAAACTGCCTGTTCATATCTTTTGACATTTGTCAATTTTTTGAATGACATATTCTTGCAAATTTGACTCAGTTCTCTATTTTTGAAATGATGCTTTTATCACAGAAACTAGTTTAAAAATTATTTCCCAGTTTTCTGCTTCCCTCCTAATCTTGGTTGCTTTATCTTTGTGCAAGAACTTTTCAATTTAATATAACCAAAATTATCCATTTTGTGTTTCATAATGTTCTCTATCTCTTGTTTGGTCATAAATTCCTTCACTGGAATTAGTGATCTTAGGAGACATATCTAGAGAATAGCATTCCTGGCAACAAGAATAGACTGTCTACAACTGAGGAGGAAGGAACCAAATATATGATGTACAAGGAACTTCAAGTAGATCCAATCAGGTGTAATTCAGCGTGTGTGAGGAGAAAAATATGAAATTGGCCTATTAAGATAAGTTTGATAAATAGAATGCAGAACATTAAATATCAAAGAAAGGAGTTTGTATTTTTAATAGAGTCACTGATATTTCTTGATCAGTTGAGTGACATGACCAATTCTCCACTTTAGAGACCTGAAACTGGTCATTTACAATAGTCAAAATTTCAAGGCCTTGAAATTAATATTAAACAGCAAAATTAGTGTCATCCCACTCACTCTAACTCATCCCTTTTCTAAGACATTTAACAAACTCTTATTTCATAAAATCAGGGATTTAGAGTTGAACCTTAAGGATCACCTAATCCAAGACCCTCATTATGCACCTGAGAAAATTGAAGCTAACATATGAAGTAATTTGCCCAAGGCCTCACAAATGGGAAATGACAACTGGGAATGGGGTAAAGGCTTTCTGACTCTTGATCTTTTTTTTTTTTTTTAATCCTGTACTCCAAAAGCTTCAAAGGTTCATGGCCGCCTATTGACAAATATATTAACTCTTGATTCTGGCTTCCAAAATTCTCCATAACATGGTTCTTATCTGCCTTTTTACTCACCTTCTCATGCTCTCTTTCATTTATCCTATATTCCAGCCAAAATGGACTTCTCTAGGTCACTGAATTTAATTTGCCTCTCTCTCGCTCTCTCTCTCTCTCTCTCTCTCTCTCTCTCTCTCTCTCTCTCTCTTTTTCTCACTATATATATATGTATAGATATACATAAATATGTATGTATGCATGTATGCACATACTGGCTACAGCATTTGAGCTGAAAGGCTGGATACTGAGTAATCCAAGATGAGTGATAACCTGAAATTCTGAGCAAATTTAAACTTAAGTATGTATGTAAACCATAATACATATGTGTACCTACATATACACATAATATACATATATGTTTATGTATGTATTTATGTGTGCACACATAACCCACATACACATAACCACATATGCGGTGAATATGTGTAGTATGTATACCTAAAGTTTGCATATGTACATGTGTCCATATGCATGCATGCACATGTGTGAATACATACATGCACACACAAACATGCTCATATCTAAATTAGTCCAGAATTACAGTTTATCTCCATCTTCTTTTTTTGGGATTACTCATTATCGAGTTTTAGCTGAGACTAAATGTTGTGGTCAGTGTTTAGATGTATTGCTTTGCTGTTAGACATCTTAGAAGTGTTAGTCTCGGGAACTGACTAGAGCTTTTCTATGAATAAGTAATATAAGTATCTGTGAGTTTTTCCTTTTTTTAATTAATTGCTCAGAGATTGCATGTCGTCTTAGAAACATTAATTGAAAATATTCAAAGATAATTTTGCCCAAGAACACAAGTGACTAAGAGCAAATGTTGCTAAAACTATGTCAACAATAATCTCTCTACAGCATTATGCAGTGGAAAACCTATTAGTTTCAGAGTTAAAGAACTTAAGTTCAAATCCCAAGGACCAGAGCTCACAACTCCCTCTACCACTTACTAGATGTAAAAGCTTGACCACATCATTTAATATCTTTGTATTAAAATTTCTCATCTGTAAAAAGGTTATAAAATAAGTGCCCTCTAAGGGACCTTCTAACTTCTTATCTGTAATACTATTATGAAAATCACTTGGTTTGGATGCACCTTGCAGATAGTTTCAAACTAAAATTTGTGATTTCCTTCTCATTTATATTTTCTCCTTATGAGGAAAGTAATTTTTCTTAAATGATTGTTAGGCATGTCTAATGTCTAAGTGAAAATATGTGAATGTATCTCATGAGGAATATGAATTCTTTTTATTTACTTTTGTGATTTTCTTGGCAGCTCCTATTAGGCTATGCAAAAATGATGTTTATTTAAAACTTGTCTCTTCCCTTAGTATAATATGCTTATACAATCCTAGAAATGATATAAATCATTAGCTCAATAAAACATTTTACTACCTTTTGGAGAAAGTAGTGACTTCTGTCTCTTTCTCTTTTGAATGAGTTTGTGTGCCTGAAAGAAATGCAAAAGACATTATCTTTTTCAAGTATCTACTTGATCCTGTCTCCCAGGCTAATTTCAAGGATTTTTTTTTTTGGATCAACTAATTAAAACAATAGCTCTTCATGCACGATTTACTAGCATAGTAAAAACCAGTTTCAGTTAATTTCTTCTCCACTGGAAAGCTTTTCTGCTTGAATGATTTTTAATTATAATAAGCAAACTATTACAGAAAATGAAGACTTTATTAAAGCATTGCATGTAATAAGTATAGCTTCATTTCTGCCAGCCTCTCCATGTAATATCATATAAGCCAAATAGCAGATGCAGGACTCAGACAACGGAATTTGATGTGTCATTTACAGCTATACTTTAATTTTTCTTCTTTCTCATTTTAGAACCACACAAGAAAAGTCAAATCATCCCCAGTAGAATTAGTAGCCACTGCCATTGTCACTGTAATGGCAACCACAGCTCACATTTATATACCTCTTTAAAGATAGCAACATATTTTTATCCAAAACCTATAAAACCTGACAGCACAAAAAATATCCACCTCATTTTATAGATGAGCACACAATTTTGCAATAATTAAGTGTTTTATTCAAGGACACAAAGTTACTATATTTTGGAACTGGGATACGAAGATAACTCCCTGCTGACCCCAAGGCTATTATTTTTCTTTCGACTACACCAATCAATCCACTAAACTATCACCAAAGAGCTAATACTTTTCCTTAAAACTTGATATAATGCAGTGTGTAGGATTTGGTTTCATGTATGTTAAAGTTTTGTTCTGTTTTATTTCTTTAAAAAATAAAGTATTTAAAAAGCCAATAAGATATAGTAAGTCTCTTGATAAATTTTTATTAATCCCCAACTTTAAAGGTTTTTCTTTAAGTTATGAAATGTGAAATTTGCTACTATTTAACAAGTTTTACATTGCCTGCTTTTCTAAGATTTGTTGGTTATGTTTGAAGTTATTTAAATCTATTTTTCATTGCTTTGTTTAAAACAAAATATAAGTTAAAATAATGTGTATAGTAAAGCATGCAAAATGAGATGAATGAGTAAGATGATCTTTAAGTGTCTTTCTATTTGCAATTCTCAAGATATTATGATTCTATGTAGAGATCCTCTAAACATTCAACCTGTAATTTATGGATGAGATGTCTTAAACATAAGTTGTAAAATTAAAAAAAAAAAAAAAGGAACCTAGATGCAAAAATGTTCAGCCACTTACAAATCCAAATCACTGCCTTTCTTATGAATACAATTCTTTCTAATTACTCTCCATCCATTTTTATTGCCTACTTCAACAACAGAGTATGAGAATTTATAGTGCAGTAAGTGATAAACCTAATATTTTTAAAACAAAAGATAAAATTCTATTGAGTACCATGGAAGCAAAACATACTTTTATCCTAACAAAGTGTTTTGCTAACAGTCTAAAGGAGGGTATAGAGATAGGTATTTTATATATATATATATATATATATATATATATATATATATATATATATATATATACACACACATATATATGTATATATATACATATATATATATATATATATTCATGCAAACATACACACATATACAGAATAAACTTTAGTCCCTCTGATTTACTCATTCTTTTGTGGTGAGAAATCATCCAGATTATATGGTATCACTACAAAACTCTCTACATCATCATGGCTACATTTCTCTCAGCATGAAATTCAAAAAGGAACAGAACGAGGGAAGGTACTCATTGAAGGCAACAGAAATGGCCTTCTAGTGTTCATCAAATTATAATATGCTTGTTGCCTTCCCCAAATTCCCTAATAAGATTAGGTCTATACCACTTTTTAATTGGTTTTCAAAGTCCCTCCCCCACCAGGACAAAATCACCATGTGAGAAGCCCTAACCTCCACTCCATCTGACTGCTATACTATATAACAATAGTGCTTCCTTTCATTAGCATTTCCTCACTGACAGTGATGTAGCACAAAACAAGTTTCTTCTGTACAAAACATATCAACTTAAAATTTTTTGATCAGGAACCCAAGTATTTGGGTTCTATTCTAGTCTATTTTCAAAGATGATTAGGGAAAAAGGAAAATAACTATGTGTTCCAAAATGTTTATAACAGTTTTCTTTATGGTAGTAAAGAACTGGAAATTGCAGGGATGTAATTTCATCAATTGAGGATGTCACTGAACAATTGTGGTATATGATTGTGATGGAATACTGCTATGACATAAGAAATTATGAGGACAATAATTCTAGAAAAGAACATGGAAAGATTTGCATAAAATAATGAAATGAGAAGAACTAAGAAAATATTGTACATAGTAATAGCAAAATTGCTTTAAGAATGACTTTGAGCAAAGAAGTGATTTTGTCTTTTATAAATATCCAAATTAAGTATAAAAGGCACATGAAGAAAAATGCTATCTACATCCAAAGAAAGAACTGAAAAATAGAAATATATATATGTTATATATTATATATAATTTTACACCTCTACAACTATCTGCCTCTAATGGTAGTCATCTCTAGGTGGGGGGAGGAGAAAAAGGGGAAAAATTTACATCATACTTTTGCTGTATATTTGAAAGGAATAGTTGTCATCATTTTATTGTACTATGCTATGTAAAAACTTAATTTATTCATAAATTGACAATAAAATAAATTTAAAAAATAATTTCCTGATTTGGGCAAGATCTCACAGTAGGAAGGAGGGTTTGTGTATCCAAGTTTTATGTGACTCTGATGAATCTTTATACACTATGTCATATTATCTATTAATTTAATTACCCTGGAAATTCATAATTTGGAGTGATTTGTTGTTAGAACAACCTGCCTTTTTGTGGTACCACCACACTATCTTGGTGCCCATGAACTATATTTTAATAGTTCTTTCAGAACGGTGATTTTAGCCATTCTTCATATTTGCTGCTTCTTGATGACAAATCCATAGAATTTCAATTTACAAAAATCCACATTTTACTCTCTTTTATAATACTTGGTCATCTACATTTTATTATTGACATAGCTACTCTACAATTTCTCATAGAACTGTGGAATCATCATGTCCCATATATGCATATACATACCTAACATAATACATATATACATGTGTGTATATACAAATCATTTTTGACTTTAGAATTCCTATCACCATTCTAATAGGTCTATAAACCTGTTTCTTTGTTTTTATTTGACTTTCATTAATGTCCCTCTTTTGTGGGCTGACTCAGTTTGATTCAACCTAATATCCTGGCAGGTTAATTTTGAAATTTGAATGAATTGAGATACTTGTAAGTCATCCAATAATTAATAAAAATAGACATACTCATTTATAGCATGAGAACTGTCATTCAACAAGGATGGGCATCAAAATCCCTTGTGCTCATTCAGCTGAGTAAAGCGCCTATTAAAATCCACTGGCTAACTATTGGAGAACACCTCTAGTTCCTTGTGGCTATGATTAATTTAGGCACTGAGGAAATGGCATCAACAGGCCCTTGAACCAATAATTTTTGAGAATGTCTTAATATTTTAAGAAAGAAATAATTTGATCTGCACAGAGGGAAGAGGTCAGATACTGCTCTAACCATTCTTTGTATGTAATCTAGTTACATCTGGAGGAAGGGAATAAGCATTTTTAAAGTGCATATTATATGGCAGCCACTGAGCTAAGTGCTCAATAAATATTATCTCATTTGCAGTCATTGGAGATATCAATCTATATCCAAAGCAGCCTCTTTAAACATATCCTGCGTTTTCTCCTCATTGGTATAATTCACGATGTTATTAATAGACTTGTTTCATATAAGGACAAATGGATTAGTTTTAGAACTATAGGAAAATATCTATAATGTGAATGACCTTGGGACTTCTGTGGTTAAAATTATGTTGCTATTCCTTCTCTGCCCCAAGCCTACTTATTTCTATTTTTTTTTTTTTACTGGAGTCTATCTACTCCCATTACTTATATTTTCTCACACTCTGTTGGCATTATTCCTCTGTTCAACTCAGCCCACTCACATCTTTTTTGCCCTCAGCCAAAAACTCTGTACTTCTTCTTTTAGTTTTAAGGATTTCCATTCAGTTCATCTGCTAGTCATACAATGATATTCTATCTCACCTATCAAATCAAATTACAATAAAGTGAAACTCTTTTCATATTCTTCAGCCCATCAACCAATGACCTAGTTCAGCCAACTAGAATAATTTCATTCTTGATATTTTGGGACTGCAAGTAGGTAAGCATAGATTATAATATAAATAAGTAAAAAGCATTGACTATGGAAAAAAAAGAAAAGAAAGAATAAATATAGCAGTGACATCAGAAAGGAAACCTAAAGCTATCCAGAAAATAAATTTGATAATTGAATGTGTGTGTTACACTATATAAGAGCCAGAAAATGTGAATTATTAGGGCTATAATTCCATCTTTGTGTCTTGGTGAGTGTATAAACCATCAACCTTTCTCTTATGTTTTATGAGATCATCAGGGCCTCAAGATAGAAATATAGCCTCATAATTCACAGTAACATGTTACTTAGCTCCTATTTAATTTTACTGTAAATATAAAGACATTATTGTAATAGGAAAGTATTTTGTAAGACAGGGAAAATAATTTTAATGGTCCTAGTGATATTCTCATAAAAAAGTTTAACACAATTGTATATCTAAATAAGAAAACTGAGGCCTAGAGAATTTAAATGACTTAACCAAGTTCATATGATTAATTAATGTTCAAATCCAGGGAAAAGTCTATGACTCCAAACAGGGAAATGATCATTTACATATAACGTACTACATTCTAAGTCCTCTTTTTTTAATTTTTTTTTTGACAATTATCTCATTTGATCTTTATAGAAAAACTCTAAGTTAGGGGATATATATTAAAAAATGTATGGCAATACATATGGATGGATAATTAATCTTCAAAAAGGGGAATTAAGTCAGCTGGTAAGAAAAAAATAAAGGCTACTATGCCTATGTATATGTGTGTATATCTATATCTCTATATACATATACAAACATATACACATACATACACTAGAATATTTTAAACAAATTTGCTCTATATCATAAATTTATATTTAAAATTTTTATATATTATATTTATATATCTGGAATATTTTATCCTCATATATAAATAAAAATCTGAAGTGTTTGTGTATATATGTGTGTACATGTGTGTATGGTCTACAGGTTATACCCTAACTTGTCCAACATCTGACTTTAACCAATCATATCTCACCCATCCTTTCCAGATGGATGAGGTTGATAGCCTAGGCATGCATCTCCTATTTTAAATGAACTTTACCTCCGGTTTTCCAGTTTGTTATATTAAAGAGTTTCATAATGATCGTGTTTTTCTATAGGAAAAAACTTTTTTCCCTCTTTTATATAGAGATAACTTGCCCTCTTCAATTTCTTTCTTTCTCCTTCTCCCAATATATTCCTCTTCCATCCCTTATTTTTACTATTTTAGACATCATCCCTTCCTATTCTGTTCACCTTGTACCCTCTGTCTATATGTATATAATCCCTCCAACTACTCTAATACTGAGAAAAGTCTCAAGAATTACATATATTTTCTTTCCATGTAGTAATATAAACAGTTCAACTTTAGTAAGTCTCTTATGATTTCTCTTTTCTGTTTACCTTTTTCATGCTGCTCTTATTTTTTGTATTTGAAAGTCAAATTTTCTATTCAGTTCTGGTCTTTTTTAACAAGAATGCTTGAAACTCTTCCATTTCATTTAATGACCAATTTCTCTTTCATTCCATTATCCAGTTTTGCTGGGTAGGTTATTCTTGGTTTTAATCCTAGATCCTGTGACCTCTGGAATATCATATTCCAAACCCTGTGATCCCTTAATGTAGAAGCTGCTTGATCTTGTGTTATCCTCATTGAATTTCCACAATACTCAAATTATTTCTTTCTGATGGCTTAAAATATTTTATCTTTGACTTGGAAGCTCTGAAATTTGGCTACAATGTTCCTAGGAGGCTTCCTTTTTAGTTCTCTTTCTGGAGGAGATCTGTGGTTTCTTTCAATATTTATTTTACTCTCTGGTTCTAGAACATCAGGGCACTTTTCTTTGATAACTTCTTGAAAGATGATGTGTAGGCTCTTTTTTTTGATCATGGTTTTCAGGTAGCCCCATAATTTTTAAGTTGTTTCTCCTGCATCTATTTTCCAAGTCAGTTGTTTTCCCAGTGAGTTATTTTACATTGTCTGCATTTTTTTTCACTCCTTTGGTTTTATTTTATAATTTCTTGATTTTTTATATTTTATTAATATTTTTATTAGCTTCCATCTACTCCATTCTAATCTTTAAGTAATTATTTTCTTCAGTGAGCTTTCGGTCCTCCTTTTCCATCCCACCAATTCTGCTCTTTAAGGCATTGTTCTCCTCCCGGGCTTTTTGGATGTCTTCTATCATTTGGATTTTTCTATTTTTTTAAAGTGTTATTTTTTTCAGCATTTTTTTTGGGATCTCTTTAACAAGCAGTTATCACATTTTTCATTATTTTCTTCCATCACTCTCATTTCTCTTCTCAATGTTTGCTCTACTTCTTGTACTTGATTTTCAAAATCCTTTCTGAGCTTTTCCAAGGCCTGAGTTTTTGTTTCTTTTCCTTTCCTTTCCTTTTCCTTTCCTTTCCTTTTCCTTTTCCTTTCCTTTTCTTCCTTTCCTTTCCTTTCCTTTCCTTTCCTTTCCTTTCCTTTCCTTCCTTTCCTTTCCTTTCCTTTTCCTTTCCTCTCCTCTCCTCTCCTCTCCTCTCCTCTCCTCTCCTCTCCTCTCCTCTCCTCTCCTCTCCTCTCCTCTCCTCTCCTCTCCGCTCTCCTTTCCTCTCCTCTCCTCTCCTTTCCTTCCACTGCTGTGACTGCCATGTGTTACTGGGCCCCCTACCCCTCTGCTGCACTGGGGCCAGACAACTCTACTCTCTCATAGATTCCATAGGCTTTTTTCCACTGACCTCCCAATTTGTCCTCAATGTTTTGGGGTCATGAAGTATGGAAACTGACACAAATGAGAGAGATTCAGTTTTCCCAATGCCTGCTCGCATCCCTTCTCTACCGGCACAGCTCATGCTGGACTGCACTCTACTCCTATTATGGCATGATAGACACTTCTCAGCAACCTTCCAGGCTGTCTTGGGCTAGGAATTCTCTTCACTCTGTCATTCTGTGGATTCTGCAGCTCCAATATTTGTTCAGAGTCATTTTTTAGAGGTATTTGACTGGGCTTGGGGGGGGGAGTACCCTAGAAAATCTGTACTGTTACTCTACCATCTTGGTTCTGCTCCCTTGCCTTTTCCATCTTTAAAGTCTATGTATATGATTTCTGACATCTAGACATTCCCCAACTCCTGAGAAGGTACAACTGGTTATTTGCCATCATTGAAACTGTCTCATTATTATATATTCTAGGACCATCCTTTAAGAGATTTTTTGATTTATTATCCTGAAGATACCAGTTTTCATTTTCCTAAAAGAAAAATTTTTAAGGAAGGACATGCTATTGTCCATCTTCATAGTCTCAACTTTCAATCAAATTAATGTGAAAGAATTGAATAATGGCATACCCTTTGACCCCATCAATTGTGTTTCTAGGACTGTATCCCCAAAGAGATCATAAACATGGGAAAGGGTGCCACATGTACAAAAATATTTATAGTAGCACACTTTGTGGTGGCCAAAAACTTGAAATCAAGGGGATGCCCATCAATTGGGCAATGGCTGAAAAAATTATGGTATATGAATGTAATGAGCTATAAGAATCTATTGAGCTATAAGAATCTATTGAGCTATAAGAAATAATGAACAACAGGAAAACTTCAGAGAGGTCTGGAAAGATTTATATGATCTGATGCTGAGCAAAAGGAGAAGAACCAGAACTTTGTGTACAGCAACAACCACAGTGTGTGAGACTTTTTCTGGTAGACTTGGAACTTCATTACAATGCAAAGATTTTAAAAAATTCCCAATGGTTTTCTAAGGAAAATGCCTTCCACATCCAGAGAAAGTACTATGGAATTCAATCACAGAATGTAGCAGATCATTTGTGTGTGTGTGCGCGTGTGTGTGTGTATTGCATTTTGGTTTGCTAGATGATTTCTCTCACTCATTTTAATTCTTTAACACAGCATGACTACAGTGAAAATGTATTTAATAGGAATGTATGTGTAGAACCTATACAAATTGTATGCTGTCTCAGGGAGGGAGGGGTAAAATTGGAGGGAGGGAGGGAAAAATGATAATCTAAGTTACATGGTAGTGATTGTAGAACACTGAAAATAAATAAAATTAATTGATAAAAAAAAGAATTGAATAATGGTAATTGAGACTACAATTTTCAATTGTCAAATCATTTGGACATGAAACTATTTAGAGGATGTAAAATCAAACTTGTCTAACATAGCTTCTCAGGAATTTTTAGACTTAGGCCATGCCTCATTACTTAAGAAAATTTGGATTGAACCTTATCACAGTGCACTAGACATGAATAAAAATAAAGTGATTTGTAAATATCATTGTCTAAATTAAAAAAAAAAACTGTAGCAAACACCTTTAAAAAAATACTTGCTAGCCAAAGTTAGTAAAGTAGCTAATGTTCATTAACTTTTGGCAACTAAGGAAATGGTCACCATGTTGACTTTTCTGCTCTGAATGCCAGGTTTAATGTATCCAATTAACCAATGACTACTATATTTATTAGGAGCGGTAAGTACACAAAAAATAAACTTATCAACTGTTTTGAGCTTAATATATAATTCTTAAGATGTTGACAGAAAACAAAGATACCAGAATTCATTTAACTTGCAAAGAAGATAATTAAATTGACAATTCGGATGAGAACAAAACTATTAATGCTAATACACTAATTTTCTGCATGACAGGCTTATATATTGTACTTTGAAGACTCTTTGGATAAGGATATAGAGGATGGAGGGCTGAGACTGCAATCAAAAGATCTGGGTTCAAACCAGTCCTAAAAATGTTGTTATATTAACAAGGGCAAGCCATTTAACCTGCCTGACCTTTAGTTTCATAATCTGTAAAACAGAAATAATAAAACCTGTAACATTTTCCTCATAGGAGAGTTCTGATTATTATAAGAAATAATGTAAGTAAAGTGCTTCATAAACTTTTAATTATCATGTAAATGCAAAATATCAGCATGATCCTCATAAATATCATCATCATTATTGTCACTGACTTTGTGAATCTGTTCATTCTTCATTTTTTTGCCTATCCATTAAAAAAATAAGTACCTCCAGAATGCCAGGCACTCCAGTAGGCCCTGAGGGGATACAACAGTTATACACAATATCTCTGTTTATAGAAAAGAATACTCTACAGACTAGTAGTATAATAAAATATAAGCATATGACTTTAACATATGCTGCCTCAAATACATTTAGCAGTTTTTGATCTTGTTACAATTCTAAAATTAAACAATGACAAATAAGAACATTGAATTAAAGTTTTGAATGGATAAAATGTTAATGAAATACCTGATCTGACAAAAAAGATGAGAGAAGAGAAAAATGTATCTTACTCAGAAATATCAGGCTCATAACAATTATATTAAAATAGTAGATTTACTAAGAGTGATAATGAAAGAGACTATAATTGAATATCATCCTGATGTATATCTAACATGACACTGAAATGAAAATCTGCTTATTGGGTTAATAATAATTAGTGGGTGGCCAAATTCTCTGTTTTTGAAGTATTTTACTCTTCAGTAACCACAAATGGATTGTGCAGTCTTCAATAATCTCATACTTAGTGCCCTCTGAGATTGCATGAGGAAGAGTCATTGTCTCTAAAGATCAATGTGAATCTCTTTCTCCTTCTTCTTCTCCTCCTTCCTATTGTTGTTCCAAACATTTATTCATGTTACACAGCAGAACATAAGAGAGAATTCAATACAAAGCAATACTTTCATTTCAAGAAAACCAAATAACAAGTAATACGCATTATTTTCAAAGCTGTCCATTTTTTGTTTACTTCCTTTCAGGTATATTTTGATCTTTGCTATGCGCTTTTTGCTTTATCCCCCGACCTGACCCTCAAGGATGGTTGGGGGATACTATTCAACTAAGGGTGAATTGTAGTTTAGTTTGACTTGCCCATTCACTAATAGACCCATGTGACCTGCTGGGTTATATGGAAGCCTGTGTCCCATGACTCTGAGTCACAAGGAGCTTTTGGTGGGAGGAGTTTCCTGAATGGGTAGACTAGGACAAGGCAGAGCTACCGCAGAGCTGAAAGTAAATTCGTCAGAATCTAGTTAGAGCTAGGAAGGATTCAGGCAAGCAGGCAGCTAGCTAATGTGAGTGAAAGAGCTTGTTGTGATTGGTTTAATGGGGCAGGAAATTTGTAATTGAAACTAATCAAAATTATTCATTTTACACTTCAACACTTATCTCACCTTATCATATGGTTTAAGGTCTCATACTATTAAATCTAGTTCCTTCACATGTTTTTCTCCTGGTTTTCTTGAAGTTTCTTGAAGTTAATTCATCAAAATGAACACTATTGTTATTTTTTTCTGACTCAGGAATATAATTTTTAGTAATTTTAATTGTGGTAGCATTACATAAATACACTATTTATGTAAGGTATCTTTTTTCTGACTCAGTGAGACAATATTTTTAATTGGGGTGGCATTATGTAAATATAGTACTTGTGTAAAATTGTCATTTAAAAATATATTAGTTTTGCCTATCAATCCACAATAAGTATTACTTCAATTATTTAGACATAAATTTGTATTAAAGGTGTTTTGCATTTATATTAGAATAATTCCTATGTCTATTTTGGCATGTGTGCTTTCATATTTTTATGCTGTCTATTTTATATGGTCTAAAACAATATTGAATAACATTGCTGACACATAGTAGTTTCCTTATTTTTCTCTTTTGATTAAATCTATTTTAGGTTTAATTTTATCTGAGATCATGATTACTACCCCTGTTTTTTTTTTTTTTTGGAACAATAAATTCTAGGGTGGGGGGGGGGCAGAGCCAAAATAGCAGAGGAGAAAGATGCACCTACTCTAGCTCTCCTCACATAGCCCATAAAATACATGTAAGAAATGATACTAAACAAATTCTAGAGCAGCAAAAGACACAAAACAACAGAGTGAAATAAATTTCCAGCCCAAGACAGCCTTGAAGGCTGACAAGAAAAGTCTATTGCACCAGGCATGGAGTGGAGCCCAGCCTGCACAGTGCAGCCCAGTCTTAGTTATGTGGCTTGGCAGAGACAGGATCCCAGCAACCCTCAGGGGCAGAATCCCTGGCAGCAGTTGTGGTTCCCAGATTTCTCAACCCACAAACACCAAAGACAACTTTATCAGTGAGAAAGCTCTTTCACCTGGGTGAGAAGGGAACATGATCTGGCACCAGCAGCCCCAAGGTAGCTGTGGTTGCTGTGGTGCAGTGTTCATTTTAGGAGCCCTAGCCTAAAGACCCTGGGGGAATTGCTCAAATGATATAGATCTCAGTCCTGAGTGGTGGTCCTGGGGTGAGGAGAAGCTCTGTATGGTGTGGTGGAGCTGGTGGAGGCTCTGGAGAGGTAATTCTACTCAAATATACTGGGAAAAAAAATTTGTGGTTGCTCCCAGACCAGAGCACAGGTCAGAAGAAGAGTAACTCCTCTCCCTTGATTGTGCCACCTTGGAAGGCCTGAGAACTTATAGGTCCCTCGCATATACCATCTACCTTACAAAGGACTCAGAAGTCAAGTAAATGGCTGGCAAAAATCCCAAAACAGGGAAAAAATAAGACTACAGAAGGCTACTTTATTGATAAACAAGTGTTTTCTTCCATACTTTCAGATGAGGAAGAAAAATGCATACCATCAGAGGAAGATGTAAAAGTCAAGGCTTCTGCATCCAAAACCTGCAAAATAAATATATGATGATCTCCGGCCATGGAAGAGCTCAGAAAGGATTTTGAAAATCAAGTAAGAGAAGTGGAGGAAAAATTGGGAAGAGAAATGAGAGTGATGCAAGAAAATCATGAAAAGAGAATCAACAGCTTGCTAAAAGAGATCCAAAAAAATGCTGCAGAGAATAACACCTTTAAAAATAGACTAACTCAATTGACAAAAGAGGTCCAAAAAACCAATGAGGACAAGAATGCTGTAAAAAACAGAATTAACCAAATGGAAAAGGAGGTTCAAAAGCTTACTGAAGAAAACAATACTTTAAAAATTAGAATAGAGCAGATAAAAGCTAATGACTTTATGAGAAATCAAGAAATTACAAAACAAAACCAAAAGAATGAAAAAATGGAAGACAATGTGAAATATCTCATTGGAAAAACAATGGACATGGAAAATACATCCAGGAGAGACCATCTAAAAATTATGGAGCTACCTGAAAACTGTGATCAAAAAAAAAAGAACCTAGACATCATCTTTCATGAAATTATCAAGGAAAATGCCCTGATTATCTAGAACTAGAAAATAAAATAAATATTGAAAGAATCCACCAATCACCTCCTGAAAGAAATTTCAAAAGAAAACCTCCTGGGAATATTGTAGCCAGATTTCAGAGTTCCCAGGTCAAGAAGAAAATATTGCAAGCAGCCAGAAAGAAATAATTCTAGTATTGTGGAAATACAATCAGGATAACACAAGATCTAGCATCTTCTACATTAAGGGATTGAAGGACTTGGAATATGATATTCCAGAAGTCAAAGGCACTAGGACTCAAACCAAGAATCACCTACCCAGCAAAGCTGAGTGCAATACTTTGGGGGGAAAATGATCATTCAATGAAATAGAGGACTTTCAAGCATTTTTGGTGAAATGATTAGAGCTGAATAGACAATTTCACTTTCAAACACGAGAACCAAGAGAAGCATGAATAGGTAAATAGGAAAGAGAAATCACAAGGAACTTACTAAAGTTGAACTGTTTACATTCTTACGTGGAATGATAAAATTTGGAACTCTTAGGACTTTTCTCAGTATTTGGGTAGCTGAAGGAACTATATACATATAGACAGAGGGCACAGGGTGAGTTGAATAGGAAGGGATGATGTCTAAAAAATAATTAAGGGGTGAAAGAGGAATATATTGGGAGGAGAAAGGAATAAATTGAATGGGACAAATTATCTCTCTTAAAAGAGTCAAGAAAATGTATTTTCAATGGAGGGGAAAAAAGGGAGGTGAGAGGAAAAAGAGCAGCTTACTCTCACTACATAAGGAGAGAATAACATGCACACTCAATTTGATATGAAAATCTATCTCAGACTACAGGAAAGTAGGGGAGAAGGAGAGAAGTGAGGTGTGGAGGAATGATAGAGGGGAGGGCAAATGGGATGATGAATAATTAGAAGTAAACACTTTTGGGGAGGGACAATTTCAAAAGAGAGAATAAAATAAATGGGGGTAGGATGGGATGGAGGGAAACATAGTTAGTCACACCATGACTATTATGAAAGTGTTTTGCATAACTACCCATGTATAGCCTGTATTTAATGGCTTACCTTATCAGTGATGATAGATGGGGAGGGAAGATGGGAGAGAAGTTGGAACCCCAAATTTTAGAAATGAATGTTGAGAATTGTTTTTGTATGCACCTAGGAAATAAGAAATACAGGTAATGTGGTGGAGAAATCTATCTTGATCTACAAGAAAAGAGAGAAGTTGAGGAAAGGGAAGGGAGGAGTGTGATAGAAGGGTGGGCAGATTGGGGGAAGGGATATTCAGCATACATGGCATTTTTGGTTAGCAGGAGGAGAGAGATGAGGAGAAAATTTGGAGCTCAAAAATCTTGTGAAGAAAAATGTCCAAAACTAAAAACAAATAAATAAATGCAAAAAAAAAATAAGCAATAAATTCTGTTCCTGACCTTTACTTTATTGTTGTTACATTCCTTTTTATAGCATTTCCTAAAAGCAACATATTGTTGAATTCAAATTTTTATTCTTTTCTCAGTTTCCAGTTTATGGATAAATTCATCCATTCATATTTTAAACTATAAGTACTTAGTGTATGTTTTCCATCTTTCTATTTTTCTCACTGTCCTTCTCACCTTGTTCCTATCCCTCCTCATTTTTCTACTTTGTTTCTACCTTGGTCTCCTATAACTTAACCTACTCCTTCCAGTAATACCCCCTTATATTTTTCCTCCATCTTATAACCTTTCCTTTATATTTCTTTCTAAATTTAGAAAATTTTTTTGCTCTACTACATATATGTATATATTTATTCTCTACTAAATATATATACATATATGTATGTGTATATGTGTGTATGTATGTATATAGATAGATAGATGATAGATAGATAGTTCCCTCTTAATCTACAAACCTTCTAGACCTGCCCTGATCCCATTCCCTCTCCCTCCATTACCGTCTCCCATCTCCACATGCTCTTAACCTCTTGTTTCTCTCTAAATTTAGAAGACTTTTATACTCTTCTACATATATATGCATTACTCCCTCTTTAACCCATTCCTAATGAAAGTTGAGTTCCAGAACTACTGACTCTCCTCTCCATCTAATTCCTCTGCTTCAGTTCTTTCCCTCACGCCTCATTTGTATGACATGATAACATTTTTTTTACCTTTTCCTACTTTTTTTTTTGTTTTTAGAACCGTACCATACTCAGCTCAACCCACCCTTTCTTTTGAACTACCCAATTACTAATGACAATCTTGAACATATGATTTATATTTCCACATAAAAAGTAAATGTGTCTTTACTGAGTCCCTTATAACTAGTCTTTGATGTTTAACATATTTCTCTTAGATCTTGCATGTCAAATTTTCTATTAAGTTCTGGTCTTTTTGCAACAAAATCCTGGAAGTCTGTCAGTTTATTGAATGTTCTATTGTTGTTCTTTCTGTTAATGATTATACTTAACTTCCCTGTATGATGTTTTCAGCTGTAGCCCCAGTTCTTTTGCTTTTTGATATATAGTGTTCCACGACCTGAAGTCTGCTACTGGAGCTGCTGCTTGGTCTTATGCAATTTTAATTGTGACTCTTCCATATTAGAACTGCTTTTTCCTTGATGTTTGTAATATTTTCTCCTTAACCTGGGGGTTTCAGAATTGGGCTATGATATTATTGTGGTTTTTCCTTATATCACCTCTTTCAGGTGGTGATGGTTGGCTTTTTCTATTTCTATTTTCCCCTCTTGTCCTAACACTTCAGGACAATTTTCATAATAATTTCTTGTATTATTGTATGAAGATTCTTTTTAATCGTTGTTGATTTTTCTTATGTTTTTTCTTCTTGATCTGTTCCACAGATCAGTTTCTTTTCTTAGGAGATGTTTCATATTTTCTTCTATTTTTTTAATTCTTTAAATTTTGTTTTATTATTTCTTGATCTCTTTCAACTTCACTGCCTTCCCCTTACCCAATTCAGATTTTCAAGGAGTTGTTTTCTTCCTTAAGATTCTGGATCACTTTTTCCAGTTCGTTGAATTTCCTTTCATAATCATCTTGTTTTTCTTGGATGGTTCTTAAAAAAGTAATCCCCAATCTATTTTATTTCATTTTTGAAGTCTTTTCTGAGTTGTTCTATGGATTCTTTTTGGGGAAGTGACCATTTGATGTTACTCTTTGGCGTAGGTTTTTTTTCTTTGGTTCAGTATCCTCCTCTGAAGATGAACTTTGCTCTTCTCCATTCCTATAGTAATTGTCTGTGGTTGCATTATTTCTTCTTGCCTGCTCATTTTTTTTTAAGTAGCAGTTTGTTGTTATAATCACCTCAAATCCTGGGGATTGGGGAATGGTGCCTCTGGCCTTGGGTCCTTCTTACTGTCACTTTTTGAACTTTGTCCTGGGCCTAACCTTTACATGCCTTTCCTCCTCCAAGCCAAAGCTAGAGTCCCATGCCATTGTAAGCTGATAAAACTCCTGTTCCATGAGAATCCTCCAGTTGGTTTGATTCTTTAGTTCTCCCCTCTGACCTGTAACTGAAATCTAGAACTCAGCTCTCTTGTGATTTCTCACAGCCAGTAGCATCCCTGATGCACTGTCCCTCTGCTTACTAGTTGAGTGCTGGTTCTTTTTCACTTAGGACCATGTCTGGGCAGCATAGCTGGACCTGGTATCCCTTGTTAGCATAGGTTCCCTCAATCATCCCCTGTTCAGATACCCAACTCCCTATACTATCTGGGACGTGAAAATTCCTGTGAGTGAGGTTGAGGCTACCTCCCAACTCAGCTGCCCCCAGGGCTTGCCAATAGGTGTTCCAGTGGAGTTAGCCTGGAGCTGTTTATGCTTCACTTGGGCTGAACATCTGTCCTGTAATTTCTCCTCATATCTTAGCCTGTTGTCCCTGGAGAACCACTACTGTGTCCCTACTCTTGTTGCTCTAAATTCACGCTGAGGTGCTATTTTGACTTTTTGTGTGGAGGAAATCTGGAGAGATTGGAATTTTCTAACCTCCACCATCTTCTCAGAAGTCTTGTCCAATGCAAAATTTCACACACTTGTCAAGTTATTAGTCATGAAAAGTTATTGTTATTTTCAATTGAATTTGTTTAGCTACTCCATTTGCTTTTCCTGAAATATACTTTGCACCTTTCTCTTCTGACAACATCACAATCGCAAACAGCTAATTCTGATTTGCTTAGTTATATATATATATATATATATATATATATATAATTTCCCCTTTTCCATTATGAACTTAAAAATTTTTAACAAGCATGAATATTTAAATAAACCTGGAACAGAAAGGAGGATTTTTCAAAACTCTGAATTCTTATGTACATTTTTCAGTTTCTGTTAAATGTAATGACAGTAAAAACATATGCCCTACTTATTTGTAACACCTTCTGAAGTTCTGTTCTCTGCTGTGTAATTTTTAAATGTTTTCTTAATGTAGTTGCATTCTTTTTTTATTTGTGTCATCGTTGCTACCTATCAATTTATATAATCATAAAACAAATAATTGCTCACATTGAAAAATATATTCTTGATTCTATACCTCTAGTCTATCACCTCTCTGAAAAGAGGTAGGATGAATGTTTCATCAGTCATCTAATTTTTCGTGATGAAACTTCATATATCTCCAAATGCACAATTTCTCAATGATGTTGAATTCAAAAATTGAATGTTCAGTAAGCCCAGCAACTGAGGATATGAACTGGCATGGACGGTTACATGATGCAATGGATAGAGCACCATCTCTGTCGTTAGGAGGATCAGAGTTCAAATTTTGTCTCAGACATTTATTCATTGTGTGTCGCTGAGCTGATTGTTTAATACCCATTGCCTCCCAAAACAAAATATATGAACCAGCACTTGTAGTCTACAAATGGCCAGCGTTTGAGTTTGGTTAGTACTAGGACAGTGACAATCATAGTTTAGTAGCGAAAGAATCATTTTTTGAAGGTGACAAAGATTAAATGGAAACTTAAATTTCCATCATCAGAGGAAGATCTTAGCAAAGACTGAAAAATGGCTATAGGGAAACTTCCAGCATCACTGGTATTCTTGAAATGGTGACTTTCATAAGCCAACCAGGGAAGTCTCCTTTTATTAATCTAATCCATTCATTAATGTTACTATTATTTCCCCTAATCTCCCTTAAGGGAAGATAATAAGAATTTCTATATTGCAGCATGTACCAGGCTACGTGATAAATGCTATATGAATATCTCATTTGACCTTCACAATAACCATGGGAGGTGGATGCTACTATTATAATCCTGTTTATAGTTTAAGAAACTGAGGCAGGCAGAGGCCAAGTCACCTATGTGTGATTACAAGTAAATGTCTGAGATCAGATTTGAACTGAGGATTTCCTAACTCCAGGCCCAGCTCTCTAACTATTGCACAGTGAGTTACCTCAGGATACTGGCAAATCTGGAGGAGGCAGAAGAGACTTTACTTTCTGGTACTGGTTGTTAGCATAATCAGTTTTTCAAAAAAAAATAAAGAAATTCCATGAGTAATCTGCTATCAGTTTGGGTTGCTACCAATCTGAGCCTTGATATTTATTCTGACCAAGTGCATACAACAGTTATCACTTAGCAGGAACTCAGAAAGGCTCCATTTGTTCTGTCTTTCCATATAAAATCTTCAGAAAATTTTGTCTCCTACAAATGACAAACATAGAATTTAAAACTAAATATTGAATTAATTTTCTACCTGCTTCTAACCATCCCAGTACTTTCCCCCTGTAGACACAGGATCTTAGTAATGAACTCAGTCATGTAGCTTAATATTATCTGCTTCTCATTATGTGTACTTCTTTTATGTGAGAAAGAAAAAAATCAATTCAGTATATGTTTTCATAGATTCATAGGCTTATTGAAATTCAGTGTGGCAAAAACCACATCCTTAAACGACAGGCATCTCCACAACATCTGTTTGAAGACCTTTAGAGGGGAGGAACACATTATTAAGGAAAATGCCTCATTCTAATTTTGGATAATGTCATATTCTAATTTGCTATTATTAACACCTAACTCAAGGATTTATTGTAAGAATCAAATTTGTTGTAGTTAATAATTTTAAAGCACTTAACACAGTGCATGACATATCATAAGCACTTTATAAATTTTAGAGGAACAGTAGTAGTAGTAGTTGTAGTAGTAACAGTAGCAGCAGCAGCAGCAGCTACAGCAGTAGCTACTCTGTAGGGATGTTGTGAATACAAAAATGAAATAATTGAAAAATGCTTTATAAACCCTAAAACAGAAAATAAATGCTAGTTATTATTTTGTGGTTAAACCAAACCATGGAATCATTCCTCTTTGTTCTTAGTTTTACTATCAGGGACCTACTAAAATAAGAAAGAAGTCTACTCCCACTTTACATGACAGAAACTAAAAACCTGTATTGTCTTGAATCAGAATTGAGTCCTAGGAAAGACTCAGGGAACTTAAAATACAAACTGCCGAGTTACTAGCCAAGAGTAAGTGTCAAGAAAGGGAATGAGGTTACCATTGAAGTAGTAAACTTCCTGGAAGAAAACTAGGGTTTTCAATGATATTGTATATTCTATACTAATGAGAAATAACATTGGAGAACTTGTTTAAAAAGAGACATGAAAAATCTTTATTGAGCAATAGATTTATATATGTATATATATATATATATTTATACAATATTTGTATATACATGTGTGCATGTATATTTCATATATGCCTAGTTAAGAATGCTATAAAGGAATAGTTATGAAGTTATGAGATATTAATATGCAGATGTTTATTAAAAGATAATATTGTGACTTTCAAGTTGTCCTTGTAGACTCATTGCTTAAATGTAACCAAAATTTAATAAGCACCATCTAGTGATGAAAGTGAGTAATTGCATTTCGATGAATGTCCAATGTAATATGTGATATAAAATTGTCATTCTTTAAGACACAGATGTAGAGCCTTCAAAAATAAAGCAATCAAAGGCCCACAACAACATAAGGTTTAAACTTGTATGGATTGTATAGATAACACAAGCCTGGAGAAGATGAACAGCCCTCTTAAATTTAAAGGCTCCTGGCAGATGGAACCTGAAAGTCAGTCTTTGGCAATTATATTGCAAGTACAGATATTTCTACAAGATCACTGTAAAAAATACATCAATTACCATGCACTAATTGGGCTTCTTAGAACTGTCCAGTCATAGCTGAAGTCTGTAAGGAAGAAAAGGATTTGCCAAGAATGATATCATAAAAACAGTTCAATCAAAGTTGATGCACTAAAGAGATCCAGAAACATTAAAGGTAGTTCCAGAACCTAAAGGACACATTTTATCAATGGGATAAACATTTGGAGGGGAAGTGAGATCCTGCATAACCCACTGTAAAGTAGAAGCAAACATATATCATCTAGGCTTGATGATTCATTGTGCAGCAAATGAATTTGTCTCCAAGAAGAAAAGCATCTTATTGAAGCTCACAAGACAAGCCAATAGTGGAGTGGCATGTTTCTTTCTTTATATTAGTGGCACCACAGTTATGTTTAAAAATAATTTGAATTTTGAAGAACAGTAGTGAAATATGAATTTTTGGGTTTGTGAGCCCATTGTTCTGTATTCCCTAAATCATAATACTGTTTAAATTGTAAAGAGTCAGGGTACAGTACATATTATAGTTGGCTAGCAGAAAGAAGAAATACCAACAAGGGCATCAAGACTTCATGGTTACTATTTAAAAGCAAATGAAAAATTTAGAAGCTAGTTGTTGTTCTAGGCTTTATATAGAATGATAAAACATACACACATATTTTATATGACAGATGACATATATGTATATGTATATATGCATATGTATACACATGTATGCATATATATGTGAAAGTTACCACAAATAGCATCATTTGCTGCCTATTCAGCTTTTGTATGGAGAAACTCTTGTCTAGAGATAGCTGATTACTTTCCCCAGGTCACTGAGGCAAGTGTTTACTGTTTAGTAGCATTTGAGTTTGAATCAGGGTTATCTGATTTCAAAACCAGGCGTCTTTCAGCAGCATCATGTTATTTTAGACAAACAGAGGCCCTGATCCTCTGAAATTTAAATCTAGGAGGGTCTACACTGAGATGGACTAACCATGTAAGGTTTTTATTCTAGGACTCAATGAAGATTCTCTTGATGACTTACAGTTACAATTATTTAGCAAAGTTCAACCTTGTCGTAATACAGTTATACTGTGGATTGAAAAAGTAAATTATCTTTGATTGTGCCCTTTCAGATTCATTTTCTATGCAAAGATGTTTGCATAATTGCTCCTGTGCTATTCAAATATCTCTATGTGCTATGACTGATAATGTGACAAAAACCTAGAAGTTAGGTATAGCAGATTTCTAAGTTTTTTAAAATAAAGGATGAAAATCTCTCTACTTACATACATACATATGCATACATACGTTGTATGTATGCATATGTATGCATGTAGATAGATAGGTATTTGTAGGGGCAGAAATGAGATCGTATTCTAAGGGGGAAAGGCTGGAGAAAGGTTGCATTATGGAGACACTGGTCAATAATGACTGTAATCTATTATGGACTATTTCTTATTGGAATTTCCATCCTTGATGGGGAGGATGAAGGATCCAAAATGATAATAATATAAGATTGTCCTTCAGAGAGTAAGAGCAATGAATTTGACCAAGGTAATAGGTATAAGTCAGTGGGAATGTCAAAATGCCAAATTAAATGTTAGGAATATAGGAAAACTGGAGCTTCAACCAAAAAAATCAAACATGGGAAGTCATTCACAGCAGGACTTATGGCAGGGATTCTTATGATGTTGATAATAATGACTGTATTTTTGTTTTGGATTTTCTGTGCAAAATCTAGTTTGTATAATTCTCTGCACCTGTTTAGGAGTACAACTTAGATAGACATTAAGAATAAGAGGACAGATGTCGAAGATTTCAATAGATTTTAGACATGAGTTATCATTAATTGTATGGTGAAAAGTATGAAAGAAATAAAGACTATCTTTACAGATTTGCTCAACTCTCTTTTAAACTGCCCCATCCCATAACCTGCAGCAACAGTTAACTGTGCTAAAAGTAGTCATCTTTTTAAGAATGTGGAGAATACTGAACTAATGTGAAAATGACTTGAAGTGCATTAACAGTGTCTAAGGTAAGGGGACAGGCTGTGAAATATAAATGCAAAGAGAAGCAGAAAGATTAGAAGGAATGAGAAGGAGTTTAAATGAAAAGGTGGCAATAATTTGAAATGGGAAAGTCACAAACTAGAGAGATATTTCTAAGGAGCAGCAGCATCTCAAAAAAACGTTTTAAAGAGGAAAAGAATGGTCATGAAAAATAAGCTAATTAACCAGTTTCATTTTCAGTGATACTAATGATGATACTAAATTTTGGGGCACAATTTGGCATTCAACACATACCAGATAAAGTTTAAAAGGTAGTGAAATTTGATTCATGAGATAGGAGAAAAAAGCAGTCTGAAATTGCTAAAGATAGAAAACATGGGTACTCATTTTAAAAATGAAGAGTGAAAATCTTTGCTATATTAAAGACCTTGGCAAAGAATTTCTGCCACTTACAAGAAGATTCACTTCATTTATCTGCAAGTGAATCTATTATAATTAATCACAAGGTCATTAAGCTTAGGAAGGCCAAATATCTTCTTAATCATTCCCAGTTTAACTACCTTCATGTGTGAGGTAATGAGTGGGTTTCACATGAAGGGACGTGTTAATGTGTGACTCTCTTATCATGCATACAGCAATTGCCTAATTTACTGTGAATAATATGGAATGGAGCTATTAAACATTGAGAAGAGTTCATTAGGGAATGATCTTGAGTAAGAATTCAATATACGGAAATACACATTCAGAGCAACACGAAGTAGATAAGAGAACATCAAAAAGAAGTGTGTGTCAATGAAAGCAAAACGGACATTGTCTTAAGAAAATACACTCATATTTCTTATGTTGTTTTGATGTTAAATTCACGCACTTTGAAGATGGAATTTAAATAGGTTCTCTTTTTTTTGGAGAAATTGGTTTTGGACCTTACAAATAATTCAGATACAAGTGAATAGCTTCTATTATTAGGATATAAATTAATCTTTCTTTCTCAATAGTACTTCCCTAGCTTCTCTCTCTTTCTCTCTCTCTCTCTCTCTCTCTCTCTCTCTCTCTCTCTCTCTCTCTCACACACACACACACACAGACTCACTTTCTCTTTTAATTTCTGACTGTCTCTTCAAATCATTGACACAGTTCCAATATGAAGTGTAAATTATTTATGGAATTATTTAATTGTGCAACTGAGATGCTTGACATAAATAAACAAATAAATTTGCAGTTAGAAAAATGTGAAATGTGTGATGGAAGAAAAAGTTGGAGCTCTAGTTGGAGACCACATTTGAAAAAAAGAAATGAAGAAAATTGAATAGAAAATAGGAGTGCTATAACAGGTGCTAAGAATATGGATGCTAACATATATACACATGTACATGCATACATATGTGTATACATGTGCATACATGCATGCACACATATCTTGGGTGTACATTGTATATGGACAATGGCTTTGGCTTAGATAAATGTAAGGGGGAAAAGAACCCTGGATTTCCTTTTGGAAAATCAGAACAACTTCAGTGATTCCAAATTTCTACCTTTTATGATAGTCCAAAATTCTTCTAATGATCTTATATGAATATCAAGTATGCATCATCACAATATGAAGTCAAAAAATTCAAATTACCTAAAGAGCAATAAATATTCATACATCACACATGGAGTGCAGCATATTATAAAAATGACTTGCATACAAGTCTAACTATAAGCCCAGGAAATAAAAGTGGATAAAAATAGTGTATTATGTAAAGTGTGATATTCCACCAAATGGACAGCACATAGATATATGTGTGTATATGTATATATAATGAATGTGTATATCAAAGATATTGAAAAATAGCAATATATAACTATATACCAATATTTCCCTATTTGTATCTAAATATACACATAGGCAGAGACACAGAGATATAAATATATATATATAATTATAGATATTATTTGCACTCATAGAAACATAGATAACTAGCTAGCTATTTTATATAGATATCAATATACTATGTATGTGTGCATATAAAGACATACATCTTGCTCACATAGTGCAGATTAGTAATGAACTGGTCCAAGAATTAGTACGAGAGTTTGGATGATTTTATGTGATCTACTATACAATGGTTTCAATAACCCCAAGATTCTCTCTGAAACAAAGAATCATGTTTCTCATACCTGTTTTCTCTCACCAAACTTAGATAAACATGAAGCATGGTATTCTATGATCTCTGCAGAAATAAATTTGAGTCTCTCAAAGGCATTTTAGAAAATAGCCAAGAATAAGTTGTAGCATTTCACAAATGAAAACTTGGGTCAGAGAAATGATTTAAGCAATTATCTGGTAAATCTACCATCATCAAAGAGCAGTTGGTCATAAAGTGAGATTCAGAGATAACTAAGAGGCAGTCAGTCACCATAGTGCAATGGAACTTAAATAATGTCAAAGGATGTAGAGGGGGAAATTGAATGAGTGAACCCTCTTGTATTCAGTTTTGAGAAGATGTGTGAATATCACATAAGATGAGAAGGCTTGGATAGATTATAACCTATACCCAGTGTATTAGAATACTAATATACCAAAGGAGAAATATATGACAAGAATCAGAGGCATTAGAAGGTATGCAGGGATTCTGCAGACCAACTAAATTATTGAAGAATAAAAGTTAACTTACTCAAATCTTTTTCTAAGCCAAAAGATATTAGGTTTCAAATTAATGAAGAAATATAAAGAATCTCGTTTCTACTCCTTTCTACTAAGTTGTCCTCTTCTTAGTGTTGATCAAAATGAAAAAAGTAAGGTTAATAGTTCAAGGCAATGATACCAATATTAAGATCCTTCTATGTGTCATGGACCATAAAATATGCTGGGAATACAGATATAAAGAATGAAACAATTTGCAGAAATAGCATAATGTGATTTTTTTATTCGACTATGGTCCCCCAACAGGGGCACTTGTATATTTTTGTGTCTGTGATGTTATGTCCTAATACATGGATAATTTTTGTGAAAATGTTATTGAACCTGAGAAAAAGACATACTCCTTTCTACTCCCACTTAATTTTTCCAGAAGTTTATTATATCTAAAACTTTTCTAAAATTTTGTTTACCTCAACCTTTTTAAAAAAATATTTTGTGGGCGGTTTTATCTATGTCTGGTTGGTTGATTGTTGTCCTTTGTCTTCAAAGAGGACCAAAATGAAATCACCATTGTAAAGTGAAATTTCAGTGTGTCTGATTGTGGCTGATCAGACCAATATGAGCTCAGAATGCTCTACCATACGTTGGGCACAGATAGTCCATGTGAATATTTGGGGTGAATATTCCAAATTTACGCATCCTGCGTTTACTTTGTACTGTCTCAATTCTGCTTTGCTCAAAGAGCACGGACACCTTTTCTTATGTGGGCATGCCATGCTGAGTGGTCCTGTGCAAGTGTGTCCCATCTTACACGGACAAATCCAAAGTTCTTGAGAGAGATCTTGAGAGTGCCCTTGTATCGTTCCTTCTGACCCCCATGTGATCACCTCCCCCATGCAAGTTCTTCATAAAATAGTCTTTTTGCTAAACATATATTTGGCATTCGAACAACATGACCAGCCCATCAGAGTTGCACTCTCTGAAGCATAGTTTGAATACTTGGCAGTTCAGATCATGCAAGGATTTCAGTGTCTGGCACCTTATCCTGCCAGGTGATCCTCAGAATCTTCCTAAGACAGTTCAAATAGATACATTGACAATGAGGTTGATGCACACTTTGTCAGAGCTAGCTCAGGGTTTTAGAGACTCTGAAGAAAAGTCTAAGAGAGAAGAGATATTACACTGACTACCACATTGAAGGTCTACAGAGCCATTGTGCTGACCTCATTGTTATATGCTTGTGAAACATGGACAGTCTACCAGTGCCATGCCAGGAAACTGAATCGCTTCCATTTGCACTGTCCTAGGAAGATTCTGAGGATCACCTGGCAGGGTAAGGTACCAGATCTAGGTCTGAGAAATATACTGAAATCCCTCAATTTTATAGTTTTACTATTTCTGCCTGTAATTAATTGAACTTTTCCTTTAAGAATGTGGATACTATGCCATTTGGTGCATATATAAGTTTAGTAGTGATATACTTCATTGGTTAGGGTACCTTTTAGCAAAATGTACTTTTCCTGATTAACTTTTATTGAGGTCTATCTTTGCTTTTACTTTGTGTGAGATTATGACTGCTACTACTGTTTTTTTTTTTTATTTTTTTAACATCGGCTGAAGTGTAATAGTTTTTGCTTTAGTCTCATACTTTAACTATGTGTGTCTTTCTCTTTCAAGTGTGTTTTTGAACATATATATATATATATATATATATATATATATATCCATAATCTGTTTCTACAATCTGGTTTTTAATTCTTTCTACTATTTAGTTCTGTTTTATATGTGAATTCTCCCATTTGTAGGTGTTTGGTAACTGAATGTCCCTCTATTATGTTTTCTATTCCATTTTTTCCTCTCTACTCTATCTTTCCTCAAAATTCTATTGTTTCTGATCAGACTCCCTTAATAATGTGGTCTCCCTTTTCTCATCCCCTGTTTCTTATAGCCTTTCACCCTTCTAATTTCCTTTTGGGTAAAATGGATTACTATGCACAACTGAGTATGCGTATTGTGTATGTATGCATGTATTTGTGTGTATATGTATGAGTATATATACATGTATGTTTATGTATATATATATATATGTATATAAAATTAGTGTTTGTAAATATCCTTACCTTTTTGAACTAGTATGAATGAGAACAAGGTTCAAGTATTACTCACCCCTCCCTCTATTTTCTCCTCTTTTGTAAAAATTCTTTCTCATTTGCCTCTTGTATGTGAGATAATTTCCCTCATTTTCCCTCTACTTTTCCCCCTCCCTATATATATACATATATATATTTGTATATGTATATCCTTTTCTCAGACTTTATTTTTTTTTCTTTTGAGATCTTCCCAACATGATAAACTCATACTCATGTCCTTTTTAAGTACATGCCTTTTAACCATCCTAATACTGATAACGTTCTCAAAGATTGCACGTATAATCTTCTCATTTGGGTATGTAAACTTTTAACCTTATTAAGTTCCTAATGATTTATTACATATATGTATCTTTTTATGCCTCTCTTGAGTCTTTTTATTTAAATATCAAATTTTCAAATTTTCTATTTAGCTTTGCTCTTTCCATCAGGAATACCTAGATGTTCTCTGCTTCCAGCATCCCTATCACCCTCATCCCCAACTTTAGATTGTACTCAGTTTTGCTTGAGAGGTTATTGTTGATTGTAATCCTTTGCCTTTTGGAATATCTTATTCCAAGTCTTCTACCTCTTCATAACAGTAGCTTTTAATTTTACACAATTTTCATTCAAGCTCAATGTTATTAGAACTTTTTTTCTTTCTTGAGGTTTGAAGAATGAATGCCCTTTGAGAGAAAGAATGGTTTCAATTGTCTTTCTATCCCTAATGCCTAATATAATCCTTTTAACATAGGAGTGGTTTAATGAATATTTACTGAATTATAAGTAAGTACAGGAAATAAGAACCCTAATTTGTCTCCTGTTCTCCAGTCTCACATTACCAACTAAATATTAAACATTTCCAAATGCATACCCCATACAATTTCAAACTCAACATGTCCTAAAGAGTTACTTATCTTCCCTCCAGTAACTCTCCTCTCTTTGGAAATTTTCAATTACTGTTGAGAACACCACCATCCTCAAAATTTGCCACCTCCACGTCATTCTCAACTCTTCACTTAATTTCATTCCACATGTTCAATTAGCGTCTTATCGTCTCCTCCTTCACAACATATATAACCTATACAACTCATCTTTCCTACTAATATAGCTATACATTATTAATATAATTCAAGGGATTATTTTTACTCTTAAAACTTATACTCTCACAAGTGTGTTTGTCATTATAGTTTATCAGTATGTGTGATTATTTAACTTCAATACCCCAGTTCTGTAGATATATAGAATCTTAATACTTCAAGAGAGTTCAGATAATAAATGTAATAAATATATGCCTTGAATTGAATGTGCACATTTAAGTGAGATATGTTCGGACAATAAGTAGGAGAAAGACAAGTCAGAGAGGAGTGGCATTTTCAAAGAGAATAAAAATGTTCTCATCAGCATGCCTTTATAACTTGTACAAAAAATGGAGCATTGTTGGTGTTCTGGATTGCAGTTTTTGTTTCATTTTTGCCATAAAAAAAGAAAAAAAAGCTTCACTAAACACATCATCAATTTAGATGAGATTGGTAGTAGATGTTTAGAGTATTCCCTAAAAGTGAAAGTGAAATAAAATGGTCACTTCCCTAATAGAATCCTAGTAATATAAATAATAATGCATTTCCAGAAATTAAGCAGATATCAATATCATTCCTTGTGAAATACCTTTGAAACTGTAAAGTATAGATGTCACTCAGACATTTAGAGATATGCTGATAGATTTCAGTGGAAACTTTTATTTTCACCTTGATGAAAAAAATTAATTTCATTATAAAATGCAATGCACAGTTATCAAGGAATCTTTGCTTTCCCTAGTACATGGGACTAAGGCACTTTCAAATTCAGTTGAAAATGGAGTAGGGATACAAAAAAGACTTTTGTAGTCTATAAAATATAAAAATGGAGAAAATGTTCCTCATGAATAATAGAAGCTCTCAACATTATCAAGTCATGCCTACCTTATCAAAAAGAAAGGTAATACTGTATTCTAGATGTGCCATGATAAAAAAGCACCAATGAGTATTCTTCAATTTCTCCATTTTTTCCTAATTTTTTTTTTTTGGAATCACTCGGGAGACCATTTCATGTTTTTAATTTCCATACATTTTTCTCATTTGAATTGCAATTTGAAACGTACCGTTCCTGGCTACTCTGCAAGTCTTGACTGACTTTGGTAGGATATTTTCTCACTGCTTCAAGATGAATAAAAAAAAAGAAAAAAAAGAAGGATAGGAAAAACTGAACTGTCACCATTTATAGAAAGTCTTCTGTCCTCCAGCTGCATTTTTGTAGAGTTGCATTGGCATCATTCATAAAAAAATAAATATATGATTCCTTCTATCAAGTGATATATGGAGGAAGAATAAGAAAGCATCACTTCTGAACATAAACATGAAAGTCAAATGATCATAATTTTAGTCAAACAATCATCCAGCAGCAGAGAAATGGCTTTAAATCAGTGCATCTACTTGGCAAATGCACCCTCTGTTCTGCCTTATACATTCTACAGGACACATGTTGGTAGATAGATAAGTAAACAGCTGGCTCATTTGTTTGCTACAGTGATTTTAATGTTTGCAATTTTCCAAACGTATCACGTTAGATCAGATGGTTATTAATCATTTTATAGGCAAAATCATATTTTTCCTGAGTTCAAATCTATGCACTAGATTGACTTCCTCTTTTTAGAACGACATTATTTAACCTGGAGTCCATGAATAAAAAAATAACTGGAATTCTATGTATTTTATTTTATTCAATTAAAAGCTATTTTGGATATAGGAACATGGGCTTCACCAGATAACTGAAGGCGTCCAGTGAAAAAAGGAGTTAAGAACTTCTGTTCTAGATGTAATAAGATAATATTCTAAACAGCATTAATGTAAGTGATAATGTCAAAGTAATTAATTTAAATTTAAGCCTATTCTGTGCTGTTCTATTCAACATAAATCTAATGATTACTCGATATATACATACCATAGTACAGAGCACCTAGGATGATAAAACTCCATGACAAATCAACTTTTCTTAAAATAAAACCATATTGTGCCTAGGAGAAAGAGTTCCTAGTATTCTCCATTGTGAGGCCAGGGTGTTGTATGGGGACATGACCCTGCCTCAAACATCCATAGAAGGAGGGATTTTTCAATTTGGGGTATATCAGTATTAGGGAGGACTAGTACCACTGGTGGCAAGACTCGCCAAGCCCTTTGTGGGACTGCTCAGCCACCTTTGATGTCCACCTGCTACCCAACTCTCACCCGTCATTCCAAGAACCTGTATCATGCACAGTGGCCACACCAATGTAAAACCATCCTGGAAGATGGGCTAGAAATATTGAGGGTAACACATAAGCCTCAAACCCATCAGTAAGTGTAATGTTAATTAGTGTTAAAGATCATCCCCTGTCCATTAAGTAGACCTCATCTGGAGTCCATTAAGGGGTTCTTGATTAGGGGAGGCTTGCTTTGTAGGAACCCCCATACCTTTTGTTAATCCCTAGTGAGGTACTGAGTCAGGAAGGTCTTGCCACCATGATATACTATGAGATGAAGTTTTGCTTTGGGGGTATCTTTGGAAACAAGTTCCTGTGCTAGGTAAGACTGTGAGTCACCCTCCTCCTCCCACTTTCAAAACACAGATGTTAGTGCTTGCTTCTCTCTCTGGTGACTATGTATGTATGTAATGGTCAGACAGTTGGATCTGTCTGTTTATCTGTGATATATATGTGTGTGTGTGTATTGCTTATGGTCAGACAATTAGAAGCCCTCTCTATTGGTCTTTATTTCTCTGCTTGTATTTTCTCTGTTGGTGAATGTAGTTAGATTGTTGACCCCTCAAAAGCTGCTTTCCTTTTAGAAAAGCAAATCTAAGAACCTGTAGAGTAGGTCCTCCTAGGTATACCTGGGTGCTTGCTGCTATAGTGAGTTAAGGGGATATTTACCCCAAGTATGTGAAGATCTCTTCGGTAGAATGGGCAGATGAGAACAATTTGTTCCACCTGCTGTGAAGGTGTACTCTTAGATGTTGGTCAGACATTGAAGATGCCAAGGTCATACATTGCATTCTGAGTTATCAAAAGTTATCTTGACTTTTATCTTGCCACTGGACTTCTATGACTCTGGAAGAGACAGTGAGGTTGATGACTTTGCATGGCTCTACCTCACTTACATTAATTGATACTCAAGTAAAAAAATACCACCTTTACCATTTTACCATTTTTACATGCCTCACAGTTCTGTGCTCACAGGCAAGTGGCAAAGTAGCAGTGCTTTACACTGCGATCTGTGGTCACAATCGTCCATACCAGCAGCTGAGGCCATAAGGTCCTCTTCTCATTGAACTGAAGCAACAATGTGATTTGGTGATTCCCTGGGTCTAGAAAATATACTTAAGAAGTGTCTGCTTCACCCAACTCTGCCCTGTTTATGCTGGCAGGTGAGGATCTCACCCTGTGGTTGAAACAAAGAAAATGTACACAAATTTTTGTGAAGATGATTCCACTCGCCATTGATTGGTACATGGAATGTGTGCATGCTTACGGGTGACAGAGAATCCAGTAGACCTGAAAGATGAACAGCTTTTGTGGTGAGAGAACTCAGAATCATATCCAAATTGAAGCCTTGCATGAAACAAGGCTGGCAAACGAAGTTCAGCTTACCGATGCCAGAGTTGATTACACACTTTTTTCTGGAGAGGCTGCCATGATGGGGTGTTCTCTGAAACTGGAGTAAGTTCCACAAACAAAATGAATCTAGTCTATATGATGCCCAAAAGGAGTAAATGATAGTCTAATGATAATGGAGTTGCCATTTGCAGAAAAGCACCATGCCATCATCAGTGCATATGCTCCTACTATGACAAAATTTGATGATATCAAATAATTTTTTATGAAGACCTGGAGGCCCTCATGTCGATTTACCAGAAGAGGACAAGCTTGTGATTCTGAAGGCCTTTAATGCCAGAGTAGGCACTGGCCATCAAATATAGCATGGAGTTCTTGGGGAGAGTAGAGTCAGAATTAGCAAAATCAACAGTCATTCCATACGGCAAACTTGTATGTCTCATGAACTTCTTACCATCAGCATCATCTTTTGTATGCCCAAACACAATAAAATGTCATGGTTGTACCCTTGTAGCATTTAATAGACTGCATCATCATCAGAATACACAGGCAGTTGGTGAGAGTGATGAAAGCAATATATTGTACAAAGTGATGGATTGATCATAGACGTTCTGACAACTGTCTTAAGTGAAGAGACCAGAGTGCTTCTCCACATGTGAACACTTTTGTGTGAGCAGTTTATTGCTGACATGGAGGTAAAACTGAGTCAGCACATAGCAGTAGTGGAGAAGGTTGGTGTACAGCACTATATTTCATCATTTGAGTTAGAACACCTGCAGATATCAGGAATGGTTTTGACAGAAATGATGGAGAAATTCAGAAGCTGTTAAAAATTATGAGAACACAAAAATGTTTACCAGCAGAATGGTTCATCCATCTCTAACCATCCAAACCCCAAACTCATCCAAATAGCATTTAACTCATCAAAAGTTAAGTACAAGTGACGCTCAGAGAGACAGATTCCTGGCTCAGTAAGAAGACAGATGAGAGGCAGAATTACATCAATATCCACAGTCCAAATCACTCCTACAAGGTTTTGAAGAATATTCAGGGCCCAAAGATTTCTGGTGTATTTCTCAGTGCTGATGGAACTGAAGTGGACATTATTCCTCCCTGGGGCCCCTAGGTTGAAAGATATCTGTTAGGTTACTGGACAGGATTGGATGACCTGCCTAGTAACAGGATTTTGTTGGGCCCGTCAAAACCTTTTTCCCCCGTTGGGTTGTGAAATATCTGATGAATTGTTAACAGCCATTTTCTGTTTAGTCCCTTTGCATGGTAACAACCTGTGCCCCCCCTAATGTTAAACCCCTTTGCCAGGCAACTACCTTTTGCTGAGCACCCTCCCCCACTTCCTGACAACTGCTTTTTGTTGAATGACAACCAGGCTTGGATTGGGTCCCTCTCCTGGCACCTCTTCTCTGTTGGGGTCCTTTGCCTAACAGTACCCTGACCACCCCTTCTGTCTAGGGGCTCTTGTCTAACAATAAACACCCCCTCCACCTCCGCTCTGTCAGATCTATGTTTGTTGTGGAAAGCGCAAGGCTGTACCGAGTAGTGCCGAAATGCTTAAAATGCACACACCCACCTCAGTTTGGGGCTGTCTCCCCTGGGTCTCTCCATGAGGCAGCTGCCAGCCTGGCTAATAAATGATGCTCTTGAAATTCCTAATTGACTGTTGCCTGTGATTTATTAATTCTGTCCATTTTAGAACCATACTGATCAGTGACAAGGACATGATCCTGGAGAGATAGGCTGAATAATTCCACAGCGTGCTCAACAAATCATCATCAACCAGTGCTGAAACCATGGCCTGTATACCTCAGGTATACATGTATACTTCATGTCAATCCCATTCTAGTTGACCTTCCAAATGAAGAAATTGTATTGAATACTGTTGGTCTCCTCTTACGTGGTAAAGCACCTGGCACTGATTCCATCTATGCAGAGATCTCCAAGGGAGGGGGTCCACTACTCATACAGGAGCTGACTGAAATCTTTCTGGTTATATGTTAAGAAGTCCTTATTCTCCAGGAGTTCAAGGATGCCTCCCTTGTTTATCTCTTTAAAGGAAAATGAACAAGTTGTCCTGTGACAATTCTGGGGGAGGGATATCTGCCTTAGTTATTGACTGCAAGGTTCTTGGTAGAGCCCTCCTTAATTGGCTGATCTTTCACCTGGAAGAAGTCATCTATCTGAGAGCCAGTGGATCTTCAGAAAGGGCTAAGGAACACTCAACATGGTGCTTGCTGACTGACAACTACTGGAGAAATACCAAGAGCAGAACAGAAGTCTATACACAACATTCGTCAACCTATTCAAGTCCTTTGATGCTGTCAGTTGTGAGGGTTTGTGGAAGATCAAGATAAAATTGGGTTGCCTGGACAGGTTTCTCAGTATTGTTCACATTTCATGATAGCATACTTGCATGGCACTTTCCTCACAAAGTGAGTAAAGCAGGACTGTGTAAAGCAGGGCTGTGTACTTGTTTCCATGCTTTTCAGAATGATGTTTTCTGTGATATTGTCAGATATCTGTCTTCAAAAAGGATGAAACTAGCACTAAAGTCAATTATCATACTCATGGCAAACTATTGCACTTGAAAAGGCTACAAGCCAAGAATAAAGTGATGGGACAGTTTCTATTTGAATTGTCTCAGGAAGATTCTGAAGATTACCTGGCAAGATAAGTTACAGGACCCTGATGATCTTTTCTTGAACTCAAGTACCAAGCATTTATACTCTACTACAGGGAGTGTAACTCTGATGGACCAGATAGCCCAAATGTATATTTACCTAATAGATTACTTTACAGAGAACTTGCACAAGGCAAGTGCTCACATGGAAGCAGAAGAAGTGGTACAAGGATACTCTCAAGTGTTCTCTGAAGAACATTAGTATTATTTATCAGACAGGAAAGATCAGGGCATAGTATCACTTAACATGGTTTGCCTGAGTCAAAAAAGATACTGTGTTCTTTGAACAATGCAGAATCACAGTAGAACAAAGAAAAGGTAAGATACACCAATCTAGAGAAATATCCGTCAGAAATGCCCAAATGGACTCTTTGTGCCTGACCTGTGGTTGAAAACTCATATTGAACTTTTCAGCCAGAGTCAAACACAGCATAGCTTGACCCCAGCTTCTTGATGTCATTGGTCTTCTTTGAATACAAAGATTGGATAAGTACAATATTTCATGATGACTAGGGAGGGGGTGGGAGAAGGGAGTAGGAGATAAGTGTGGAAAGGAGACTACTGCCCTAATGATCGCATGAGTGTATTATAGGAGTTCTTAATCTGTTTTGTGTTACATATCCTTTAATAAACTTTAGTAACCCTATCTCAGAATATTTTTAACTGCATAAATCAATGGGACATGTTTTCAAAAAAACATTCTTACCCTTATCTCCCAGTGTTCTGCTAATTGTTTTCTTCTCTTTGCTGTACAATGTACTAACCTTCCCACTTTTGAGTTGGTATAATATGCCTGTTGTAATGCCAATGCAACAGTCACAGAACCTATGGTGGCCATGAATATCCTGGTGCAATTCTGAAGCATGCAAAATACCACAGACTCTCCTCATGAAAGACAGAACCAAAACATTTATTCAGACACCAGAAAGCCAAATCCATCGCAGTAAGAAAAATCTACGCACAATAACAATTCAGAGAACACCATCCCCAAGCCTTCCCCTTGCTAGGCTTCCCATAAACCAACTCCATTAAACAAATCACAAGCAGGTCCTCTTAAACAAAATCACAATCACTATCATTCATGCTAGCCAGCAGCCTGTATCCTTCCTAGCTCTGACTACTCTCAAGCCTACCTTCCTCTCAGCTCTGCTCTAGCTCTGCCTCTTCCTGTTACACCCCTTCAGCAAACACTTCCCACCAAAGGCTCCATGTGACTCAGACTTGTGTGACTCAGGCTTCCATGTGATCCATGTGATACCAACTCTATTAATGAACAAGAAAGATCTTCCCATTTTAAGTTACTGTTACACCCATCTAGGAAGTTTTGTCAAAATATTAGGCAACACCCTGTTTTCCAGAGCTAAGGTCCAGCAAGAAAGCTATCCCCAGAGCCTGGCATAACAACAATCCCTTGTGCTTACCCTCTGGATGATCTAACCTTCTGACAAAAGCATATAATTATTATATTGCTTTGACCAGCACCAGGTGTTCTCTAAGCTTGGACAAGCATCTGATAAGCTTGGACATGTTCCAGACATAGTGTCCTGCTGTGAATCAAACTTGTTTCACTGTTGCTGTTACCCTTCATTGTCAGGACTACACTGTTCACAGCATAGTAATTGGCATAAATACCAGACTTTAGCTTCCCTAAAGCTTCTCACTAAAGCCTACAAAGGGCAGGTTCCTGACACATATATCTAGATTCCTTCCTTGCTTACAGGATGTTCCCTTATTTTGAAATAAAACTTCTGTTTGATTCCTGAGTCTTCTGCCTGCTCTGTTTTGCTCCAGCCACTGACAGGTTAGAGGCTGTGTTTCAGTCCATTTGACTATTGTAATCTAACTGATCCCAGTCAACCACAATAGCAGCTGCATAGCCATCCACACACACCCCAGCATAACAACCACTATCCTTTATCCTCCCCACTCCAAAGAAAAATTCTCCTATGTCAGCAAAGAAACTCTGCTCAAGGGGTGGTAAATAATTATCCAGTAGCAACTCCTGATTTCCCTTTTCTTTGGGGGGAAGGGAAGAGCAGAAGAAATCCCATCAAATAATCAACCTGCATGGATAGCTTGCAAACAAATAAGAGATTCTATTACATTATGTCTGTTCCCCAATCCACCACTTTCCAAAATTCCTACTAAAACTGATAAGGGCACCATTTTTCAGCAGTGTCACTGGAATAACTTCCTTGTAAGTCTCAAGCCTCAAGTCTTTTCTTTTTTTCAAATCATCTGTCACAAAGACACTAAAGTAATCTTCTTAAAGCTCAAATTTGACTAATCATATTGCTACCCTACTGAAAAAAAAAAACTTATGAAATATCACTCCTTTCATTCAAGGACTAAATGTAATTCCATTTTTTAAATTCTTATGTCATTCTTAAAAAATATTTATTTCTCTGTTTTGTATATATGTACACATATATGCATGTACCTATATAAATATGTGTGTATGTGGATGCTTACACATATAAAACACAGAATGAGTTTATATATTGTAAGCATACATATATGCATATATATACATACATATTTTGCAGAGAAATGAAAATTTTAAAATAAGAATGAGAAGTATGAAATATTTAATGTATATGTGTACATATATGTATATAAACATACATATTTATATGGAGATTTATATGTGCACATACATAAATTTGATATGTATATATACACATATTAATATACAAATATCTACATGTATATGTATATATCTAAATGCATACCCATATATTGGGAGTGCTACCCTTTTTGATATTGCATATATTATACACACATGTGTGTGCATACTTATAGAAAAATAAATAATATACATATATATTTAATTGCAAAAATGCATTAGTAGGGCTGCATGATCAAAAATGTTTGGAAGTCACACTACTAGTTATAAGGCATCCTGAGTAGTTTTAAAAGTTCCTTTTTCGTCACACTGGGTCCTAACTCACCAAGTTATGGGCAAAATCCTCTTTTGTTTGTTTATTTTAAAGCAGAACCATATTTCTGATGTATGTCTATCTCATCATCAACTATATCCACTAAATCTTTTCCTACAGTAGGTATATGGCATAGTTTATACTGCTATTCTTCACTTACATTGAATTTCAAAGGATGTAGAGCACATTCTTCAAGTACCTAAAGGACTCCCCAAGCGGTTAGAAACTTTTCACTGCCATATTGAATAGCTCAGCCTGGCTTCTTCAACAAATTTTCACTCTGTATCTGACCAGGATGGAGCCAGATTTCAAAATTCTTAGAGCTGATTTGCAATGTGTACTGAAGTTTTTCAGCCCTGCCTCAGCTCTTTAAATCACATTTCTTTAGAATATCTTTAAGTAAATCAATTTCCTTGGCTTCCTGTTAGGTCAACACCGCTTCCTAGTTTCTACATGTCTCCTAGGAGCTCTTGTAACCAGACACTGTTTGAATTACAATTAGATTGGAATTTTTAAAATATTCATTTCATCTATTTTCCATGCCAGTTAATGACTCATATAATTAATTTTTATTTTTGTATTTTGGTCCAGAACTGTGATTTCTTTTGCATAAGGAGCTCCTCATAACGAAACCCTCTGGATCAATGCATGTCAGAAACTAATCAAAGGTTATAGAATTAGATAGTTTCCTGCATCTGTTAAGATATTAAGCAATTCTATGTCAATATAAACATTTCCATATACATGTATATTTGTTTTGTGTTTATGTATGTGTGTATATGTATACATGTATGTGTATGTGAATATCAGCCAACTAACATTTATTAAGCTCGTACTATATACTGGGAGCGATGTTAGGCAGTTGAGATACAAACTGAAATAAGAACAATGATATTCCCACCCATCAAAGAGCTTACAACCTAATGTGAGAAAATAGCACATTAAAGAAAGCTGAAAAGTGGGTCCCGGGGGAAAATGTACTTGGCACTGAGGCATGATCGAGAGCTCCGCAAAAGTCCTAAGGCAGTGCGGCTGCTGACAAATAGGAAGGACTGTGAAGAGCCTCTTCTCTAAATAGATGCTGTGGAGTCCATGGCCCTGCCCTCTAATCAAAGCATTCAATCAGAGGGGCAGAGGGTAATGATGAGATGTAAGTCGTAGACAGATACAGTCTGTAGTATAATGAGATTTCCCAGTGATTAGTTTCCTGGAAAAGAAAGATCTAATGAAGAGTTCCAAAGAAGTCTAAAACAAGTATAGCTGATGAGAAATTATATGCACACTCACAGACATACACACATGTATATATACACACAAAGATTTATGTTAGACACATTTTTATATTGTACACATACATAAATGTATATGTATTATACATACATTTATATGTATAAAAGTATATATGAGTGTATATACATACACACATACTGTTAACTGAGAAGTGGACTAAGATTAAGGATGGCCTGGTTTTGAGTCCTGCTTCCAACACATGTATGCATGTACATGTATATGCATGTATCTAAATACAAGCTGTATATGCATGTATGTATATTATGTGTGATACATATGTCTACACGTATACTCTAGCTCTCTGTAATGCTACACTGCCTACTAATTTTCATGGTTTTTTGTGGTTCTATCATTCAGCAGTGTCTTACCCTTCTTGTCTCCATGGACCATATTGTCCATGGGTTTTCTTGAAAAAGATATTGGAGTGATTTGTCATTTTCTCCTCCAGTGGATTAAGGCAGAGATTAAATGACCTGCCTTTCACATAGTTAATAAGTGTCAAATTAATTTTCACAGTAGAAGAAAATTTATTTCACTAGTCGGTCTATTTGTCTAGACTTTCAAATTCAAATTAAATCAACAAATACTTAAGTACCCATGATCAATTGTGAATCAAATAATATATGAGATATATAATGTGTGCTATATTTATAATATGATATGTATATGTGGGATATATGTGCATGATGAAAACAAGGATCAAGTGAGATAATTTTAAGGCACTTAGAAAATATTAAAGTGCTATATAAATATATAAATGCTAATTACAGTTGTTATTGGTGGTGGTGTTGGTAGTAATAGTAGTAGCAGTAGTAGTAGTAGTAGTAGTAGTAGTAGTAGTAGTAGTAGTAGTAGTAATAGCAGTAGAAGTATTACTGGTGAAGTAAAAGTATTTAACCACTAGTTAGCCAGGCCCTCCATATATGTGAACAAAAAGTAATCAGTCAGTCCCTTTAAATAGCTTGCATTCTAAGGTAGAGGATATAAATATGAATTTATCACATAAGTAAATGTGAGATAATTTGAGAGGGGAGAAAAGGCTACCAAATGAAGGGATCATGAAAGCCTTTGCTCAGGAAGTAAAGAAAATGAAAAATTATAAGAGGCAGAAGTGAGAAGGAAATTCATTTCCAGAATATATATTGTATTAAAAAGAACACACACACATATATATACAAATATTTATATTATACACATACATAAATATATATTATACATACATTTATATGTATAAAAGTATATATGTGTGCATATACATACACATACACACTGTTAACATATATGTGTGTGCTTTAATTGTATATATCAATTACATACATATGTAAATTTCCATTTTTCTGCATAAGCATGTACGTGTGTATGTATACACACTCACAGACGTGTGTATGTGGCCATGGGGGATTGGCTAGGATATCACATGCCAGAAAAAAGTTACAAGAAATGCCTATGTTGGAGTTGGGAGCCAGACTGTAGAAGACTTTAAGGGCCAGCTTGAAAAAACAGATTTCATGCTAGAAGCATAACGACATTTCTGAAAATTTTTGAGATATTGTTAGACATTTCTTTTAGAAACATTCCTTTGAAAACTGTGTGAAAGATGAGTATAAAAGACAGAATAAAGAAGAGGCATGACCTTCACATCTAAATCCCTTCTCCTTTAGTCTATCCATTTTTGTTCTCTAGATTTATTTCTTTATTTTCATCTTTTCAAATTTAATTATTTTTAAAATAATCACTTCCTCTTATGATAAAGACAATCTATAAACTGTTCTTTTTTTAAGCTGTGTTCCCATAAAAACTAATAACATCCCTGATTTTTTTCACATGTTGTATCTATTTCATCTTGGCAGCTTCTGTATTTTGCTCTAAAAAGCTTCTGCCACTCACTGATATCCCAACTCTCCCTCCTTATTGGTTCCTTTTCCGACTTTAAACACATTTGTTACTACATGATCAAAACAAATAAGAACAATAATTCTCTTTACTTGACTTTAATAATCCTACCCCACTGTGGTTACTATCTCATTTCTCCTTTTCCAATACAAACTGATCAGAAAGGTTGTGTGAGGCCTCAACATCCTTACCATGAACACACTCCTCAAACATTTGTAATTTATATTCTGTTCCCATTATGTTAACACTTCCTTAAAAGTCATCAAGAACTGCCTAATCATCAAATTAAATAGAACATTTTTTCTTTTGTCTTCATCTTTCTTGACTTCTGTAGAACATGACATTGTTGACAACCTCAGACACTTTTCTACCTCTTCTTTCAGTATCCCACAGTTTCCTGGAACTCATTTCTCTAATTGCTTCTTATTGTTCTGTTTCATTTGCTCAGAGACTTCTTCCCAATCCTTTAGGATGGATTGTCACAAAGGTCTTGCTTTTTTCATCTCTCTTTACACTACCCAACTTGACAATTTGACTTACTCTAAGTTTCAATTATCATCACTCCACAGATAAGTAAAGAACAAACCAACAAAATAAAATTAAAATTATACCACTACTTATCATCTTTTTGAGCTCCAGACATTCATCTCCAACTGCATCAAAAAATACATCTATTTGAATATTCCCCTTGTATCTCCAACAAAATATTTCTAAACTTAAACTTGTTATCCATACCCTAAGACCTGCTTTTCCTTCTGACTTAATTATTTTTTATCAAAACTACCATTCTTCACCCTATCTTGCTCATCTGAAAATGGTGTAATCTTGACTCTTCCTTTTACCTCATCTCAAATATTAAACTAGTTACCGAGTATTGTTGTACCATTCTTTGTAGTATCCTTCATATCCATTCCCTCCTTTCTATTCCCACTGCTACTATATTATTATACATCTTTATGACCATCTGCTTTAACTATTATAATGTCTTCTCACCTTCAGACTCTTCCTATTTCAACACTTTGTATTGTTGTCATATGTACCATCAGTATGTATAGATCTAAACATGTCACTTCTCAGATTAGAACCCTTCCATATCTCCCTATTGCTTACAAATTAAATCCAATCTCCTTTGCCAATCACAAAAGGTCAAACTGTTACTCAGTTTGGTGATTATTCCACATTGGTTTTGGACTCTTGCTCCTGTCAAAATGAATTGCTTATCAGTATCTCTACATATCCCATATTTTCCCTCCTTATTCCTTTGTTCGTATTCTTAGCACCATCTGGAACACTTTTTCCCCTTTCACAGGCCTTTCCATAAATCACTTGTGATTTTTTTTCCCTTTTTAATTTTAAATGGTAATTTATTTGCAGTACTCATGTGTTACCCAGTTATTATTTTAAAGTGTTAAATATTATGATCATTTCATATTACCCTATTGGACTGCATGCATTTATTAATTAGGATAACATGCATTATAGTGTGAATGCTTAATAATTGTTTAATGGTTTGAGGAATAGAGAGGAAATTTAATTAATTTACAATATAGTACATAGTGGGAAAAAATTACCTGTGGATTAAGTTTAAGAAGCACTAGTCACAGCACTGCCACTTAAGAGCTATGTGATCTTGGGTAAATTACTTAACATCTCTGAACATCATGTATTCATTTGTAAAATAGCAGTCATATTACATACTGTGCAACTTCATAGGACTCATATAAGGAATGAAATACAATGCATTTTGTAAGCTGTGTAATATCCTCAAACTGTGTAAGTAGTATTATTTGCTAATATAAGACAGTGTTTTGTTTTGTTTGTTTGTTTTTCAGATCTGGCTTGTAAGAAAATAGCTGATGATTCACATGCAATTTTTAGTATTTAGTTTATAAAATAATCCTCAATAAATCATATTTTTATCTTCATTTGGAATAACAAGAACTAGGAAATCCCATAAGTTTGAACATAAATATGTTATCTTTCCTATCTTCCACAGACCTTTAGTGGTATTTTTAAAAATGAGTAGTTCTAAAATATAGAATAGAGCAAGGAAATATTCAAATAAACATCTACATATAATACATTTTTCATGAGTCCATAATTTCCATATCTCTCCAAAGAAATCAAAGTTTGCTCTTCTTCTCCATATGATGGCATTCACTCAATTTTGCATCTGCTGCCTACTGGACTTCAAGTCCATGGAAAAAGATAACCCTCCCAGGGTAAACCCATCACCGTCATGTCAAGTAAAGTCTTATCTCCACCAACTTTCTCAGCCTTTTCTCCCCTCTGATTGAAGAACTGGAGGATAGAGCACCAAAGTTCCCCAATACCTCTTTTTAGAGAGGGTAGAAATGGGACTCTATCTATGTTCCTCCCTCCAGCTTGTATTTGCTTCCTTGCCTGATTTCAATTCTTAAGAAAGATGTCTCCATATAGGGTAATCCTGGTATACCTCCCATTTTGCTTATCTGTTTCCTTTTGGATTTTAAGCTCCTTGAGGTCGGACACATTTAGCATAATGTTTGGTAAATAGTAGCTGCATAATAAATGTTTATTGGATATTGGAATTCCACAGGAGTGAGGGTCTAAACACAAATATAAAATGAGGGAAAAGGAGACAGAAGGGTATACATGTTTATTAAGTGCTACTATGTGCCAAACACTGTAATAAACACATTACAGATATTATTTCATTTGATTTTCACAAGAATCATATGAGGTAGTGGCAAATATTAACCCTAGTTTGTAGTTAAGGAAACTGAACCATGCCAAGATGAAGTGACTTGCCTAGGGTCATCCATCTAGTAAGTGTCCCATGTTGAATTTGAACTCAGGTTTGAACTCATCCTAACTCCAGATCCAGCACATATTCATTATACCACCTAGCATTACACCTGCGTAATACACTCAAACACATGCACATATGTATACATGTACCATCATAATCTAGTGTATGTGCATGTACATATAGGGATATGTTAACTGCCAAGGATAGATACAATTTACCAAACATCTATTCAAGATAAAAGTGCATGTTCCATGTTGTCAAGTAAATGACTATAATAACATGTCAGTGTATTTCTTAACACTTGATTGATATATTCAGACAAAAAATAAGAATGCAAAACATTTTAAAATGATTCACCAAATTTCTTAAGTGAAAAAAAAAGTGGTTGCATAATTCAAATATCTTGTTTTATACTTGAGATGGAAATAATCTTAAGTGGCAAAGTAGATATTTGCATGTATTGACAGGTGAATTAAATTTGTTCAAAAGACAGCCAGTTATTTTTCAATTTTCTAAATAGGTCACAAGTTACCTTTGTGTAACTTGACAATGATAAGGAATAAATATAGATCTTTCCTACAAACTGGATGGATTGATATTAAGCTTTGTTTATTCTTCAACCTATGACTATGCAGGTTAATAATAGCAATGGAACATATATGTGTATATACTTATGCAATACATAGATATGTCGACTGGTAGAGATATAGTGTGTATGTGTTTGACTCCATACACTTGCAATGTGTCATTTATTCCTCACATTAAATTATTTAAGGAATTAAATGCCAGGCATCTAAACATAGAAGACATGTTGTGTGATTGGAGTTCTTGCCATATTGTTTATTCTTTTTATAATCAATAGTGCCAATGTGATATTCACAGCACCTATGGTGGCCATGAATATCTCAGTGCAATTCTGAATCATGAAATACCACAGAGTCTCCACATGGAAGACAGATCCAAAACATTTATTCAGACACCAGAAAGTCAAATCCATTGCAGTAACAAAAATCTAAACACAATAACAATTCAGAGAACAACACCATCCCTAAGCCTTCCCTCTGCTAGGCTTGCCACAAACCAGTTCCATTAAACAAACGACAAGCAGGCTTCCCTTAAGCAAAATCACAAACAAGCTCTTTCACTCATCATAGCCAGCAGCTTGCATCCTTCATAGCTCTGACTAGACTCTGACTAAATTTCTTATCATCTCTGCTCTAGCTCCACTTCTTCTTCTTCTACCCATTCAGCAAACACCTACCAACACAGGCTCCATGTGACTCAGGCTTATGTGACTCAGGTTTCCATGTGACCCAGGCAGGTTACATGGGTCTATGAATGAATGAGAAAGATCTCCCCATTTAAATTACCATTATATAATCCAAACCCAGAAATAGTCCTTCTACTGAAACACACACACACACATATATACATGCACACACACACAACACCCACACAACACACACACACACAACCCAATCCCCAGAGAAACATTTAAGGTTATACAACTATTCAAAACATTAGAATTGTTTATTCTGATGTCATATAAACTGGATATTTATTTAGATAATTAATAGAAGAATTGAAATTGACTTTACATTTTCAAATTTCCAATCTACTACACTTACTATTTCATTGCTTTTAAAATATTTTTAAAATAAATATTTTCAGCCCAGCATGATTATATCATTTGAAAGCTAGAGTATCTATCTGTAAGATACTGTCGTTGCCACAAATGTATTACAATTTATATACAATTAATAATCTATATATTTACCTTGCATAATGTTACACATAACCAAACCCCATTGTTCCCTGTTGTAATTTTGCTGGCTCACTGCCCAGGAGACTCTGACTCTAGTTCGCTATTCCCTGCCAAGGTAACTCTGGCTCATTGAAGTTCTCCCTGTGGGTTTTGGCTTCACTCCACTCAGCTCTGTTCCTGTGTAGCCATTTGTAAAATATTCTGCCCAAATTCTTCTTTTTGTTGTTGTTATTGTTCTGGGGGTTGCTGATTGTTGGTAGGATCAAATGACAAAAAGTTTCATAAAACTGACAATTTATATATATTTAAACATATTACTTTTTATACTGTGCCTCTAGACCTTAATTTGCTCTGTAACAACAAAAAAGCTATCATTTCATTAGAGCCATCATCAGGAGGCAGCAAAGTGGAATGGAACAAGCACTACCCTTAGAAAATTAAGGTTCAAGTCCTGGTTCTAACATTTGGTGGCTTTGTGATCTAGAACAAGCCACTTTAGCTTTGTGAGCACCAATTGCTTTATTTGTAGCATTTACATAACGTATCCCACAAAGTTGCTTTGTAATTAACACATTATAAATGGCAAGGTAATTTATAAATGGGAATTATCGTCAGAATCAATCATTTGGCCAACTTCACATTTATCATGAAAATCAAGCAATAGATTGGTAGGAAGGGAGGAACAAAGGAAAGGAGAGAAAAGACAGAAAGTAAAAAAGAAAGAAAGGAAAAGAGGAAAGGAAAAGAAAGAAAGAATGAAAGAGGAATTCATAGATATTTATATGTATATATGTACATGAATGCATTTTATATATATATACATATATATATATGTATGTATGTATGTATATATATATATATGTATATATATATATATGCTTATCTTTATATTGTATCTGTCCCCAGTGGTTAAAATGAAGCACACTGATCTACATGGATCAGTCTGCATGATCGTCCTTGGAGCAATCATACAGCCAGGGTGCTACTCTTACGTTTTCAACAATTAGGCATGGTGTGTTTGGTAAGGATCATTATCAGCTAATAGGAAAGGGAAGCAGTATGCTAGGACCTGAAATTCTATATGAGGTCTTTCCAAGGAATATGGAAAGGTCTCAGAAATTAAACTCTTATGACACAATCAAAAAGCTGAGGTACATCATGGTACATGAAATATAGTCTGACCCCTTATAAGAATTCATATAGAAAACCTAACAAGTGTGGAGAGGACATACCTAATTTTACAAGGATTGTTTGCCTGCTAAGACATAATATTATGCTCACCTGAAGAAATTTAGCTATGGGTTTTTCAATGATAGAATTCATTTTCTTCTGCCTTTCCACATTGAACTTCCTGTTGTACCCATCATGGTCCAGAAACATGAGTTTAGAAACAGATATGTGATAGTCCCATTGTAATCCATTCTTGTCAGACCATATCCGGTGAATTATGCTCAGACTCAGCACTATATTTTAGGCCAAATTAAATCACAGGCCAGAGAATATCAAAACATTATAATGACAAAGGTCTTTATCTCATATTACATTAGCATTGGTTGAAGGCAACCGAAGTGTTTAGTCTCAAAAAGGGCAGACCACAATAGCTCTCTTCAAATATTTGAAGTACTCTTATTTGGAAGAACAGTTAAACCTATTCTATTTGACCTCAGAGGGAAGATATACTAACAATAAATGCAAGTTGAAAAAAAGCAAATTTTTAGACTTGCTGTGAGGTAAAACAAAAGTTTCTATCCAAAATTGGAATGAGGTGATGAGATCTCCCTTTTTGGAGGTCTCCAGGTCTCTACTTGTATTCTATGACATGTAGAGAATTATATTTTTATCAGATATGTTGAACTTATTTGTCAATGAGGTACCTTCAACCTCTGAAAATATGTGAAAAAAGTCATATGATTGAATTGAAGAGAATAGACACTTTCATGCTGTGGAAAGGTTCCCTGAGTTAATATATACTTGCAAACTCTGTGGATAAATGCTCTGAATGATTTATTAGATTTCAGTTCTACAACGAAATCTCTCTTACTTCTGTTTATTCTCTGCTAACTCCCAAAGTAGTTAGCTTCAGGGTCAATTACTAAGTTCTACATAATTAAGAGGCTTTATTTCAGTGCAGTCTCAGGTTTTCCAAAGATTTCTATTTCTATAGAGTGAATAGGTATAGCACCATACATAACATTCACATAAATGTAATCATTAGACATTATATGTGTTAATACAACATGGTCTAACATATATTTTAACTTTTTCATATGTTAACAGCATTTCTACTAATAATAACCTTTTTTAAAATAAGTTTACTGAATCAGTGGAATAATGATACATCTCTTTAGATACATATTAAATGCCAATGATGCATGCATACACACAGGCTTAATCATTAACACATTTAATGACTTGGAATGAAATAACAAATATAATATAAAATGAATACAATATGGAAATATAGAGTCCTCTAAGAAGAACTTTATGTGCAAAAATGTACTCTGACAGTCACAAAATACTGAAATATCAAAACATCAAAATATTTATAATGTCTAGACTGTGACACTGATGACCCACAGAGAAAATTGAAATTCTAAGACATGCCTCCCCACACCAATTGCAAAGACTAAGGAACTATCTTAATCAGTACTTATCTCCCTATGAGACATTTGAGTCTTGACAAAAGATATTCTCTCTGGAACTAGATCCAACATCCCTAAAAATTAAGAGCAAAGAACAAAGCAAGCAAATAAACATGAAAAAAAGCAAGTTTTCTTAACAGGATCTACTGGATCCTAGACCTCAGTCATTATTTGGTAAGATCATCATTATTGATTTTTCCTACCTGTATTTAGTTTTTTGACCATGCACTACTTCTTTGGTGCAATGGATAGAGTACCAGTGCAGGAGTCAGAAGGACTTGAGTTCAAATCTCACCTCAGCCACTTGACTCACTAACTATGTGACCTTGGGCAAATCACTTAACCCCAATTGCCTCATTCTGGGTCATCTCCAGTCATCCTGATGAATATTTGGTCACTGGACACATGACTCTGGAGGAGAAGTGAGGCTGGTGACCTGCACAGCCCTCCCTCACTCAAAAAAAAACAAAGTCAAGTGCAAGTCATGTCATTATTTCTCTGATGGCATTGTCTTCTTTGGCAACAAAAGATGAATGCACACTTCTTTGTCACAAGGAAATATTCAGATGGGAGACAGTTTTCCTCCTCTCAGAAATGATTAAGATATAAAGATAAAAATGTTTAATAAAAAATCAAATGCAACATAAAATATTGTATTTTAAAATTGTAATATATGTATATATGCAAATATATTGAATAACATAAAATTAATAAGAAATAGGTAGGTGGAACAGCTTTTAAAATATTAGACTCACAGTGGAGTTTTGAACTAACACAGCCATTTTAGAGAGCAATTTGGAACTATGCCCAAAGGACCATAAAAATGTCCATACACTTTGACCCAGCTATACCACTTCTAGAGCTGTATCCCAAAGAGATTCTAAAAATGGGAAAAGGACCTCCATGTACCAAACTATTTATAGAAGCTCTTTCTGTGGTGGCCAAGAATTGAAATTGAGGGAGTGCTCATCAATTGAGGAATGACTGAAGAAATTGTGGTATATGAGTATAATGAAATACTATTGTGCTACAAGAAACAGTGAGCATGCTGACTTCAGGAAAACCTGGGAAAACTTATATGAACTGATGATGGGTGAAATGAACAGAACCAAGAGAACACTGTACACCCTGAACAGCTACATTGTGCTGTTAGACTAACTGATAGACTTAGTTTTCCTCAGCAATGCAAAGTTCAAAGACAACTCTGAAAGGCTCATGATGGAAAATGCTCTCCAAACCAGAGAAACAACTACAGAACCTGAGTGCATATTGAAGCATGCTATTTGCTCTCTCACTGTTTTGTTCTTTCTTTCTCATTGTTCCTCCCCTTGGTTCTAATTCTTCTTTACAATGCGGCTAATGTGAAAATATGTTCAATATGAACGCATATGGAGAGTCTATATCAGATTGCATGCCATCTTGGGCAGAGAAATTTTAAAACTCAAAAACTTGTGGAACTGAATATTGAAAACTAAAAATCAATCAATTATTATTTTTTAATGTCAGATTAGGATTTGGGAAGATAAGTTCCAATCCTATTTCAGAAAATTATTTGATATATAACTCTGGGTGAGTCAGCCATTCTCATTCTTTGTTTCTTCATTTGTAAAATAGGAATAGTTATAGCATTTATCTATAAGGTTGTCAGAAGAATCAAATGTGATGACAAACATAAATCACTTTGCAAATCTTAAAATTCAAATTTTCAATAACATTCTTCTTATTCTTATTTTCAGGATCATGGATTAGAGTTGTACAGGATCTTAGAAGTCATTAAATCCAACAGTCCTTTATAAATGGGAAATTCACCACAGAGACTTGAATTGCTTGAGATTACATAGCTGATAGTTTGAATTTAAACCAAAATCCACTTACTGCACTCTTGTCCCTATAGCATTCAGACACAAGCAAATATTTCCATAGAGTTTCTACTACCAGCATAATAATCTTTTTTATAGCAAAGTGCCACTCAAAACATCCTTCGTGATAAAACATGATTACTTCTAAATTTTAAGGAATGTTGTGTTATGCTTGTGCAAAATCAACTTACACATCTGAGAAGGTTGATTCAATTATGTATGCTCATCCTTGCATGGGGACTTACTAAAACACTGGAGACTAAAATAAGACAACTCAAATTCTATCAAAAACCCCATAAGTTTCACTTTGATTTTCTTTCAACAATGCTTGGTTTTTACCTTGCTTCCCTAATCTGTTCCATGAGTTACAACACACTCTCAGTCAGATAAATTTGTCTTACAGACATTTTTAAATGTCATAGTCTCTCTGGGGGAAAATAACTATCAATTTTTAAAAAATATTACAATGTTAAAACAAAAATTGTTATGAACAGAAACAGTTTTAATCCCTTTTTCCCATCATGTGACTTTGAAGAAAGAAATTAACTTGAAGGAGATTATCCCAAAGAAACTAGGTGGCACACATACAAATTCAGAATAGGAAATATATAAAATTATTTGGATTATTTAATGATTCATAAAAATCTTTCATTAATGGAAGGAGGGATCACAATCTGTTCCAGAGAATGGAACACTCATATAGATAAAAGGGTAAGTCATCGAAGGTCTGAAGTAAGTACTCAAAAATTAGCAAAGTTGCTTTTGCCTAAAATATCGAGAATTAAATTACCTTACTGACTTAAATTTAGAATTATACCTATCAAATCACCTAGAGAATACTTTATGGAACAAGACAAAATGATAATGAAATTCATCTTGAAAAACAAGAGGTTCATACTCTAAAGGGAAATAATAACTGCATTAATGAGAAGGAAATGTATGACAACACCTCAAACTATATTTTAAAGGAATGGTACAAAATTTTTTGGTACTTGTTAAAAAAATGAACAAGCAAGCAAACTAACACACAAACAAACAGGAATGTAGATCAATGGAACCAACTAGAAAAGACAAATTCCTCATCTTCTCAAAAACACTAGCCCAGTTTTGAGGAATTCAGGAACATGGATTACTTGGCAGAGAGACTCACTCTTTTGACAAAATTGTGGAGCAACTATAGCAGAGTTTGTCAAAAATTAATTTCAGAATACTGCCTTCATGTATCTCATTACACTCAAAATGGATATGTGACCTTTATATATATATATATATATATATATATATATATATATATATTACATATGTATTTATAATTTTAAATGATATATGTAAACATACATATGTAATTGGAGCATGTTTGCCTAAGGTCATAGAGCTAACTTAAAGGAGACAGGATTTGAACCCATGTCCTCCGAAAACAAAGTCAGTGTTATTTTCTATGTCTTTTACTGCAGATCACAGAAGAGAAAATAGACCATGTGAATTACATGCTTTTTTTTCTCCCAAAGAGCTCTGGAAAAATAAAGTCAATTAACATAGGAAAAAAGAGAAAGTTTAAGGTGTAAAAATATGTATCAAATACCACTGAAAATCTCATAAAATAGATAAGGATTTGATACAAACATTTATCAGCAAGAGCCAATCACCAATAGATTAGTAGTCAGAGGACATGAACATTTTTTTTAGAAAGGAAAAAAATATATAAATTATAAAAATAAAAAAGGTCCAAATCAATACTTTGTCGTTCCTGAGTCTTTTTCAGTCATGGCTGACTTTCTGTGACTGTATTGAGGTTTTCTTGGCAAAAATACTGGAATGATTCTCCAATTCATTTTACAGATGAGAAAACTGAAGTAAACAGGGTTAATGGTGTTGCCCAGGGTGACACAAATAGCGAGTGTCTGTGGTCAGATTTGAATTCAGGAAGATGAGTCTTCCTGACTCCAGGCCTGGCTCTCTACCCACTGTGCCATCTACTTGCCAAAATAAACACTAGTAAAGAAAAATAAAAACAAAAACAAAAAAAATGAGATTTTCTGTCATACTTTTTAAATTGACAAAAGTGATCCCCCAAATGGGCATAGTTCCATAATATCTATCCCTCCTCTTTTTCAGTCAAGACTCAATTTCTGAAGTTCAGGGTGAGCTTGGGTGACTGAGTGACTAAGTGTACGACTGAGGGCCCTAGTCCTCGTTCTTAATGTTCTCATATGTTTTTCTCTCTCCTTTCCTCCACTTCTCCATTTTATTTCACTAATTCAATTATTTATTTATCTGAGGCTCCATGGCAGCAAGAGTCCTCAAGGTTTCCAGAGACCATCTAGTATAATCCCCATACTGGATGAGAGAGGGGGTAGAGAAAACTCTCTTCAATTTTCTTTTTGAAAATCTTTTCTTTTCTCTCATTCATTTTTTTTAATGAAAAGACTCCACATCAAAAGTTACTAGGCATTTCTGAGGATGGATCTAATGGATCTAATTCTACACCATCACAGGACTGGAGCCAAAAAGGAAAGAACAGTGAAAGGCAGCCACTTGACTTGTTACCAAGGTTATGAATTGTTTCATCCACCCTGGACAGTAATTTGAAATTATTAAAAAACAAAACAATTAAACCGGGACCCTGAGATTGAATAGTCACTCAAAGAAGTAAAACAGCAAATAAAAAATAACAACGTACATCAAAGTACTCACAGCAACTTCTGTTTTTTGGTAGGAAAGAGCTAGAGACAGAGGTGATACCCACCAAATGGACAAAAACAATGAGAATGATGACGACGATGATGCTGATAATACTATCCAGTCAGGAATGTCAGATATGAGGAAATCAAATAACCTGGGGAGATTTATGTGAATCATTGCAGAATGAAATAAATAGTATATACATGTTACAAAAATACAAATTATAAGAGAACCAGACAGATGCCACAGTCTGAGCAAATGAAGAGTCAATCAATATCCCTTAAAACAGATAGTTAAAAAATTTACCTCCTCATGGCTGAGAAGTGGAGGGCTACTGGGATAAATGTATATGCTGACAGACGTTGCAATGGACATTTTTGATTTACTGTTCCTCTTTGTCACAAAGAAAAAATCTGACTTGAGGATACAGTGCTCCATCCTAGAGATGGTTGTTATGTTAAAACAGAAGAGATCATTAAAATGTGTCAAAATTAGGAATAAAAGATGAGAGGAAAATCATGTGACTTAATGGGAAACATACATATATATTTATAGGCAGTTATGTGGTAGATAGAGATACACAGATATCACATGGTTGCCTAAATTATTTGCTTTTTTTCTTTCTAGTAGAAAGACATAAAACGTATACAGGCTTTTACATATACTTTAACATCAGACTGGAAGCTGAAATGTGCAGATAAACGGATGGATGAATACATGTATACATATAATCACACGTAATCTTGTCTATTAATTAATTTATCTCGCTGAAATTGTATACTTGATTACGGAAAAACAATTTATCTAAAAGTATGATACGACAACTTTTTAAGAAGTAAATTAGGTGTAAATTACTCCTTTTTAAATAGGCAAAATTCAATTAAAGCAGAAGCTACTTAAAGCAGCCTTTTTATAGCTAAATTGACCACAGATTCCTCATATAATTCCAAAGATTTTTAAAATCTTTTTTCTCATAGGCATGATGCTAGGTAAATTTCCAATGAAAACTACATTAGCAAGAGCATTATATGTTCCTTTCAATGACTGGAGGTTTGCCTTTATACTTGCAAAATCACTTAGTGATTAAAATAACTCGCAAATAAAACAGAACAATATATCATAAATGTATTAATACAAACACATCCATCTCTCATTAAAACATTCTTTCACTGAATGATATTTAGGATGTTTACATAAGGAAGTTGTCCCAATTTGTGAAAAACATTTGCTCTTATAAAGAGGTCAGGCAGAAATTATTTTAAGATGATACACTGTAGGATTCAAATCTGCTTATAAAGGAACACTGGACCTGTCACCACTGTGAACAATCTGAACTAAATCTTATAGAAATAATCTTTCTTTTCAAGTGAGATAATGTTTCACGGTAAAGAATGTATTCCAGTCTTAATGCACTGAGAGATGAGCAGCACATGAATAAATGAAAATTTTCCTGTGGAAAATGAGTTACTAACAGAGATATGTCATTTCTTGGTTATATAACCATATGGAACATCACCATTAGGCTCAGGAATAGCAGGAGCAGTACTCATATTGTTCAAACCTCATACAATTTTGCCTGAGTGACTTAGTCCCTGTCTGCTAGGTTAGGTTAGGATTTACTCTATAGCAAGCAGTGCTCTACTGGTGTGCAAATTTCTCTTGCTAGATAGACAGAAGGCATAATAAGTGGAAAAATGAGGAATTAAAAAGCAAACAAAAGATAACAAACTTTATATTGGCAGTTTTCAGTTATCCAATCACAACAAGAACAACATGTGTGCCAAAAACAATTGGTACAGCATAGAGCATGTTTCAGGGGGAAAGTTCAATTCCATTAGGGTTCTGATTTAATTAATTAAATCCACTACCACATTTATGCCTTCTGAATTAAAGAAGACTTTAAACTAAAATATTGTATTGACTAGTTCAGTTATATGGATACTAATAAAATATATAATTTCATTGAAAAAATTAAAAGCTCCTTCTTCATAAAATCTTTCTTCAGAGATACAAAAATCATTCATAATTGTTAAGTATTAAATTCTTAATGTGCACCAAGGGAAAATAGAGATTGGAAACTCTGAGCTTCAATCTAGAGGTCATATTGAATTCGTCGTTTGAGAGTATACTTACTAATACATTGAGCTTCTTCAGTCAAAACACTTCAAGCATAAAGTTTTCAAGGAGAACTCCGTGACTAAATAAATTAGGATAATTTGCTGAGATCTTTAAATAAAAACTGAAAAATTAGCAATGAACACCTTTGAAATACCAAAGCCTGCGTATTATTATCAAAGCAAAGGGTTTATCACCCTAAAGCAACTCTAATCAAGCCAATTCAAGTTAACACACATTTATTAAGCATTTACTATTTAAGCGCAGGGAAGTTGATGTTTGAAAAACAACAAAACAAAGAGCAATCAGAAAGATATCATATGCGGTTATGATTTGTTTAACTAATTTTAAAGATATACCCAGACCTCATTTCTTCAAAAGTGTGAACATCCTTCTTCAAGTGAATCAGAAGGAGTGAGTTTATTGGATGAATGAAGAATGACCTAATGTCCGCATGTAGTATAAAATTAAGGTTTAGAGTTCAGGGGTCTGGAAGCTCATTGGTGTTTTGTGGAGAAAACTCTCCCAAAATTCACCATGGAAACTAGTAACAATTTATTAAGAGAAAGAGATGCTATATGGTGGTTTTAAATAGTTCAAGGCACAATCAAGAGAAAAGTTATACCCAATGTCAAATGCTGTTAGTTTGTCACATCCAACTCTTCCTGACACTGTTTGGGTGTTATTTTTTTTTTCAAAGATACCACAGTGGTTTGTCATTTCCTTTTCTAGCTCATTTTACAGTTGAGGAAAAGAGGAAAACAGGATTAAGTGACTTGGCCAGGGTCACACAAATAGTTAAGTGCCTGAGCCCAGATTTGAACTCAGAAAGATGAGCCATTCTGACTTCAGACCTGGCACCCTATCCATTGTGGCAGTTAGCTGCCCCATACAAAGGCTTTCTCTTGGGAAGAATAGGACCCCATGTATCAAAGAAGCTAGCTTGCTTTTGAGTGAAGACAGAATCAGCCCCTGAATTTGAGAAATGGCTTGTGGAGAGCAAAAAAAAACATTGATATACTAGACAAACAACACATCCAGCAAAGAACTTAGAAGCAAGGGGAATTTTAATGAGGACTCTGTGAATAGAAAAAAAGGACTTATAGTTCACAGAAGCAGGATGGTGACTTGCTTTGGTTACATTTATTCCTTATGTATGTTACGTACTACCAATATACTTTATTCTATATTTGTGAGAGTATACCACACATTAATATAAGGTCATATTTCATAGCTAGTCTTACTTTTCCATATTACTAAATGCCTTTGCTAAGAGATATTTGTGTCTGTTTGTAAACTTAAAGAGAAATATAATAGTGGAAACTTGTGATTATCTACCTACCTACCTATCTATCTACACACATATACATACATATTTATTCATATATATGTATGTATTCATATATACATTCATATATAAGTATATATTCATATACGCATGTGTGTACATATATATAAATATATATATGTACACACACACACAGAGTTAGTTGCCAATGGGTACCTTTTCCCCCACTTAAATATTACTCAACTTTTTTTAGGGAAAGCATCTCAGAGGAGGTTGTGCTGCAAATATTAATCGTGTCATGGAAAAGGGAGGGAGAAATTGATGGACAATTAAGTGCATATCAGAAACATATGGCATATTTTTGGAATATAAGGAATCACTTTGCCAGTCTGAAAACAAATATATGTTCAAAAGTAACTGAAAATTGATAGCCCCCAGAGTGGAAACAACATACTTTCCAAGGGCAACATCTTCATGAGCTCAACCCCAAGATGTCAACAAAGAAACATCAAAAATATTCTGAATTACGCAATACTTTTTATGGAAGGAGAGGGTTTGATGACGCTTGTAAGACTAGGACATTGCCACTGGAAACTTTAGAAGAATTATCTTCAAGTATTTGTGGTGAAATAATTACTGTTAGGCAAAAAAGAGGAAAAACTATGTAGGATACATTACTGCGGGCTATAAAAATTTAATACCTACAAAATACCTAGTAAGACCTAGTGACTAGAATTCCATAGCTCAGTGCTAGAATTATACTCCAGAAGTTTCCTGCCTTTCATCAGTTGAAATGAATTAAATTTCTATACTAAAAATACAGAATTCAAAATATCTTGCCATTCTCAACCAACAAACTGCTTTGGAAGAAGATAGCAACAATAGACTGAATCATCACCCATTATCACTTGAACATTACCTTAAATCATAAAAATTTAGGCATTTTTAATATATGGATACATTAAAACACTCATAATATTTTAACTATAAAGAATGAGAAGTTTTCAAACTAGAGATTAGCTGAGGATTAAAAAATCACGTGCTAATAGGATGAGTTATATATAATCACTGTTGTCCTGTCTGTAGGTAGTGTTACTGAAATCATGTCTTTAGGGAGAATATGACAGGATGTGTTTATATCCTGATGCAATTATTAACTACAAAAATAACTGTTCTATTTACCTGCGCAATAGGTACAGAATATTAAACATAAAATAGGATAGTGACTTATGAGAAGAATTGTTTCTGTCTAAGCCATATTTAAAAACAAGAATGAAGTGACAAATTAAAATCATAGCAATAGTGCTGCTGACAATGATGATAATGATTATAGTAATACCAGGTTTTACTCTGATGTATATGTATATATCTAGCAAAGCACTCTACCAACTTCCTCTTTTGAATGTATTCCACACACAATGAGAAAGTTAGAATATTTGATACCCATATGGAAAGCAACAGTACGGGACTACAAATATTATACTTTATGAGATTTTTTGCATTAAATCTAAAAATAACGGAGTCATGTAGATTTGCTTACATAAATGTTGGGGTTTGTGGTGGCAGCTTAGATTTGCTTAACACCACTACATACTACAATAAATACATCCATAATAAACCAGGACTTACTGACCATCTAAAAAATATTGCATTATTTTGGATAAAGGTCTAGATGATATACTTCACATTTGCCATTAGGAGTTAAGTAGAAAGGCATTTGAAGTACATCAATGTTTTAAGTTATATGGTGAAAGTAGTAAAGTACCGTTTCCATAATTTTTTTGGATGTATGATTCTCAGGGAGTTCAATAGAACTCTCCTTTTCCCAGGCAAAGGTAGATGCTATGGCACACACTTAGAAAATTAAGACATTCTTTTCCTCTTCTCAAGCAGAACAGATAAAGCATATATAGAAATAAATATACACAAATATGCAAACATGAATTTAAAAGGTAAAAATTTGGTCATATGTGATAGCATCATAGAGTTAGAGGTAAAAGGTACATTGGCTTCCATCAAGTCCAACTTCCTCGTTACAGATAAGAAAATTAAGCCTGAGACATCAAAAGAGATGCCCAGGGTCCCGCAACTTGTAAGCTTATGAAGGTAAATTTGAAGTTTATGGAAATATAGAAATAGATGTCTTAATGGCTTTATAGAGAAGGTGAAATTTAACTGATCTCTGAAAGATGGAAGTGAACAAAAGCAGAAATATTGTCCACTAATCCAATTCAACAAACATGTATTAAATGCCTATTGTGTGCAAAACATTTTTCTAAGCACTAGGGAAAGAAATACAACAGAAAATAGTCACTACCTTAAAAAAGTCTTTTATTATGCTTGGTTGGTGTGGTAAATGAACACCAAAATATGTCCCCCATTGGCCTGCATATTTCCTAAAATTCTCATCTTGTGTCTAAGCTTGGGGCAGCTAGGTGGTGCAGTGCATAGAGAACCAGTGCAGGAGTCAGGAGGACCTAAACTAAATCTCCCCTCAGTCACATGACGTTAACTAACTGCGTGACCTTGGGCAAACCCCTTAACCCCAATTGCCTCATCCTTGGTCATCTACAGTCATCCTGATGAGTATCTGGTCACTGGATTTAGATGGCTCTGGAGAAGTGAGGCTGGTGATCTGCACAACCCTTCCTCACTCAAAATAAAGTCAAGTGCAAGTCATGTCATAATTTCTCTCATGGCATGGTCTTTTTCAACAATGAAGGACGAACACACATCCTGTGTCTACAGGAGGACCTCAATGTAAAAAAAAATAGTAGAAAAGTAGTAGCAGCACAGTCACTAATCCATTATAAGTGCCACTACCAACTTAACAGACACCACTTCTTCAGATAAATATTTCACCTGACTGAAAGCAGTGAGAAATTGAAATAGCCTCAAATCTTTAGTCCCACTAGTTCACTTTGCTTAATTATTTCACTTCTCTTTCAGGTAAAGACATTCTGATTCTTAATTTATATTTTTTCTCACTGCATATGTCATTTTGCTGTAGTTATAGGTCTGCCTTTGAAATTAATTGAGTTTTACACAATAAAGTGTCAGGTGAAGTACATAAAAGTTTATTAAACCATTAGGGTAGTTAAGTTGTATATTGGATAGAATGCTCATCTGGGAGTCTAGAAGGTCTAAATTAAAACTGGCCTCCAACACTTACTCTGTGACCCTGGGAAAGTCACTTAATGACTATTTGCCTGAGTTTCTTCATCTATAAAATAAGGAAAATAAAAGCACCTACTTCTCAGGGTGGTGGGGAAATCAAATGAGATAATAATTGTAAAGTGCCATATAAAAATTATTATCACCATTATTATTTATTATTATTAATAAAGTTTTCTAAGATCTTCTGTCACTATGTTTTTTAAACTAGTGATTTCTTCAGGAACAGACAGTTCAATCACTAAAACTGATCATAGTTAGGTCTAAAAAAAATAACCCAAGGGAGAATATAGAGACTGATGATAATGCCTTCCTGTTACCCATTCTAGTATATCTATGTGGATTTCCACTGTTAGTAAGAAAACAAGGAGGTGTCCTTTACCCTACAATAATACAACTCAAGGCACTAATGGTAGTGGACAATATATTTTAGAACACAAACCAGATGATTTCTCTGACAAGAAGGCTTCTTTATTGGTCAGTCAGAAATTATTTGTCTGCTTAGGCCATATATGGGACACTATTATTTATTTTCTGTACATATGTCATTTTTCATTTCACATAATTATTTGCGTAACCCTACCACATCACAAATTGCAAGATAGAAGAAATTGAGCCTTATTATCTTACTGCCGAAAATAACTTAGGGACTCTGGGTAAATCATTTAACCTCTCTGTGCTTTAGTTTTCTTATCTATAAAATGAGGTTGTTGAACATATATCATTTAAAACACTTTCAAATATTTCTTCCTCTACTTCTACAATCCTGCAATCCTATTATTGTTCTATTGCTTCTAGGAGGGAAATATTTAATTTAAATATATCTTATTTTGATGTATCACATAATGTTTTCCCTCCACATTCCTATTCTCAACAGAATATATGCCCTTTGAAATCAGGCACTCTTGTTTTTGTTTTCATGTATCTAAATCTTATTATAATGCTTTGAACATAGTAAATACTTAATAAAACCTGGTTGAATGTATGATTCTTCATATGCTCTTCAGAACCTACAATAGTGCCTCCACAAAATAGGTACTTATTAAGTGAACATTAATATAAATTTAATGTCATTACTCAGCACCATGCGGTTTGAATAGTTTCCCTTTTAATCCTTCCACCATCCAACTCTGATAAAGAAAGACCTACATTTCATTTCTTTGCATTTTAATTCCACCTTTTCCACTGATAATAGGTAACAACATCATCTTTCTAGTTAGAAAACAGGACAAGTGCAGTCAGGATTTAGTTGACTGACATAAGGCCCCATGACGATCCACTTAAAATCCATGGAATATCTTGTGCCTAGTGGGGGAAACTGGTATGATGTCATTTTTGAGTGTTCTCAAAATAACAAGATGGAAAAATGGCTTATCTTCTCCAGCAAAACTCCTGTAGGGTTCCTAGGGAAGTCCTCTTGAGGGAGGCAAGAAAAAACATGTCATTCCTGGAGAAATTTGACCTGGGGGAGAGAGAAAAATCATCCTGCTGACAATCATTTATTTAGAGTTGTAGAGAGTCAATCATTCCAATACTATTTATCAAGAACCGGCAGACCCTTCTTAGTTTCATGAAAGTTTCTTGTTTTGAAGTTGAAAGATATTTAACTCGTAAAGATGATTCACAACACACAATTAAATGTCAGACAAGAGTTGGGTGACACCCTACAAAGTTTGAGCTACCTCATAATATCAGTTCAATTCCAAAGATATATAAAGAGATTGCAAAAGTGCCACAACAATAACATTTTAAAGATTTTGTAAGCTCTGGAGTTGATTATTTATATTTTCATAGACCTGGCCCCAAGGAGCTGTGCCAAATAATTTATAGTATCTATATCTTCTAATTCATGCAAGGCAATCAAATAAATGTGTAGTTTATTTCATTAACTATTTCCTGGTGATATTTTTTATTTTAAGTTTCCAACATTCATTTTCACAAAATTTTGCGTTCCACATTTTCTCCTCATCTCTCCCCTCCCCCACCCCCAAACCCCTTGCATTCTGATTGCCTCTCCCACCAATCTGCCCTCCCTTCTAACATTCCTCCCTTCCCTTATTCCCATCTTCTCTCTTGTCCTGTAGGGCAAGACAAATTTCTATACTCCATTACCTGTATTTCTTATTTCCCAGTTGTATGCAAAAACAATCCTCAACATTTGTTATTAAAACGCTGAGTTCCAACTTCTCTTCCTTCCTCCCTCCCCACCCATCCCCACGGAGAAGGCAAACAATTCAATGTTGGCTATATATGTGTAGTTTTGAAAATGACTTCCATAATAGCCAAATTGTGTAAGATTAAGTATATTTCCCTCCATCCTATCCTGCCCCCATTTATTCAACTCCTCTTTTGATCTTGTCCCTCCCCAAAAGTGTTCATTTTTAATTGCTCCCTCCTCTGATTTGCCCCCCCTTCCATCCTCCTTCCCCAACCTGCTTATCCCCTCTCCCCTACTTTCCTGTAGTGTGAGATAGATTTTCATACCAAATTAGATGTGCCTGCTATTCCTTCCTTGAACCAAATGTGATGAGAGTAAGATTCACTTTTTCCCTTTCACCTCTCCCCTTTTCCCCTCCTTTGGAAAAGCTTTTTCTTGCCTCTTCTATGAGAGATGATTTGCCCCATTCTATTTCTCCCTTTCTCCTCCCAATGTATTCCTCTCTCACCCTTCAATTTTACTTTTTTAGATATGATCCCTTCCTATTCAACTCACTCTGTGCTCCCTCCCTTCCTCCCTCCCCCGCCTCCTCTCTCTCTATATATAGATAGATGGATAGATGTCTGTATGTGTGTATATATTCTTCAGAATTGTGTGGAAAAAACAAGTTCTTGACAAAACTTCTCATCCAAAGAGAGACATGCTAATTCAAATCCTAATTAGATAGTGCTCACTTATATATTTGTGAAACAATTCATTTTATAACTGATTGCACTGTGAGACAGTTGGGGTTTTTTTCCCATTTTCGAACGATTCTACATAATGTCCAGAACATAAAAATTTATAATGTTATAAGTAATCTAAGCTTTTTTTTTTCTGTAATGGACAATGCAGTTCCATACACACACACACACACACACACACACACACACACACAGAAACAGAGACAAAAAGACAGAGAAACACACAAAGAGAGATAAAGAGTGAAAGATCAAGGGGCAGAGGTAGAGATTGAGAAAGAGGCAGACACAGATAAAGAGGCAGAGAAAAAGAAACGTAGACAAATAAAGAGATTATATGGTATTCCACAGTTAATCTAAGCTAAAATGATTTATATTCTCCTTAAGTGTGACTCTTTTTTGTGATGATAGAGAAGGGGAGATTTGAACGTTTTAGTTTGTTTTTATACTCTATAAATATTTGTTACCTATCCAAATAAATATCACAGTGTTTATTGACTGAGTTTATGCATTATAGGCATTCCCAGTATAAAAGGAAAAATAAGACATGATGACGTAGCAGCCCAATGGGAGGATTGCTCATAGTGTCTCCTTGGAGGAGCAAATACAGGAGTTTACAGAATTGGCTTCAAAACATGCTCAAGACAATATGAAACATTCTGAGACACTTAGTCACTTCACCAAGCAGTACTTTAGATTTATATGAGCAAAAAAGACCATCACAGAAATAACTGTACCTTGTGTACCATCTGTTGCAGAGGATGACGAGGCAGAGGAAAGGTATGACAAATTTGATAATAGGTTTCATCCAAATCATCTCTTGCATTGATAACTGCTGATTTCATTTCAGAAAATGTTATTTGAGGGAATAAAACGTGTTTCTATCTACAAAATTTGCATTTTTTCCATAGATTATCTCTCCAATGTTAAGGAAAAGACTAATATGTTTTGAACAACTATTTTTAACTGGAAAGAACTTACTATGTTGAGCATGTATGAATATGATCATATAGAAGACAAAGTCCTTTGTTAAATTAAAACCTGCCTAATAGTGATTATTATTATTGTTAGGAGAAGGAGGTACATTAATGTACTTGTACTAGTATATATGTTAGTATTGGATCACTTTTTCTGTTTATGTTTAGTACTGTGCAAACCACTGAAGAAACTAATACATTAAGCTAAATATTATGTTTTAAACATATTTGTGAGAGACATTTTGAGGACTTCTCACTTTTCATTTTATTCTATTGAGTCAAATCCTTTTTTTATTAAATCATTGATCAAGAGATCTACTATTCTCTATACCTCTCAGTCAATTGTGATTATAATGGTGTGGTCTAATAGAATCATATATGATAGACCATTTTTTTCTGTCTTCATACATCAAATGACCCCACTGTACATTCAAGTTATGTTTGTAAATATAGTAAAGGATAAATAAAAATAGACATATAAGTATGTAGTTACTGACCTGTTCCTGGTAAAATACTGACCATGTTTTATTTCTATTTTAATTTTAATGTGGGACAATTTCTAGCATTCCCCTTTAAAGGTAATGCTACCTTTTCTTTATATATGTGTGTATTCTTTGTCATATTAAAATATAATCAATTTTTCTGTTTTGTTAGTATCTTTAACATAAATTGTAACTATTTTGTCTGGCTTATAATGCATCTATTTTTAAAATGGTGTCATTTTAACTACTACTCTTTTAATATTGTTATGTTCCTCACTTTTTCTAATATTGAAAATACTATGCATATCCAGATTAAATAGAACTTGAATGGTGATTGAAAAAAAATTTGCTGTAGGCTTCACTGGGATTTTATATTTTAAATAATCAATATTCCTTAATGGTAGTAGTCTGTAGTTCTCATTATGGGCTCCTGTTCTAAACAAATGTGGCCCTGATTCAGATTTGGCAAAGGTGTCTTGACTTTGTTTAACAATGGATTCTGGGGTCATTCAAAGTCCTTACTGTAAGAGATATTTTGTACCAATTAATCTCTTTTATTTTTGTTCACTTTTAAAAAAAATTTTTTTGAGATGACAGTTTATTGAAAAAAAAAAAGACAAGGCTTTTCCTTTTATAATTTCCTGTGATGTTTTCTCAACTTCACACTTTCTTCTAATTTGATATTTATTTTTTACTTTTAACCAATTGATGAGCTGACTGTATAAGGACTAAAATATCTGAAATGACTACTTCACTGTTACTCAATCATTCAATATCTGTCTTTTAAGAAAGAGTCAATTTCATTTTTATGATGTTTTCCATGTCCAGTCTTTTTTGTTTTACTTTTATCATAAGTTATTCATGATGTTCTGATATTAAGTGACTCAGAAGTCTTAAGCTTTTAAACTTTTTCAATTTTTGATCACCAGATACATTTTCCAATATAATTTTTACCACCTTTTCCCTCTGAAGTCCCCAAATATCAAAACATGGTGACTTAGTTTGATGCCCTCACATTCTACATAGAATTTCTCTTATCTATTTTTTTTTTAATTCTCTCCAAAGATTTCCATATACTAGCTGATGTTAATTTAATGATATTGACTTTGTTTTCCTATTATATCTGCAAGACCAGATGACTGAGTGTTCCCATAAATGACAGTTTTTGGTTGTAGTAGTAGAAGATGAAATAAAGTTTCTCAACTTTTATTTGCATCTCTGTGGAAAGCCTTCTATTTATGTACATCAATCTATTCAGGAGTTTTCATTCACGATGAGATTTCTGAATTGTGTTTCATTTACTTGCAGAATATGTCAGCTCACTGTGTAGTATAAATGTTGCCCATTTGAAGGGCAATGTGAACTTTTTGATTCTTAACAACTTCAGTTTTGTTTTATACCATGCCATTATGTTCATTGCAGAGGAAGAAAATGGGCTGCCAAAAACTGAGGGATATTTTTCAGTTTTACCTATTTTGTGAGTAATCAAGACCTCCAAATAAACCAATTAGTGATCAAATTATACTCCTAAGCAGCTTTATTTCTATCTGACATCATCTTGACACAGCAGATAGGTTATTACCTTTTTTGTTGTATCTGCAAGTTATTTCAACTAGTTAGAATTAATAAGAATGGGGGGGCGGAGCCAAGATGGCGGAGTAGAAGGACGCACATTTACGAGCTCTGAAACCAAAGCCCATGGAATTGGTGTAGAAAGAGTCCCCCATAGATTCTGGGTGAGCGCAAGGTGTGCAGAGGCAGAGTGGAGGAGATTTCCGTTCCAGGGAGCCCTGAGGACCCGTCCCCAGGGTCCGGCGCGCCCCGGAGAGTAAACCCGACCCCCAGCGCTGCCCTGGCCGAGGCCTCAGAGAAGCGGATCCGAGCAGGCTTCAGAGACGGAAGCTGAAGCAGCTGGGAAAGTCCCTCCGCCCACAGAAGCAGGTCAGTGAGAGAGGCTGGGCTGAAGGAGAGGGGAAGCGGGGCGTCTCCGTGACTCGGGCCCCCTCGGGAGGAAGCGGCGGCGGCAGGGACGGGGGCAGGAAGCGGCGGCGGCAGAGGCGTGGGCAGCGGCTGGGGCTGAGGCGGCAGCGGCCCAGGACTCAGGAATCCCCCAGCAGCAGGCAGGATCTTCATTACGGATGATTCCCGCATAAAACCTGACGGAGCTGAGCCTGGGAGACGGCCCTGCCCCCACCCCGCTCTGTTGCTGAAGGCTTCTGCTCGGGACCCCCAGGGGAGCTGAGATTGGGAGGCGGGCCCCCCACCCCGCCCCCACCCGCTCCATTCGTGAGAGTCTCTGCATAAAGCCCCCCCGAGGGATCAGAGTCTCAGAGGCAGCCCTGGCCCCACCCCAGCACCTGAACTAAAGCTCACTGATTGACAGCCAGCAGGAGGAAAGCCCATTTAAATCTCAGAGGACAAGCACTAGCTGGGCGGATCCAGGCGGGGGTGGAAAGGAATCTCAGAAGACAAGTTAACTGGCTGGGAAAATGCCTAGAAAAGGGAAGAAAAATAAGACTTTAGAGAGTTTTTTTCCAACAAATGCAAATGATCCCAACCTTCGGATCTGATGGCGAGGATGAGGACGTATTCTTACCATCAGGGAAAGACGTGGAGGGCGGGGCCTGAGTACCCCAGACACCCCAAGGGGGTGGTGGGTGGGCTCAGGCCCTGGAAGAGCTCAAAAAGGATTTTGAAAAGCAAGTTAGACAGGTGGAGGAAAAACTGGGAAGAGAAATGTCAGAGATACAACAAAAGTATGAAAAACAGGTCAATACCTTGGTAAAGGAGACCCAAAAAAATGCTGAGGAAATTAACACCTTGAAAAATAGGCTCACCCAATTGGCAAAGGAGGTTCAAAAAGCCAACGAGGAGAAGAATGCTTTCAAAAGCAGAATGAGCCAAATGGAAAAAGAGGCTCAAAAGCTCAATGAATTTAATAGCTCTCTCAAAATTAGAATGGAACAGATGGAGTCTAATGACTTTATGAGAAACCAAGAAATCACCAAACAAAACCAAAAGAATGAAAAAATGGAAGAGAATGTGAAATATCTCATGGGAAAAACAACTGACCTGGAAAATAGATCCAGGAGAGACAATTTAAAAATTATGGGACTACCTGAAAGTCATGATCAAAAAAAGAGCCTAGACATCATCTTCCATGAAATTATCAAGGAAAACTGCCCTGACATTCTAGAACCAGAGGGCAAAATAAGTATTGAAAGAATCCATCGATCACCACCTGAAAGAGATCCAAAAAGAGAAACTCCTAGGAACATTGTGGCCAAATTCCAGAACTCCCAGCTCAAGGAAAAAATCTTACAAGCAGCTAGAAAGAAACAATTCCAGTACTGTGGAAATACAATCAGGATAACCCAAGATCTAGCAGCTTCTACATTAAGGGATCGAAGGGCGTGGAATAGGATATTCCAGAAGGCAAAGGAACTAGGACTCAAACCAAGAATCACCTACCCAGCTAAACTGAGTATAATACTTCAAGGGAAAATATGGTCTTTCAATGAAACAGAGGACTTTCAATCATTCTTGATGAAAAAACCAGAGCTGAAAAGAAAATTTGACTTTCAAACACAAGAATGAGAAGAAGCATGAAAAAGTAAACAGCAAAGAGAAGTCTTAAGGGACTTACCATGAGTGAACTGTTTACATTCCTACATGGAAAGACAATATTTGTAACTCTTAAAACTTTTCAGTATCTGGGTAGTTGGTGGGACCACACATACACATGTACACGCATGCACACACATACACACATGCACACACATACAGAGATAGAGAGCACAGATTGAACTGAATAGGATGGGACCATACCTTAAAAGAAACTAGGGTAAATGGTGAGAGAGAAATGTAGGGGGAGGGAAAGGGAAGGGGGTAACTATATGTCATTTAAGAGGCAGGTAGTTTTTCTTAGTGGAGGGAAAAAGAGGAGAGCTGAGAAAAAAAAACAAAAACAAAACAAAACAAAAACAAGAAGTTTACCCTCATCACATTTGACTAAACGAAGGAGTGAAATGCACACTCATTTTGGTATGAAAACCTATCTTACAGTATAAGAACGTGGGGGAGAAAGAGATATTGCAAGGGGGAGGATGATGGAAGGGAGGGCAAAGGGAGGAGGGAGCAATTTGAAGTCAACACTTGGGGAGGGACAGGATCAAAAGACAGAAGAGAAACAATGAGGGGCAGGTTAGGAGGGATGGTAATTCAGTTAGTCTTACACAACACGACTATCAGGGAGGTCATTGGCAAAACTACACAGATATGGCCTATATTGAATTGCCTGCTGTCCCAAAGGGAATGGGTGGGGAGGGAGGGATGAGGAGAATTTGGAACTCAAAGTTTTAGGAACAACGGTTTAGTATTGTTGTTGCAACTAGGAAAGAAGACATACAGTTAAGGAGGAATAGAAAGTCATCTGGCCCTACAGGAGAAAAGAGAAGATGGAGACAAGAGAAGGGAGAGATGACAGAAGAGAGGGCAGATTGGAGATAGGGAAAATTAGATTGCTTGGGGTATTGGGGTGGGGGGAGGGGATAAAAGGGGAGAAATTTTGGAACCCCAAAATTTGTGAAAATGAATGTAAAAAATTTAAATAAATAAATAAAAAAAAAGAATTAATAAGAATCGCATTTCCACAGCCATTGAAAACCTAAGGTATTCCTCAAATCATGATGTGTAAAACTTTTGTAGAAAGTAACATTTCCTTTTATCCCTAGTAATTCTATATGCATATACATATATATCTATGAATCCATATTTAAAACCTAATAGTTTATCTTCATTTAGCATTTTAGGTTTTGCAAAGCACTTTCCTCAATAGTCTATGGGAAAGTAACATGATATTATCACTATTCCCATATCTACTACTGAAAGATTACCTTAGTGGCCAAAAATCTGTATTTAGAGTCAGAAAAATCTGAGTTCAAATTCTATTTTAGATACTTACTGTCTTTGTGCCCCTGGGTAAGCCAAATAACCTTTCCAAAACTCATTTTCAAAAACCCTAAAATGGAGATAGTGGCATTTACATTATAAGACTCTGTGAAGAACAATGAAATACTATGAAAGTCACTTTGTAAAAATATCACCATATAAATGAGTTACTATTTAATACACCCATTTCATAGATGAGAGACTGAAGCCTAGAAAAATGAAATGATATATGAGGGATATTGCTGGAAATTTTTCATGTTAGAACTTATACCCAGGTTTTCCAATTTGAAATCCATCTCTCTTCCTACCATTCCATCAAGGCTAAACCAAAAACGTTATTCTGGGGATAGTTCTTACTACAGTAAGGGGAATTAAAGGTTAAGCATGGAGTATGTTCCCAAGCTTTTGTCTACGATGAATAATCCTTAAGCTATTTGATAGTGGTGAGAAAGAGGAGACTAGTTTTATCCACTGTGTTATCCATACATGCATAAACACTGAATCTGCATCAGAGAGTCTTTGAGAAGACAGTTAGGGTGAAATTAAGATTGGAAACTGTTTCATGAGAAATACCTGTACTTAAGAGTTGGGAGCCAGCAAATTTCCTTCATATTTTAAGGAGGGGGCAGGAATGACTTACTGCTGTTTTTGTCACGATTGTTGAGATTAAAGTATTATATGGGAAATTATATACATACATGTACATGTATGTATGATTTGTACCCATATATCTATATATCCAGTCTCTATTTAGGTGTGTGTGTTCGTCCTTTGTTGGCGAAAAAGACCATGCCATCAGAGAAATAATGACATGACTTGCACTTGACTTTTTGTTTTGAGTGAGGGGCCTCACTTCTCCTCTAGAGCCATCTGAATCCAGTGATCAAATATTCATCAGGATGAGGCAGTTGGGGTTAAGTGACTTGCCCAAGGACACAGTTAGTCAATGTCAAATGTCTGAGGTGAGATTTGAGCTCAGGTCCTCCTGACTCCTGCACTGGTGCTCTATCCACTGTACCACCTAGTTGCCTGTTTTAGACATCTTCCTATAATGATTATTTCTTAGCGAATTTTAATTGTCTCAAAATATGTATTTACTTGTCTCAGATTTTGTATTTTTTTAAACAGCTGTGAAGTAACAAAGGAAGCTCTTATAAAATTAGATATACTTTAGGTATTAGACTAAGCTAGTTGTGTTAGCATGCTCAACTTTGTTATATGAAACTTGTGTAACAAAGATAGAATACTGTTCCATTATAGCAGCAGCATCTCAGAATCTTTCACCTAGTTACAGTTATGTATGCTCACTATCTGGATTTGCCTACTCACTCTACCCTACTCTCACAATAGTAGTTCTAAGTTCCCAGGGAAGGGTGACCACTGTGTGGCTACCTCAAATTCTCCAAGTATCTTAGGAGCAACAAAGACTCCATCTACTTACAGAACTATTTCTTGAGTTCCCCTCAATGGAATTTTATTTCCACTGATATAATTCTATCTATATCTGTGTTTTTTAATTCTATTATAAAAACTTTTTTGATAATAACAATCTCCATTTACTTAACACTAAGTTACTACTATTAAATAAGGAACTTATTCATAAGTTAAAGAAAGTACATTAGTAATAAAATACATCATAATCCACTAAAAAGTATGGTTTTACTCAACCTGCAGTGCATCATATTTACCAAAAAAAACAAAACAGACAGGGAAGTACATGAAAAATGAAAATTGATGAGTTCAAGATCATTTATGATTTGGACTACAGACTTTGGTGTCATTGATCCATTCTGTAACATTTAGTCTTCAGTCTCCAATATCTTTCAACAGATTAAAACAGAATGTCACTTGCCTCATTCACTCATCTTTCACTTAAAGGATAGTAACTCACCACATTTTCTCTAAGTAGTAGATTTCATTTTAAATCATACCACAGTCTTCAAGTTATTCTGTTTTGTGTTCATTAAACATTTTTTATGTTTGTAAAATATCTATGTTCAAAAAACCTCAGGGGTTATTAATCCTTTGTAGCTGTAAAGTTTCAAATTGCATATACCTCCTATTTTTTTCCTCCTTTACTCTGTATTTCTTTTATTCTCTATTTTTTTCAGGGTTTTTTTTTAACATATAGAGTTTCTTTCCTGCCACTTTCGTGATCAAACCATTCATATACAGGTGAGAAATCATTCTGAATCTTTCACAAGGTGATATATTTTTATATTTATATCACAGTTTATTTTCAGCCATAAAGTACTCAATTTCCATCTGAAGGGTGATAATTCACACACACACACACATACACACACAGATACACAAAAAATCTGCTTTGATTAAACCAAATTCCTTTCCTCTTTATTTTAGCTATAAGAAAATATTCATCCATAATAGTGACAGTTCCCTTTAGCAGTCTATTATACTTTTTTGCCTTTAAGCAAATATATGCTGTCTGCCCAGCTGTATGAAAAAGGTTTTAAATCTAAAGTACATTATTCTTTTTTTCTCTCTTTCTTTTTTTTTTTTTTTTTTTTTTTTTTTTTTTTTTTTTTTTTTTTTTTTAGCATGTCACTTCTTTTTGGCCTATTATGCCTTTTGTAGCAGTGGCATTCTGAAGCATCTCAAAAAAAAACCAATCAGGATTTTCAGTGACATGTTTTATAATTCAGAAATCAGTAAAGGATAAAACCAGGGCTCTCTTTGTTTTTATATTGATGATCTAAACTTTAAAAAGTGATGGACAGAATGTTAGTAATGCAGATTTAACTTAAAAATTTTATTTCGTATATTCCCTACTCCACTCATTTAGCTAGTTGTTTAACATAGCTTCTCTGAATTAAAAGATGTTAAAACCCAGAGAGAAGCGTAAGGGGTGTAGCCTGGGCACCAAACAAGGGACTAGAGATTAACCCCTATTTGTGACAGACCTCTGTTTATATTGTTCAAACTTTCCTCCAGACATCAGAAAGTTCTTTTTTGATAAAATCTGCCTTTTTTAGTTCCAGGGCCTCTAGTGTTAGGTCCACAAAAAATTTCAAATGACTTCTGAAAGACCACAAAGCTAGTTAATAGTTGGACCAAGACCAGATTCTTAGTGTCTTACCTGTCACATAAGAAACAACTGAAGAAACAGAATATTTAACCTTGAGAAGTAAAGATGTAGGGATAGCATATCTGTCATCAACTATTTGAAGCATCATCTTTTGGAAGACTTATGCCATGTGGCTCAAGAGGAAAGAACTGGAACTAGCTAGAGTGCTTCAGATTTTCATTCAATATAAGAAAATACATTTCAACAGTTACCAAATTTGAAAAACAAGGCTACAGTAAGACACAGTAAATACATCATGGTCAGAAGTATTCAAGGAGAGAGTCCATGACTTTTCAGGAATATGGCAGGGATGATTCATCATTCTGTTAAGGGCTGAATTCGATGATTAGTATTCTTTTCTTCTAACTCTGAAATTGTATGAATTTTAGACTCGTGCATTTCTGAAATAAACAATTTTTAATGTTATTTTGTCTAGACCTAAGGAGTTTTTAAAATTTTGCAAATATGTGAGATCAAAACCTTAACACTGATATTCAAACATGGAACTTTGTTTAATAATATTGTCACCAATTAAAATAGACTAATTGATGCCTCTGTACAATTCTCACCTATAGTTAAAGATTTCACACTATCTGTGAATTTTGATTCCATGAAAATTACCATTACCTAATAAAAGTAACTGTCCTGTCCTTCTGCAAATTACAAACTTTATCCAATTCCTTCTTTCTAAGGTAAGGTTCCTGCTCCTTGGAATCACCTATATCTTATTTTATTCTCTCCGTAATAGAATATAGTCAATCTATAAGTCTCATTGAATTATCTACTTTTGTGGTATTTCTCCTTAGATAGGAAAGAGTAGGAAGACTGAACTTCTAAATGACAAAGAATTGAAACTTTTTTTCTGTACATGAGTTAGGCAAAATCAACCCTATCTTTGATAAATTGTAATTTTAAAATTCTGTACTCCAAGTCTTGAGAAGCAAGTTAAGGTATCTTTCATCTAATTATTTTACAGGGAGATTTTCCTATTCCTTTATCCTTTACAAGAAGTTATTTTACACTACACATAATTTTTGCGAAGAGAATGTGTATAGCCTCTTTCATCCAAATTTAAGCTATTTTCTTGTAATAGAATAGCATTTTTACAAGTATTTTGAAAATTTTTGAATTATTGAACATCATAAGAATGGAAACATCCACAAATCTGTGAAACTTTTCCCAAGTCTCTTAAAAATAAGCTATATTGCACAATATGCCATGGAATAATGTCATTCAGTCAAAGTTATAGCAAAAGATACTTCCGTGCCATTTACAATCTTTCTGAGCATTATAATGGGTAAATTGGTTTCTTTTGAAGTGCCTCATATGATCCACACAGATAAACACAACTCTGACATCTTCAGATCCTTCCTTTCTATAGAATTTCCCATGAAGTGAAATGTATTTTTCATAAAATTAATGAATACAAAATCAGTAGCAGTAGCAAGAACAGGCAGCAGATGCCTAAAAGACTAGCTTTGTTGACCTTAACAGAGGAACATGATGAACACATTGCAAAATCACTTTCACAAAATGAGAAAATTGAAATCAACTTCCTGCCAGTGACAGTTTATAAATGCCGATACAAATCGAAGCTGAACTTTTTTTCCACATCCTACTGAACATCAGAATTTGGAGAAATTAGAGTGTTTGTTTTTTGTTTTGTTTTCTTTGTTATTGTTATTGAAGAAATTTTTCTATAGGTAAGGATGACACTATATGTTGCCAAAATGATCAGTTTGCCAGTAGTTGTCATGTATTTGCAATTACTTTCTCAAAAATCTATTTTTTTGGATAATATAAGTCTGACAATGCCATTTTATAACTTTTATAAATTGTTGTACTTCAGTTAACTCATATCTTCTTTCTGAGCCTTAGTTTCTTCATTTGTAAAATTCATGGATTCCATCACTTGATTGATCAATCAATAACCATTTATTAAATATACTTGGTATTGGGGATATGTAAACACTAATGAAATAATCCCTACTTTCATGTAGCTTCAATTTTAATGAGGACACAAGTATATCTAAAAATATAAATAGAAAATATGACGAATGTATTTACAGACTAAATATAAAGAGAAAATACACAAATATAATTAATTATGGAAGGGGCACTAACCTTGAAGGGATCAAGAAAGGTTTCAAGTAGAAAGATGTGCTTGAGCAATGTATGTCTTGAAGGACAAGATGTATTGTGGGAAGTAGAGAAAAGGGGAAACTCATTGCAGGTATGGATGGTGGCCAGTTTGAAAATATAAAGATGGGACACAGAGTGCTTTGAGTGAGGAACTGACAGACTACCACTTTAGCCATATTTTATTGTGCAGTGGGGGTTAATAATATACAACAGATCTGGAAAGATAGATTGTAAATTGACAATACAGTGCTAAACAGAGGACTTTTAATTTGACTTTATAAGTAATAGGGAACAACTGGAGTTTATCAAATAAGGAAATGATTAGATCAGAATGGAGCTTAAGAAAAAAATATCATTTTGGCAGTTAAGTCAAAGATACCAAAGCAGGGGGATACTTGACTAAGGGAAACCAAGTATGATGGTAAGGCAAGAAATTTGGAGGTTCTAAAAGCAAATGTCAAAGTAGAATGATGTCAGATGGAAGAGATGCTGTTCAACTAAAAATAGCCATATTTGGCAAGTGATAAGAAGTGGTCTCTAAGGTTCCTTTAAGTTTAGGAATTCTTTAGTCCTGTGTTCATTAGTTGTACTTGTTTGTCTTATAGCCTATACCTGTAAATTCGTATGCTTATATATTCATATGCTTATATATATATATATATATATATATATGTATACACACACACATATATATATATATATAATGTATACACACACATACTAATGCAACTCATGTGCAGTTATATCTTTAAAGCATTTCCTGAAGTCTAGAGAAATTGTGTTACATTCACAACATTGTTCATTGTAACACTAAATTGTATGAAATAGGATCCTATCTTCAGGTCTGTTAGGTACCTTTGAGGCCACATTTATTTGAATTGCTTCTTTTTGGTTTCCTGCAATACTTCCTCCTCGATCTGTGAGCTCTGGAATTTGGGTATGATATTTACTGAACTTTAGGGCTTAGTTGCTTGCTTTCACTGAAGGACAGGCTTGCTTTTAGCCTTGTACTGGGTGGTGAGGCCTGCTGTCTTCAATTTGAAGCCTCTCCCTGTAATACCCTGGTATGAGAGGAGATAGTAAAGACAAGACATAAGACAAAGCTAAATTGCAGGACCTAGAAAATGTTCCAGAAAGTAAGAGTAATTAATACTCTGAATCTCCCTGACATAGTTAAAATGAGTTGAAATAAGTCTCAATTCCAGAACAGAGTTTAATATTATATGTCAAAGGACTATCACATTTTACTAAATTACTATCAAATATTTAGACTCCTGCAGTTTTATGATATATGTGTGTATATGTGTGTATACACACACACACATATATGTGTATATGCTTCCCCCCCCAATTTTACATAGGATAAAAGACAAGATTGCACAGGTAATTAATAGAGCAGGGGATTCAAATACTGGTTTTCTGTAACCAAATTGAGAATTCTTTCCACTACATCAGTTAGATCATAAAACTTAAAACTCAAAGGACCCTAAAGGTTGTAGGGTCTCATATCCCTATTTTACAAATAAAAACCAATGAGGCTCAGATGATGAAATGAAGAAAGTTACATTAGGAATAATAAGTAGACCTCAAATCTGAACACAGATCTTTTGTTTCAGCTTTGATGTTCTTTTGACTATAAGTAGAATTTTGATTTAAAGTTCTCTTCTCTCTCTCTCTCTCTCCTCTCTCTCTCTCTCTCTCTCTCTCTCTCTCTCTCTCTCTCTCTCTCTCTCTCTCTCTCTCTCTCTCTCTCTCTCTCTCTCTCTCCCTCTCCCTCTCCTTCTCTCTTTTCCTCCTTCTCTCCCCTTTCCCCCTCTGTCTTTCCAGCTGAAGAAACCTGATCATTATAAAAGCCTGGGTAAGTAGGTGGAAACAGATAGCAGAGTTGATTAAAAACCATTGTCCTACAATATATCTTTTTTTTATTTTACAAGAAACATATTTGAAGCAGAAAGACATATACAGAGCAAAGGTAAGGGACTGGTGCAGAATTTATTATGCTTCAGCTGATATTTAAAAAACAGTGGTAGCAGTCATGATCACAGAAAAAAGCAAAAGCAAAAACTGATCTAATTAAATAAGGATGAAAACTACATCTTGCTAAAAGTTACAGACAATGAAATAGTATCAATAATGAATATATATATATATATATGCATCCAAATTTTCTAAGGAGAAGTTAAATGAGTTATAGGAAGAAATAAACGTAAATATAAATTACTGGAATATATCATCTTTTTCCTTTCAGAAGTAGATAAATTTAAATATAAAATAAACAAAACAGAAATTAAGGACATGGATAAAATTTTAGAAAAGTTAGACATGATAGAACTGGAAAAAACTCAAGGGGAATGGAAATGATTACTTGCACATTTTTCTCAGTAGTAAATGGCACCTATGCAAAAAAAAAAAAAAAAAAAAGACCCTGTATTAGGGCATAAAAACCTCACAATCCAAAATAGAAAAGAAATATTAAATACATCCTTTTCAAATCACAAGGTAACAAAAATATATTCAATTAAGGACCAATTACTTGGAAACTAAGCAACCTAATCCTAAAGAATAAATGGGTTGAAGAAAAATCATGGAAACAATCAATAATTTCATTAAAGAGAATGATAGCAATGACACAACATACCAAAATGATAACGATGAGATAATATGCCAAAATTTTGGACACTTCCAAAACAGTACTTAGGGGAAAATTTTAATGATGATATCAATGAAATTGAGAAAGAGCAGATCAATGAATTGGTTGTGCAACAACAACAAGTAAAACTGGTGAACAGACAAATTAGAAATCAGCAATCAAATATAAAATTGGAAATCCTGAAAATCAAAAGAGATTAATTAACTGAAAATAAAACGACTGAGCTAATAAATAAAGGTAGGAGCTAGCTTCATTGAAAACTAATAAACAAACAAAAAAAGAGGTCTCATATCTGAGTCCTACTGGCTGTGTGACCTACCTAAATAAATCAATTATCTCCTTGTTCCCTTGGCAACTCTCTGAGGCTCTGCATTACGGAAGAACTGTAATCTGCATGGGGAGAGCAGGTTTCCTCATGGAGAGTTCAGGATATATTGAAATCACAGGTTTCTTTCCCCCAACCCCAAAAAGAAATAAGTAAAATTAAATGAGGAAACTGGACTCAATAGCATTTGGCTTTTTCCAGACCTAATTTTTAAAAAATATATATTTCTTTTTGAATTTTATTGATAAATAGTTTTTTGTGTCATGCTTATTTCCAAATATTTGTCCCTTCCCTCCCCCATTCTGATGGAAAAAACCATCTTCTAAAACAAAGTATTAAAAAAGAATTAAACAGCTTCATAAAATCAACCTAACATATTTACTATGGTTAAAAAATGTTATATCCAAAATTAGGGAGAAAGATTGCACCTGGGATTTCATGATTATTTTCCCACCATTGCAATTCAATACTTTCTAGGAAACTTCAAATTTGGAGTCTTGAAAGTTGAATTCACTTGCCCAGGGTCACACAGATGATTGTGTTAGAGTGAGATCTGAACCAGTCTTCTTAATTTCTTTGAAGTCAGTTTTCTTTCCATCATGCCATGGTGACTCCCAATGTACAGCATCCCACATCCATGGGCCTCTAGCCAAGGAAAGATGAAAGGGAGATACAGGTGTGTGTATATATGTATATATATATATATATATATATATATATATATATATATATATATATATATATATATATATCTTGTTCAGCCATTCCCCAATTGACTTATTTGGTTCTCTTAACAATTTTATGTGGGTGCCTTTGTTATCCCCATTTTATAGATGAAGAAACAGAGTTCTGAATAAGATTAAGTGACTTGCCTAGGGTCATTCAACTGGGTGTAATGGCAAGTAAAATAGGATCTTTTGCTCTTTTTCTTGTACTAAAACTGCCTCTGATTGAATAATGTAATTAAGGAGGATCTTCCCCACCCACTGATGGGCCTGCCCATTGTGGGAAACTTGATGAGGGGAGCTGTTTTGTAGGAGGGTCCCAAGTAAGTTTTTTATTTCTATTGAGGCTCTGAGTCTGAGGTTTATGTAGTCTGGCTCTAAAACGTATTTAATACTCTGAGGATGAGGTTTTACTTTGGAGCTTACTGACTACAAGTGTTTCTTCGGCCAGAGAGACTCTGGGAAGTCACAAAGGAGCCTCCCCTACCCTCCCTGGCTAAAACCTAGAAGTTGACACTTCCCTTTCTGGTAGCATTGTAAGTATGTAATGGTCAGATATTTTAGAAGCATGTCTGTTAACTTTTTATTTCTCTGTATTTTCTCTGAAATTTTGATTTTTATTTACTCTGATATATAGGCTTGATTAAAGAGTTTGTTAACCCATTGAAAGTTGCTTTCATTTTTTCTCTTTCTTATGTTTACTTATTTATTTTTTAGCTTTCAGCATTCACTTCCACAAAATTTTGAGCTCCAAATTTTCTCCCCATCTCTCCCCTCCCCTCACCCCAAAATGCCTTGCATTCTGATTACCTCTTCACCCAAACTGCCCTCCCTTCTATCTCGCCCCTCCCTTCCCTTACCCCATCTTCTCTCTTTTCTTGTAGGGCAAGATAGATTTCTATACCACATTACCTGCATTTCTTATTTCCCAGTTGTATGAAAAACAATTCAAAATATTTGTTCCTAAAACTTAGAGTTCGGATTTCTCTCCCATCCTCCCTCCCCACCCATTTCCACTGAGAAGGCAAGCAATTCAATGTAGGTTACATATGTGTAGATTTGCAAACAACTTCCATAATAGTAATGTTGTGTAAGACTAGATATGTTTCTCTCCATCCTATCCTGACCCCCATTTATTCTTGTTTTGACCTTTATTTGACCTTTATTTGACCTTTATTTTGACCTTGTCTTTCCCCAAAAGTATTTACTCCTAATTGCTCCTCCCCTTCCATTTGTCCACCCTTCTATCATCAGACCATTTATCCCCTTCTCCCTTACTTTTCTGTAGTCTAAGATAGATTTTCATGTCAAATTGAGTATATGAGAGTAAGCTTCACTTTCTCCCTCTCACTTCCCCCTTTTCCCCTCCATTGATTTCTTGCATTTATTTATTTTAAATACATTTCATTGTATTTCTTGCCTCTTTTATGAGAGATAATTTGCTGCATTCCATTTCTCCCTTTCTCCTCCTAATATATTTCTTTCATTCCTTAATTTTATTTTTAGATATCATTCCTTCCAATTCAACACAGCCTGTGCCCTCTGTCTGTATATATATATATATATATATATATATATATATATATATATATATATATATATATGGATGGATGGATGGATGTATACGTATATATTCATATACATATATATGTAGATAGACAGATAGATGGATAGATATAGATAGACAGACAGACAGGTAGACAGATAGATGTGTGTGTGTGTGTGTGTGTGTGTGTGTGTGTGTGTGTAATCCCTCCAACTATCCAAATACTGAGGAAAGTTTCAAGAGTTACTAATATTTTTTCCAAGTAGGAATGTAAACAGTTCAACTTTAGTAAGTCCTTATGATTTCTCTTTCCTGTTTACCTTTTCTTGCTTCTCTTGACTTTTGTGATTGAAAGTCCAATTTTCTATTCACCTCTGGTATTTTCATCAAGAATGCTTGAAAGTTCTCTATTTCAGTGAAATTTCCCATGAAATATTATACTCAGTTGTGTTGGGTAGGTGATTCTTGGTTTTAATCCTAGCTCCTTTGACTTCTGGAATATCAAATTCCAAACCTTTCGATCCCTTAAGGTAGGAGCTACTAGGTCTTGTGTTATTCTGAGTGTATTTCCACAAAACTTGAATTGTTACTTTCTGGTTTCTTGCAATATTTTCTCATTGATCTGGGAACTCTGAAATTTGGCTACAATATTCCTAGCAGGTTCTCTTTTTGGGGTGTCTTTCAGGAGGTGATTTTTGGTTTCTTTCAAAATTTATTTTGCCCTCTGTTCTAGAATATCAGGGCAGTTTTCCTTGGTAATTTCATGAAAGGTCATGTCTAGGCTCTTTTCTTTGATCATGGCTTTCAGGTAGTCCCATAATTTATAAACTGTATCTCCTGGATCTATTTTCCAGTTCAGTTTGTTTTTTTTTTCCTATGAGATAGTTCACATTATCTTCTATTTTTTCATTCTTTTGGTTTTGTTTTGCAATTTCTTGGTTTTTCATAAAGTCATTAGCCTCCATCTGCTCCATTATAATTTGTAAAGAACCCTTTTGTTCAGTCACCTTTTGAACTTCCTTTTCATTTGGCTAATTCTGCTCTTTAAAATACTCTTCTCCTCATTGGCTTTTGCCAATTGAGTTAGCCTAAGTTTAAAAGTGCTGTTTTCTTCAACATTTTTTGGGCTCTCCTTTAGCAAACTGTTGACTCACTTCTCATGATTTTCTTGCATTGCTCTCATTTCTCTTCCCAGTTTTTCCTCCACCTCTCTTATTTGGTTTTCAAAATCCTTTTTGATCTCTTCCATGGCTTGAGACTATTGCATATTTACTTTGGAGGTTTTGGGTGCAGAAGCCTTGATTTTTTTTTTTTTTTTTTTTAGGTCTTTCTTTGATGGTATGCATTGTTTTTCCTCAAAGAAAAAATGGAAGAAAATATCCATTCACCAGAAAAGTAGTCTTCTGCAGTCTTACACTTTTTCCCTTTTTTGGGCAATTTCCCAGCCAATTACTTGACTTTAGAGTCCTTATCAAGAGGAGGCTATACTCTGGGAACCTGTAATTTCTCAGTTCCTCGAAGATGGCACAATTGAGGAAGAGGTGTTTTCTCCTCTCCTGGTCTGCTCTCTGACCTGGGAGCAACCACAGGCACTCTGTTCTGCCCAGGATCTGCTAGCATGGTTCCTTCTCTAGAGCCTCCACCAGCTCCAATGCCAGTGCTCCTCCTCATCCCAGGACCACCCCTCAGGGCTGAGATCTAGTTTGGAAGCTCAATTCTCCCAGGGACTTTAGACCAAGGGCTCCAAAAATAAACACTGCCACAGCAATTGCTGCTTGGAGCAGGGCTCAGAATGTGTTGCCTTCTCACCCAGGTGAGAGAGCTTTCTCACTGACCTTTGAAGCTGTCTTTGCCATTTTGGGGTGAGGAATCTTTGAACCACAGCTATTGCCAGACATTCTGCCCCCTGATGCCTGCTCCATTCCTGTTCCTACATGTGCTGCACAGTCAAGGTTGGGCTACACTCTGCTCTGCACTCTGTGCCATAGACCTTTCCTGTGGGCCTTCCAGGCTGCTTTGGGTTGGAAATCTCTTTAACTCTGTTGTTTTGTGGATTCTGCTGCTCTAGGATTTGTTTAGAGTCATTTTTTACAGGTATTTTATGGGCTATGGGGGGAAGCTTCTGTAAGTCTCTGTTTGTACTATGCCATCTTGATTCTGCCCCTGAAAGTTGCTTTGCTTTTATGGATGCAGATCTAGGAACCTGTAGTAACAGGTTCCCCTGTGTATGTGCGGGGCTTTCTGATACACTGACTTAGTGTCTGAAGCAGAATTTGAACTCAGATCTTCCTAACTCCATTGCTGTCACTTCCCCAGTGCACTGGTAGAATGTTGGTTCATTTCTTTACCTGAATGGGCATTGCTTCAGTCAAACTGAGAACTGGGAAAGACCTCAGCTTAAAAAAGACCTAGGTCTCTCACTGCATGTGGGCCATCTCCAGTCATTCTGGTGACTTTGCACACCCTTCCATCATGGCATCACCCTCCTAATGTCACTGTGCTCTTCAAAGCATTGTCAAAGGACAATTAATAACTCCTTTCTTTTTTTTAACAATTTATTTGTTTTCATTTTTCAACAACCACTTCCATAAGTTTCAAGTTTTCTCCCCCTCCTTCCTCCATCCCTAATACATCACTCCTTTGGAAATGTTTTAATTTCTTGCAGTGCTCTGAAGGGCTAAGTTTATCAGATATAGCCCTCACACATGAGGGAACTTACTGTGTATAATGTTCTCTAGGTTCTACTTACTTCACTCAGCATCAGTTCACATAAATCCTTCCAGGTTTTTCTGAATATCTCCTGACCATCTTTTCTTACAGCACAATAGTGTTTCATTACATTCACATATAACAACTTTTCATCCATTCCCCAGTTGATGGACATCCCCTCAATTTCCAGTTTTTGGTCACCACAAAAAGAGCTGCTATAAATATTTTTGTACATGTGGGTCCCTTTGCAATCTCTTTGTGATATAACCCTAGAAGTGGCAGTACTGGATCAAAGGGTATGCATATTTTTATAGCCCCTTGGGTATTGTTCCAAATTACTCTACAGAAATTTTGGATTAGCTCACAGGACCACTAACAATGAATTAGTGTTCCAATTCTCCCACATCTTCTATTTCTTCTATGTCTTAACCAGTACCAAATGGTTTTGATGATTACTGCTTTATAATGCAATTTAAGATCTAATATGGCTAATCCACCTTCCCTAGCAGTTCTTTTCATTAATTCAATTGATATTCTGGAACTTTTGTTTTTCCAGATAAATTTTGATATTATTTTTTCTAGCTCTCTCAAACAGTTTTTGATGGTGTGATTCACATGAATTAGTAAATTAATTAAGATAGAATTGTTATTTTAATTGTATCAATTTGGCCTACCCATGAGCAACTGATGTTTATCCAGTTATTTAGATCTGACATTATTGTGGTAAAAATATTTTGTAATTATGTTCATATAGTCCCTGGGTTTGTTTTGATAGATATGATCCCAAATATTTATAGTGTCTACAGTAAATTTAAATGGGATTTCTCTTTCTATCTCTTACTATTGGGCTTTGTTAGTAATATATAGAAATTCAGATGATTTGTGTGAATTTATTTTGTATCCTACAACTTTGTCAAAGTTATTTATCATTTCAAGTAGGTTTTTATTGATTCTCTAGGATTCTCTAAGTATATCAGCCTATCATCTGCCAAGAGTGATAACTTAATTTCTTCTTTGCCTATTCTACATCCCTCAATTTTGTTTTCTTTTCATTGCTAAGGCTGACATTTCCAGTACCGTACTGAATAAGAGTGGTGATAATTAACATCTTTGTTTCACCCTTGATCATATTGGAAATGCATCTAGCCTATCCTCATTTCATATAAAGTTTGCTGATAGTTTTAGGCAGATACTACTCCTTATTTTATGGATGACTCCACTTATTCCTATGTTCTCCAGTGTTTTCAGTAGGAAGGGGTGTTGCATTTTGTTAAAAACTTTTTCTGCATCTATTGGGATAATCATATGGTTTGTGTTAGTTTTGTTGTGGATATGATCAATTATGCTGATAATTTTCCCAATATTGAACCAGCCTTGTATTCCTGGTATAAATCTTACCTGAAGAAAGTGTATTATTCTCTTGATAAATTGCTGTATTCTTTTTGCTAATACCTTAATTTTTTTGCATTGATATTCATTAGGGATATTGCTATTTTGGCTCTTTCTGGGTTAGGTATTAGAAATATATTTGTATCAAAAAAAATATTTGGTAGAATTCCTTCTTTGACCATTTTCCCAAATTGTCTATATAGTGTGGGTATTAACTCTTCTTTAAATGTTCACCTGTAAATCCATCTGGCTCTGGAGATTTTTTTCTAGGGAATTCATTGATGACTTGTTCAATTTCTTTTTCTGAGACAGGATTATTTAAGTATTTTACTTCCTCTTCTGTTAGGGTGTGCAGTTTATAGTTTTGTAAATATTCATCCATTTCACTGATTGTCAAATTTAAGGTGATACAGTTGGGTAAAGTAATTTGTAATTATTGTTTTAATTTCCTTGTCACTGGAGATGAATTCACCCTTTTCATTTTTGATACTGGTAATTAAGATCTTTCTTTTTTAAATCAAATTGACCCAAGGCTTATCAATTTTGTTGTGTTTTTTTTTTCATAGAACCATCTCTTAGTTTTATTTATTAATTTAATACTTTTCTTGCTTTCAATTTTATTATTCTCTCCTTCAGTCTTCAATATTTCTAATTTGGTATTTAATTGGGGATTTTCAATTTTTTTTCTAGGATTTTCAGTTGTATCCCCAATTCAATGATCTCCTCTTTCTCTATTATATTCATGGAAACATCCAGAAATATAAAACTTCCTCTAATAACTGCTTTTGCTGCATCCCATACATTTTGGTAAGTTGTCTCGTTATTGTCATTCTCTTGAATGAGTTATTGATTGTTTCCATGATTAGTTGTTTGATATACTCATTCTTTAGGAATCAATTATATACTTTCCAAATAATTTTTGATCTGTCTTTCCATGATCCTTTATTACATGTAATTTTTATTACATCATGATCTGAAAAGGATGCACATAATATTTTTGCCTTTCTTTAACTGTGAAGTTTTTACACATGGTCAAATTTTAAGTAGGTGATTTGTACCTGCAAGAAAAAAGTATATTCCTTTCTATACCCATTCAGCTTTCTCCAGAGGTCAATCACATCTACCTTTTCCAGAATTCTATTCACCTCCTTAAATGTTGTCTAGTTTATTTTGAGGTTAGATTTATGAATTTCAGAGAGGGGGAGAAGTCCCCCACTAGTACAGTTTTGCTGTCTATTTCTTCCTGTAACTCACTTAATTCACCTTTACGAATTTAGATGCTATCCCACTTGGTGAATATGTGTTTAGTAATGATATTATTTAATTTTTGATGGTGTCTTTAAGCAGGATATAGTTCTCTTCTTCATCTCTTTTTATTAGATTTATTTTAGCTGTTGCTATGTCTGAGATTAGGATTGCTACCCCTGCATTTTTTGTACATCAGCTGAAGCATAATAAATTCTACTCCAGCCTTTTACCTTTACCCTGTGTGCATTCTCCTGTTTCATATGTGTTTCTTGTTAACAACATATTGTTGGATTATGGTTTTTAATCCATCCTGGTATAAGCCTTCTTTGTATGGAAGAGTTTATCACATTCCTATTCACAGTTATGATTACTATCTGTGTCTTTCTTTCCATCTTATTTCCCCTTGTTTATGCTTTTATTTCTCCCTTCTCCCTCCTAGGAGGTCTCCTCCTCCCCTAGGTTTGTCCTAGAGCACATGTGGCCTCATTGGCTGGTGAACCAACATCTGTGCTGATGTCTGCCCAATTCCTATGACTGTGCTAAGGCACACCTGGCATCCTGGTGTTGGCACTTTTAATCTCCACTCCCCTGGGACTCAGGCTCTTCTGCTGGTACACTGAAGTGGTACTTGTTGGAATACTTCCAGTCCTGCATGGATCCCTTTCAGCCACAGCAAGAAAACCCTTCCCATCGATCTCCCTAGGCTCCTGAACTGAAAGATTTCTTTTCCCCTTCTGCTGTCTCCACTATTTTAGGATTTTTCCTGGGGCAATATTCTCTGAGTTTTATGAGGTCAAGAAAGGGAGGGTAAGAGCACTTTCAGTTTATTCTGTCATCTTGGTTACTGCAAATTCAAGTAGGTGATTTTCAGACATTTAATCTGTGGGTTGATTTCTCCAGTAGTGATTGCAGTTGCTGCTATGGGCCCTGTACTTCTCTCATTCAGTTCCTCTGGACTCCAGGGAATCCACACTGCCACTTCTGATTCAGTCATTGTAGAGTTCCTGTTCTGCTATGGCTATGGATGAGTCTGTGCTGGTGAAGCATGTGTATTCTTCACTTCCCCAGCCCCTTGTAACAGATTCTTTCCATTGACCTTCAGGACTGTCCTGGGCTGTAAATCTGACACACTCTAAAATTTGCTCATTCAGTTTTTAGGGGAATCTAAAGGAGTTTGTGGAAGAGGTCAGGTGAATCAACAGTTTCACTCTGCTATCTTGGCTCCACCCCCAGCAACTGCTTTCTAACTTCCATATCGATATTTAGGACACCACCATTCTTTCAGTAAACCAGGACAGCAACCTAGGTGTCATTTCCAGCTTCTAATTCTAACTCACCCTTCCTTATGCAATCTGTTGCCATGACACATTTGTATCATTTCTCATGCATTTCTCTCTCTTTTCTAACACTGCTACCACTTTGGTACAGGTCCTAATCAATATATTCACTGGATTTACTGCCATATTCTTCTATCAGCAAGGCAATACACACATCATTTGTGGTGACTATGAATAAGCCACTGTTGTTCTCAATTGTAAAATATGAAAGACTCTCTGTATAGAAGGAAGAAGAAAAACATTTATTCAGACACCAGAGAGCTAAATCCCAGAAGCAGAAAGCAAAATCCATCATGGTGACCAAGAAGTTAATAAACATGATTACCACAGGGGGCAAAACCATTCTCAAGCCATCCACTCTCAGTCAGGGTCTTCTCACAAACAAACACTCATGAACCTGAGCCTAATTGCCTATGCCTACCTACATTCTCTCCCCTCTATTCCCTCTAGCCCATCACGCTCACTCACTTCCTGGTTCTGCTCCACCCTTCTTGTTCTGCCTGTTCAGCAAGTTACTCCCACCACATGTGACAGGCTTCCAGGTGATTTAATCAAATCATATGGGCCTATTAATGAATGAGAAAGATCTTTCCATTTAAGTTACTATTATAATCCTACAACAAAAAACACAAGATCTCACAACTCCAAGAATTTCCCACTGGCTGGTCCCCATGATTAGAATGAACTCCATTCTCATTGTCTCCTCCTGTTTCCCTTGACTTCCTTTGAATCCTAGGTAAAATCTTACCTCCTACAGAAAACAAAAACAAAAATGAAAACACACATACTTTTATAATCCCCCTTAATTCTACTTTCTTCCCTTTGTTGATTAGTTCTTTTTTATCCTGCATATAGCCTGTTTGTACATATTTGTTTTGTGTTGTCTCCCCCTCTAGATTGTCAGCTTTTTGAAAATGGGACTCTATTCTATTTAACCCTTAGCACTTATCACAGTTCTTACCACACATTTGACATTTTAAGAATATATAGTGTTTAATATCAATGAGTAAGTGTCCCAAAATTCTTAGTGCACTTTTAAACTTTAGCTCACAGCTAAAAATCGCACTAAGATTTTTGGGATAGCTTCTATATTCTTGTCTCACTTTCAACTGTTTAATGTCTTTTATGTCCTGTGAAATTTCCCTCTAATGATAAAAGCCTTACCTTGGCATTTTCAAATTTGACGGCAGTATAATACATCACCATATGTGATGTGGTCTAACAGTTGGTGTCTTTCCTCTGCATGTCTAAGCAGAAAATTTCTGTGATAGTCTCATCCTTCTTTGTCCTAACAGGTGAAACTTTCTTCCTGAAAAGAGCATAATATGCCTTATTCACATAGTTAATCATCACCACTCATTTAGTATCACCATCATTATTAATTTATAAAGCATCTCATTTTTTGGAAAGTGCTCAACAACCATCTCTAAGTTAATTATTTTACAAGCTATTCTTATTTACATATGCTGATGATTGTATTCTTGAAAAACACACATGGGAACACATGCAAATTACTTTAACCCACTTTGCAGAGTAAGTTCAGCACAATGAAAAATAGTCTAAATAAGTTAGGGATTCTAAGGTAATTTGCAGTAGAGAAGCTATTTGTGTAGACTGATATTCTTATGGATGAAACACCTGAAAAACTGTCTATGTGTTAATGTTTCATAGAACTAGTATTAGAGAAAATAACTGATGTAGGAAAAGATGCTCTTCGCATCACTTCATCTAACACATTGGCATCTTCCACAACTAGTCATCTCATATTTTTCTCCTCAAAGCCCAGGACCAACCAGTAAAAAGTTAAATCAGAATGTGCCTTCCATAGGTACCAGTCTTTATATGTAAAATATTAAAATCATGGAATTCAGTTTGTAGGAATCTTAGAGGTCATAAAGTCTAACTACCTTATATTATAGATGAGCAAACTGAGGTCCAAACAGGTTTAAAGACTAACCTAAAATCACATCAGTAATAAATACTATAACAAATAAATATTATAACAAATACTTTAGCAAAGTAAAGATTTTAAAACAGCTCCTCTGATTCTAAACTCTTCAGAACTCTTACCTCTAAACTATATTACTCCTCAATAAAATTTTAATATGCTACGTTTTCTTTTCTCAGGGGTGAATTGATGATCACTGGCTAACACTGTACAGAAAAGTAAATTTGTACCCATATGTTAATGGTATATTATGTTTAATGAAATCTTGAACTGGGGAGTGGAAATATTTCTACATTCCTGAACTGTGACACAAAAGAAGATAGCTGTAATGGTGAAATATATGAAAGAAATAAATGGATAAATCAATGCACTAAAATAAGCTTTCAGAAATATATGTGCATATCTAAATATATAGTTATAATACATGTATGTTTGTATATGCATATATGTATGCATGTACATTTATGTACTTGCATATACATTCATATGTAAACATAAATGTACACATAAATACATATACACACTCATATACACAACTAGCATTGGACAAACAGCAAAAAAAAATATGGTGCAGACAGTTTTGAACATGAAGTTACTGGAGTTTATTTAGAATACTTGCCCTGTTTCTTACTAACTGTGTGACCTAAGACAAATCATTACCCTCTCTATTGTCCAAGTTTCCTCATCTGTAATATGAAAAGGTTGAACTAGTTTGCATCTTAAATACCTATGATGATATGATTTGGATGTGTCTCTTTCTTCCATTCCCATTGCTAGATCTTTTTTTTTTTTTGTATAAATTTTTTTTTATTTATTTAACTTTTTACATTCATTTTCACAAAATTTTAGGTTCCAAATTTTCTCCCCTTTTATCCCCTCTCCCCACCCCAACACACCGAGCATTCTAATTTTCCCTATCATCAATCTGCCCTCTCTTCTGTCATCCCTCCCTTCTCTTGTCCCCATCTTCTCTTTTGTCCTGTAGGGTCAGATGACTTTCTATTCCCCATTAACTGTATTAGTTATTTCCAAGTAACAAGAACAATACAAAATAGTTGTTCCTAAAACTTTGAGTTCCAAATTATCCCCATCCCTCCCTCCCCACCCATTCCCTTTGGGAAGGCAGGCAATTCAATATAGGCCATATCTGTGTAGTTTTGCAAATGACTTCGATAATAGTCGTGTTGTGTAAGACTAACTGTATTTCCCTCCATCCTGTCCTGCCCCACATTGTTTCCATTCTGTCTTTTGATCCTGTCCCTCCCCAAGAGTGTTGATTTCAAATTGCTCCCTCCTCCCATTGCCCTCCCTTCCATCATCCTCCCATCCCTGATTATCTCCTTCTCCCCCACTTTTCTGTATTCTAAGATAGGTTTTCATACCAAAATGAGTGTGCATTTTATTCCTTCCTTTAGTCGAATGTGATGAGGGTAAACTTCATGTTTTTTTCTCAGCTCTTCTCTTTTTCCATCCATTAAAAAGTCTCCTGCTTGCCTCTTGAATGAGAGATAATTTACCCCATTCCATTTCACCCTCTGTCCTCCCACTTCATTTCTCTCTCACCGCTTACCTTAATTTCTTTTAAGATATGGTCCCATCCTATTCAATTCACTCTGTGCTCTCTATCTCTGTATGTGCATGCTTGTGTATGTGTGCATGTATGTACATGTGTGCATGTGTGTGTACGTGTGTGTATGTATGTGTGTGTGTGGTCCCACCAACTGAAAAGTTTTAAGAGTTACAAATATTGTCTTTACATGTAGGAATGTAAACAGTTCACCTTTGGTAAGTCCCTTATGACTTCTCTTTGCTGTTTACTTTTTCATGCTTCTTCTCATTCTTGTATTTGAAAGTCAAATTTTCTTTTCAGCTCTGGTCTTTTCATCCAGAATGCTTGAAAGTCCTCTCTTTCATTGAAAGACCATATCTTTGTCTGAAGTATTATACTCAGTTTTGCTGGGTAGGTGATTCTTGGTTTGAGTCCTAGTTCCTTTGACTTCTGGAATATCCTATTCCAGGCCCTTCGATCCCTTAATGTAGAAGCTGCTGGATCTTGGGTTATCCTGATTGTATTTCCACAATACTGGAATTGTTTCTTTCTAGCTGCTTGAAATATTTTCTCCTTGATCTGGAAATTCTGGAATTTGGCTGCAATGTTACTAGGAGTTTCTCTTTTTGAATCTCTTTCAGGCGGTGATCAATGGATTCCTTCAATACTTATTTTGCCCTCTGGTTCTAGAATATCCAGGCAGTTTTCCTTGATAATTTCCTGAAAGATGATGTCTAAGCTCTTTTTTTTGATCATGGCTTTCAGGTAGTCCCATAATTTTTAAATGGTCTCTCCTGGAGCTATTTTCCAGGTCAGTTGTTTTTCCCTGAGATATTTCACATTCTCTTCCATTTTTTCATTTTTTGGTTTTGTTTGGTGATTTCTTGGTTTCTCAGAAAGTCATTAGCCTCCATCTGTTCCATTCTAATTCTGAGAGAACTATTTTTTTCAGTGAGCTTTTGAACCTCTTTTTCCATTTGGCTCATTCTGCTTTTGAAAGCATTCTTCTCATCATTGGCTTTTTCAGCCTCTTTTGCCAATTGAGTGAGCCTATTTTTCAAGGTGTTATTTTCTTCAGCATTTTTTTGAGTCTCCTTTACCAAGGTATTGACCCGTTTTTCATACTTTTCTTGCATCTCTTTCATTTTTCTTCCCAGTTTTTCCTCCACCTGTCTAACT